>CM056058.1:159277801-159705301 GCA_029574335.1 Rana kukunoris | reverse complement strand
CCGTGTAACTCTAAACTGATAACTTGTAAAGGCGTTCAAAGCGTTGTCTATGGAGATTTTTAGGGACCGCAATTTGGCGCCGTTCCACGGGAGGGACGCAATTTTAACCAGTTGGCGCCCTCGCTATACCTGAAAGACGGCTACAGTGCGGGCTTCCCTTGCCGGGAGGGCGTCCTTGGGACCCGGCTGATCACAGATTGGGGTAGAGGGCCAATCACAGCGGATGTGATCAGCTGGCAGCCAATGACAGCTGATCACAGAAGTAAACAGAAGCAGGGAATCTGCTATTTTTTTTCCCTCACGCTGTCAGCATGAAGGAAATAAGAAAGCCATTAACTGGGGGATATCAGTCCCCTCTGTGCCCACCAGTGCCACCTATCAGTGCCTATCAGTGGCACTAATCAGTGCCCTCCAGTGCTGCTACTCAGTGCCGCTAATCAGTGCCCTCCAGTGCTGCTAGTCAGTGCCCTCCAGTGGGGCACTAATCGGTGCCCATCAGTGCCCACCAGTGCCACTTATCAGTGCCCACAAGTGCTGCTTATCAGTGCCCACAAGTGCTGCTACTCAGTGCCGCCAGTCAGTGCCCTCCAGTGCTGCTAATCGATGCCCATCAGTGCTGCTAATCAGTGCCCACCAGGGCTTCTAGTCAGTGCCCATCAGTGCCCACCAGTGTCACTTATCAGTACCCATCAGTGCCTCATCATCAGTGGAACCTATCAGTGCCCTCCAGTGCTGCTACCAAGAGCTGCTAGTCGTGCCCATCAGTGCTTCTAATCATTGCCCACCAGTGCCACCTTTTAGTGCCTATCAGTGCCCGCAAGTGCTGCTTATCAGTGCCCTCCAGTGCTGCTACTCAGTGCCTCTAGTCAGTGCCCTCCAGTGCTGCTAATCGGTGCCCATCAGTGCTTGTAATCTGTGTCTACCAGGGCTTCTAGTCAGTGCCCATCAGTGCCACCTATCAGTGCCCACCAGTGTCATTTATCAGTACCCATAAGTGCCTCATCGTCAGTGCTGCCCAGTTATCAGTGGAACTTATCAGTGCCCTCCAGTGCTGCTACTCAGAGCTGCTAGTCAGTGCCCTCCAGTGCCGCTAATTGGTGCCCACCAGTGCTGCTAATCAGTGCCCACTAGTGTCACCTATCAGTGCCTCATCATCAGTGCCGCCTCTCAGTGCCTATCAGTTGCACCTATCAGTGCCCACCAATGCTGCTAATCAGTGCCACCTATCAGTGAAGGGGAAAAATTACCTGTTTGCAAAATGTTATAACAAAATATGAAAAACTTTTTTTTTTTTTTTTTTTTCCTTTTTTCAAAACGTTTGGTCTTTTTTGTTTGATTAAAAACCGCAGAGGTGACTAAATACCACCAAAAGAAATCTCTATTTGTGTGGAAAGAAATGAAACAAACGTCATATGTGTACAGTGACCGAGTAATTGTCATTCAAAGTGTGACGGCGCTAGAACCTGGCTTGGGCATGAAAGGGGGTATGAGTGCCCAGTAAGCAAGTGGTTAATGTGTGACATGTTTGG
This sequence comes from Rana kukunoris, assembly GCA_029574335.1. Classification (NCBI taxonomy): domain Eukaryota; kingdom Metazoa; phylum Chordata; class Amphibia; order Anura; family Ranidae; genus Rana; species Rana kukunoris. Next base: position 159,703,772 of record CM056058.1, on the reverse strand, counting down.
TATCTATTTGCTCGGCGTAACATCACCTTTTATATTCTTCCAAACAATTGGGTATTTATATTGTGTGTTTTTTGTGCAATTAAATCCATTAAAGTGTATTTTCCCCCCCAAAAATTGTGTTTGAAAATCCCCTGTACAAATATCGTGTGACCTAAAAAATACGCAACGCCCACCGTTTTATTCTCTAAGGCCCCTACTAAAAAATATATATAATAAGTTTGGAGGTTCTGAGTCGTTTTCTAGCAAAACAATAAATTCTAGCCTGTAGGAGAAAATTGGCAGAAGAGGCCGGGACAGGAAGAGGTTAACAGCACTGTAATGCAAATGTAACAAAAACACCTTCAAACTTCTGCTCAACCGTCCCTGGAAAACGATCCACTGCAGATCACTTTTCAGAAGGGAGGTAAACTCCGCCCCCCGGTGAGATCAGGCGGCACTCAAAAAAGCAGTTTAAAAAAAAAAAAGGCAGGGGTTCTAATCCTTCCTCGCTGTATCCAATACTAAAACTTTTTTATAGACGTTCTCCTTTAACTGCTTAACCCCTTCAGCCTCGGAGGATTTGGCTGCCCAATGACCGGGGGCCCCTTTTTTGCGATTCGGCACTGCGACGCTTTAACTGACAATTGCGCGGTCGTGCGACGCGGCTCCCAAACAAAATCGGCGTCCTTTTTTTCCCCCCACAAATAGAGATTTCTTTCGGTGGTATTTGATCACCTCTGCGGTTTTTATTTTTTTGCGCTATAAATATAAAATAGAGCGACAATATAAAAAAAATAAATTTTTTTTATTTCTTTTTTGCTATAATAAATATGACAAAAATTTATAAAAAATTTTTTTTTTTTCCTCAGTTTGCTCCGATACGTATTCTTATTTTTGGTTAAAAAAAAACGCAATAAGCGTATATTGATTGGTTAGCGCAAAAGTTGTAGCGTTTACATAATAGGGGGCAGTTTTATGGCATTTTTATTATTCTTTTTTTTTTTTGTTTTACTAGAATTGGCGGCGATCTGCAATTTTTTTTTTTTATCGTGACTGCAAAATTATGGCGGACACATCGGACACTTTTGACGCTATTTTGTGACCATTGTCATTTATACAGCGATCGGTGCTATAAAAATGCTCTGATTACGGTATAAATGTGACTGGCGGGGAAGGGGTTAAACACTAGGGGGCGCTGAAGGGGTTAAGTGTGTCCTAGGGAGTAATTCTAACGGTGGGGGGGATGGGCTATGTGAGACACAACACTGATCGCTGCTCCCGATGACAGGGAGCAGACGATCAGTGTCCTGTCAATAGGCAGAACAGGGAGGTGCCTTGTTCACATTAGAATTTCCCCGTTCTGTCGGGGGGGTATCCTTGGGACTCGGCTGATCACAGATTGGGGTAAAAGGCCAATCACAGCGGGCCCTTTACCATGTGATCAGCTGCCAGCCAATGACAGCTGATCACAGAAGTAAACAGAAGCCGGTAATCTGCTATTTTTTTTTCCCTCACGCTGTCAGCATGAAGGAAATAAGAAAGCCATTAACTGGGGGATATCAGACCCCTCGGTGCCCACCAGTGCCACCTTTCAGTGGCACTAATCAGTTTCCTCCAGTGCTGCTACTCAGTGCAGCTAATCGGCGCCCATCAGTGCCACCTATCGGTGCCCATCAGTGCCACCTTTCAGTGGCACTAATCAGTTTCCTCCAGTGCTGCTACTCAGTGCAGCTAATCGGTGCCCATCAGTGCCACCTTTCAGTGCTTATCAGTGCCCACTGATATCCAGTCCGCGGGTCCCGTGGGCACAGTCACGGAGCCCGCTGGCGGCGTGCATTAACTAGGCGGCAGATTTAAAGCAACTTATATATACGTTGCTTTGCCTGCCTGTGCCAAAGTGCCCGACGTTTATCTACATTAGGCAGATGGCAAGTGGTAAAAGGACCTTCCAAGGTAGGTACCTGCCTGTGATTTCTTCTCCTGGGTCTGGGGCTTGCGCGCGCTCGCGCCACCAACGACCCGCTCCGCCAGTGTGACTGTACCGGGGTCCGATCCACCCTATAGGCTCACTATGCAAGCCGCTTAGGGCCCCGCAAAGCTGCGGCGGGGCCCCCCAAATTACTAGAGGCCCCATCTGGTGAGAAGTCATTTTCGGCCCCCTCACCCCGCTTCTCAACTCGCTGGCTGCATGGGAGAAGAGGTAAGAAGTCAGGATCGGCACTGGATTGTACACAGCGGAAGCTAATCAGCAGGTTCGGCCGACCCGATGTCCACCGGCACCAGCCAATCATTCCCGAGGCAGACAGAAGGGCAGTCTGTGACAGGAGAAGACAGAGATCTTGTGTTACTGCTAAGCAGGAACACGGATCTCTGTCTTCTTCTAGTACAAGCATCCCCCCCCCCCCCCCACAGATAAAAAAAACACCCTTGTGATTTATTTAACCCTTTGATCTCCCCTGATGTTAGCTTCTTCCCGGCCAGTGTCATTAGTACAGTGACAGTGCATATTTTTTTTAACCTCTGTATTAGGGTCACTGGTCCCCAAAAAAAAAGTGTCACTTGGTGTCCGATTTGTCTGCTAATTGCAGCCATTACTAGTAAGTAAAAATTTGATAAAAAATAAAAAAAATATAGTTTGTAGGCGGTATAACTTTTGCGCAAATCAATCAATTGTACATTGGGATTTTTTTTTTAACAAAAATATGTAGCAGAATACATATTGGCCTAAATTGATGAAGAAATTATATATATATATTTTTTAATTTTTTTTTAAATTTTTTTTAATTTGATGTTTTATCGCAGAAAGTAAAACATTTTTGTTTTTTAATACAAAAAAATTAAGCCGCAGAGGTGATCAAATACCACCAAAAAAAAACTCTATTTGTGGTAAAAAAAAAGGACATAAATCTTTTTTGGGTACAACATCGCACGACCGCGCAATTGTGAGTTAACCACTTAAGGGCCCCTTCACGCCAAGATACGTCGTCAGAATGGCACGGCTGGGCACAATCGCGTACTTGTACGTGTCTCTTTAAGCCCAGCCGTGGGGTCGCAAGTGCGCCGTCAGCGGCGCCCTCGCGACCTGGTCCGAAGCTCCGTGCCCGCGGGACCCGCGGACTCGATCGCCGCCGCTGTCCCGTGATCGGTCACCAGAGCTGAAGAACGGGGAGAGGTGAGTGTAAGGCGGCGTACACACGTACGAGAACCTCGACGGGCGGAACACATCGTTCCGCCCGTCGAGGTTCTCGGCCGGCCGTCGAAATCGGCGACCCGCCCGTCGGGAATGGCAACCAGCCATTCATCCCGACGGACCGTCGAGCAAATAGAGAGCCTGTTCTCTATTCGCTCGACGGGATTCCCGACGGGCGGGGCGAGCCAGGAGCGTACACACGGCCGAGGTTCTCGCTGGAATGCAGCTCCCAGCGAGGTTTTCGCTGGTTTCTGGCGAGAACCTCGGCCGTGTGTACGCCGCCTTAACCTTCCCGTTCTTCTTGTTGGCAATGTCAGTGAGCGTCTGTTCCCTGATATAGGGATAGAAGATCAATGACGTCACAGGTCCAGCCCCGCCCCCCTACAGTTAGAAACACATATGAGGTCACACTTAACCCTTTTAGCGCCCCCTAGTGGTTAACTCCTAAACTGCAATTGTCATTTTCACAGTAATCAGTGCATTTTTATAGCGCTTTTCCGCTGTGAAAATGACAATGGTCCCAAAACTGTGTCAAAAGTGTCCGATGTGTCCGCCATAATGTCGCAGTCACGAAAAAAATCGCTGATCGCCGCCATCAGTAGTAAAAAAAAAAAAATATTAATAAAAATGCAATATAACTATCCCCTATTTTGTAAACGCCAATCGATAAACATTTATTGCAATTTTTTTTTTTTACCAAAAATAGGTAGAAGAATACGTATCGGCCTAAACTGACATTTTTTTTTGCATATATGTTTTTGGGAGATATTCATTATAGAAAAAAAGTAACAAATATTGCATTTATTTTTTTTTCAAAATTGTCGCTCTATTTTTGTTTATAGCGCAAAAAATAAAAACCGCAGAGGTGATCAAATACCACCAAAAGAAATCTCTATTTGTGGAGAAAAAGGACGCCAATTTTGTTTGAGAGCCATGTCGCACGACCGCGCAACTGTCAGTTAAAGCGACGCAGTGCCGAATCGCAAAAAGGGGCAAGGTCCTTAACCTGCATGATGGTCCGGGTCTTAAGTGTTTAAAGTAACGCAGTGCCCTATTGGGAAAAAATGGGGGGGGGGGGTAAATCTTCTGGGGCTGAAGTGGTCATGAATAAAGTTCTGAAATGTTACAATGTATATCTCCACTTTTCTACATGAGATGAATGTTGGGTTTGTGCTTACTGGCCCTTTAATTAATGTAACCCGGAGGTGGCGCTACGCTGACCAATGGCGTGAGATTTCTTAAGGGGAACAGAAATCTCTTCTGCTCTTAATTGGTTTTCTGCATTTTTATTTTGTGTGTTTTTATTTATTTTTTTATTTTTAGCTTTGGTGACTGTTTTGCGTCCTTAACACAAATCAAGGTCACTGCGATCTATTTGCGTCCGCCGCGTGTCATAGGAAGATGATGAGGATAGAAGACCGTTCGTTATTTATTTAAACTCTTTTAATGAATTATTAACGTGTTGCCGTCCCCTCTGTCAGGCGTGGAGAAGGATGATCTGTACCCGGGTCTTCTTAAAGCTCGCCGGCCTCAATCAATTTGTCTCGTGTCCTCTGGATAAAGTGGCCCCCGGTTCCCTTGTGGCCCCTTTTATTTGTCAGTGCATTAGGCTCAGGAAGCTATAAAGCGTTGAGTCGGGGGCCACTCTGGAGAAATGGGACTTGGAACTGGCTGGTCATTAGTAACCTTGAGTTAACAAATCATTTTTTACTCTATCCTTTCATAGATTTATTTATTTATTTTCTTAGGTGGAACCATCGCATTGGCCTAGGGCAGCCTTGATCGCCCTTTTTACCCCATAGGGACCCTTCAAATAATCTTGAAATTGTCCCTTGTACTGGAGGTCAGAGGGGAAAAATGTCCCTTGTACTGGAGGTCAGTGGGGAAAATGTCCCTTGTACTGGAGGTCAGTGGGGAAAATGTCCCTTGTACTGGAGGTCAGTGGGGAAAATGTCCCTTGTACTGGAGGTCAGTGGGGAAAATGTCCCTTGTACTGGAGGTCAGTGGGGAAAATGTCCCTTGTACTGGAGGTCAGTGGGGGAAAATGTCCCCTGTATTGGAGGTCAGTGGGGAAAATGTCCCTTTGTATTGGAGGTCAGTGGGATAAATGCCCCTTATATTCCCCTTATATTGAAGGGCAGTGGGAAAATTGGCCTAGGGCAGCCTTGGTCACCTTTTTAACCCATAGGGACCCTTGAAATAATCTTCAAGTCTTGGGGAATCCCTACTAAAACCATTTCATTGGAGGTCAATAGGAAAAATTACCCTTGTCCTTGAGGTCAGTGGGAAAAAATGTCCCTTGTACTGGAGGTCAGTGGGAAAAAATTTCCCTTGTACTGGAGGTCAGTGGGAAAAATGTCCCTTATATTGAAGGGCAGTGAACAAATTGGCCTAGGGCAGCCTGATCACCCTTTTTACCCCATAGGGACCCTTCAAATAATCTTGAAAATGTCCCTTGTACTGGAGGTCAGTGGGAAAAGTGTCCCTTGTACTGGAGGTCAGTGGGAAAAGTGTCCCTTGTACTGGAGGTCAGTGTGGAAAATGTCCCTTGTACTGGAGGTCAGTGGGGAAAATGTCCCTTGTACTGGAGGTCAGTGGGAAAATGTCCCTTTGTACTGGAGGTCAGTGGTGAAAATGTCCCTTTGTACTGGAGGTCAGTGGGGAAAAGTGTCCCTTGTACTGGAGGTCAGTGGGGAAAAGTGTCCCTTGTACTGGAGGTCAGTGGGAAAAATGTCCCTTGTACTGGAGGTCAGTGGGGAAAATGTCCCTTGTACTGGAGGTCAGTGGGGAAAATGTCCCTTTTACTGGAGGTCAGTGGGGAAAATGTCCCTTTTACTGGAGGTCAGTGGGGAAAATGTCCCTTGTACTGGAGGTCAGTGGGGAAAATGTCCCTTGTACTGGAGGTCAGTGGGGAAAATGTCCCTTGTACTGGAGGTCAGTGGGGAATATGTCCCTTGTACTGGAGGTCAGTGGGGGAAAATGTCCCCTGTATTGGAGGTCAGTGGGGAAAATGTCCCTTTGTATTGGAGGTCAGTGGGATAAATGCCCCTTATATTCCCCTTATATTGAAGGGCAGTGGGAAAATTGGCCTAGGGCAGCCTTGGTCACCTTTTTAACCCATAGGGACCCTTGAAATAATCTTCAAGTCTTGGGGAATCCCTACTAAAACCATTTCATTGGAGGTCAATAGGAAAAATTACCCTTGTCCTTGAGGTCAGTGGGAAAAAAATGTCCCTTGTACTGGAGGTCAGTGGGAAAAAATTTCCCTTGTACTGGAGGTCAGTGGGAAAAATGTCCCTTGTACTGGAGGTCAGTGGGGAAAATGTCCCTTGTACTGGAGGTCAGTGGGAAAAATGTCCCTTGTACTGGAGGTCAGTGGGGAAAATGTCCCTTGTACTGGAGGTCAGTGGGGAAAATGTCCCTTGTACTGGAGGTCAGTGGGGAAAATGTCCCTTGTACTGGAGGTCAGTGGGGAAAATGTCCCTTGTACTGGAGGTCAGTGGGGAAAATGTCCCTTGTACTGGAGGTCAGTGGGGGAAAATGTCCCCTGTATTGGAGGTCAGTGGGGAAAATGTCCCTTTGTATTGGAGGTCAGTGGGATAAATGCCCCTTATATTCCCCTTATATTGAAGGGCAGTGGGAAAATTGGCCTAGGGCAGCCTTGGTCACCTTTTTAACCCATAGGGACCCTTGAAATAATCTTCAAGTCTTGGGGAATCCCTACTAAAACCATTTCATTGGAGGTCAAAAGGAAAAATTACCCTTGTCCTTGAGGTCAGTGGGAAAAAAATGTCCCTTGTACTGGAGGTCAGTGGGAAAAAAATTCCCTTGTACTGGAGGTCAGTGGGAAAAATGTCCCTTATATTGAAGGGCAGTGAACAAATTGGCCTAGGGCAGCCTGATCACCCTTTTTACCCCATAGGGACCCTTCAAATAATCTTGAAAATGTCCCTTGTACTGGAGGTCAGTGGGAAAAGTGTCCCTTGTACTGGAGGTCAGTGGGAAAAGTGTCCCTTGTACTGGAGGTCAGTGGGAAAAGTGTCCCTTGTACTGGAGGTCAGTGGGAAAAGTGTCCCTTGTACTGGAGGTCAGTGGGAAAAGTGTCCCTTGTACTGGAGGTCAGTGGGGAAAATGTCCCTTTGTACTGGAGGTCAGTGGGGAAAAATGTCCCTTTGTACTGGAGGTCAGTGGGAAAAGTGTCCCTTGTACTGGAGGTCAGTGGGAAAAGTGTCCCTTGTACTGGAGGTCAGTGGGGAAAAGTGTCCCTTGTACTGGAGGTCAGGGGGAAAATGTCCCTTGTACTGGAGGTCAGTGGGGAAAATGTCCCTTGTACCGGAGGTCAGTGGGAAAAATGTCCCTTGTACTGGAGGTCAGTGGGAAAAATGTCCCTTGTACTGGAGGTCAGTGGGGAAAATGTCCTTTTGTACTGGAGGTCAGTGGGGAAAAATGTCCCTTTGTACTGGAGGTCAGTGGGGAAAAGTGTCCCTTGTACTGGAGGTCAGGGGGAAAATGTCCCTTGTACTGGAGGTCAGTGGGGAAAATGTCCTTTTGTACTGGAGGTCAGTGGGGAAAATGTCCCTTGTACTGGAGGTCAGTGGGGAAAATGTCCCTTGTACTGGAGGTCAATGGGGAAAATGTCCCTTTGTACTGGAGGTCAGTGGGAAAAGTGTCCCTTGTACTGGAGGTCAGTGGGAAAAGTGTCCCTTGTACTGGAGGTCAGTGGGAAAAGTGTCCCTTGTACTGGAGGTCAGTGGGAAAAGTGTCCCTTGTACTGGAGGTCAGTGGGGAAAATGTCCCTTGTACTGGAGGTCAGTGGGGAAAATGTCCCTTGTACTGGAGGTCAGTGGGGAAAATGTCCCTTGTACTGGAGGTCAGTGGGGAAAAAGTCCCTTGTACTGGAGGTCAGTGGGGAAAATGTCCCTTGTACTGGAGGTCAGTGGGGAAAATGTCCCTTTGTACTGGAGGTCAGTGGGGAAAATGTCCCTTTGTACTGGAGGTCAGTGGGGAAAATGTCCCTTTGTACTGGAGGTCAGTGGGGAAAATGTCCCTTTGTACTGGAGGTCAGTAGGGAAAATGTCCCTTGTACTGGAGGTCAGTGGGGAAAATGTCCCTTGTACTGGAGGTCAGTGGGGAAAATGTTCCTTTGTACTGGAGGTCAGTGGGGAAAATGTCCCTTGTACTGGAGGTCAGTGGGGAAAATGTCCCTTGTACTGGAGGTCAGTGGGGAAAATGTCCTTTTGTACTGGAGGTCAGTGGGGAAAATGTCCCTTGTACTGGAGGTCAGTGGGGAAAATGTCCCTTGTACTGGAGGTCAGTGGGGAAAATGTCCCTTGTACTGGAGGTCAGTGGGGAAAATGTTCCTTTGTACTGGAGGTCAGAGGGGAAAATGTCCCTTGTACTGGAGGTCAGTGGGGAAAATGTCCCTTTGTACTGGAGGTCAGGGGGAAAATGTCCCTTGTACTGGAGGTCAGTGGGGAAAATGTCCCTTTGTACTGGAGGTCAGTGGGGAAAATGTCCCTTGTACTGGAGGTCAGTGGGGAAAATGTCCCTTGTACTGGAGGTCAGGGGGAGTCCCTTGTCAGTCAGGGGGAAAATGTCCTTTGTACTGGAGGTCAGTGGGGGAAAATGTCCCTTGTACTGGAGGTCAGTGGGGAAAATGTCCCTTGTACTGGAGGTCAGTGGGGAAAATGTCCCTTTGTACTGGAGGTCAGTGGGGAAAATGTCCCTTGTACTGGAGGTCAGTGGGGAAAATGTCCCTTGTACTGGAGGTCAGTGGGGGAAAATGTCCTTTGTACTGGAGGTCAGTGGGGAAAAGTGTCCCTTGTACTGGAGGTCAGTGGGGGAAAATGTCCCTTGTACTGGAGGTCAGTGGGGAAAATGTCCCTTGTACTGGAGGTCAGTGGGGAAAAATGTCCCTTGTACTGGAGGTCAGTGGGAAAAGTGTCCCTTGTACTGGAGGTCAGTGGGGAAAATGTCCCTTTGTACTGGAGGTCAGTGGGGAAAATGTCCCTTGTACTGGAGGTCAGTGGGGAAAATGTCCCTTGTACTGGAGGTCAGTGGGGGAAAATGTCCCCTGTATTGGAGGTCAGTGGGGAAAATGTCCCTTTGTATTGGAGGTCAGTGGGATAAATGCCCCTTATATTCCCCTTATATTGAAGGGCAGTGGGAAAATTGGCCTAGGGCAGCCTTGGTCACCTTTTTAACCCATAGGGACCCTTGAAATAATCTTCAAGTCTTGGGGAATCCCTACTAAAACCATTTCATTGGAGGTCAATAGGAAAAATTACCCTTGTCCTTGAGGTCAGTGGGAAAAAAATGTCCCTTGTACTGGAGGTCAGTGGGGAAAATGTCCCTTGTACTGGAGGTCAGTGGGAAAAGTGTCCCTTGTACTGGAGGTCAGTGGGGAAAATGTCCCTTGTACTGGAGGTCAGAGGGGAAAATGTCCCTTGTATTGGAGGTCAGAGGGGAAAATGTCCCTTTGTACTGGAGGTCAGGGGGAAAATGTCCCTTTGTACTGGAGGTCAGTGGGGAAATGTCCCTTTGTACTGGAGGTCAGGGGGAAAATGTCCCTTTGTACTGGAGGTCAGGGGGAAAATGTCCCTTTGTACTGGAGGTCAGTGGGGAAATGTCCCTTTGTACTGGAGGTCAGTGGGGAAATGTCCCTTTGTACTGGAGGTCAGTGGGGAAATGTCCCTTTGTACTGGAGGTCAGTGGGGAAAATGTCCCTTTGTACTGGAGGTCAGTGGGGAAAATGTCCCTTTGTACTGGAGGTCAGTGGGGAACAGTGGGGAAATGTCCCTTTGTACTGGAGGTCAGTGGGGAAATGTCCCTTTGTACTGGAGGTCAGTGGGGAAAATGTCCCTTGTACTGGAGGTCATGTCCCTTTGAGGGGAGTGGGGAAATGTCCCTTGTATTGGAGGTCAGAGGGGAAAATGTCCCTTTGTCAGAGGGGAAAACTTGTATTGGAGGTGGAGGTCAGTCAGGGGAAAATGTCCCTTTGTACTGGAGGTCAGTGGGGAAATGTCCCTTTGTACTGGAGGTCAGGGGGAAAATGTCCCTTTGTACTGGAGGTCAGGGGGAAAATGTCCCTTTGTACTGGAGGTCAGTGGGGAAATGTCCCTTTGTACTGGAGGTCAGTGGGGAAATGTCCCTTTGTACTGGAGGTCAGTGGGGAAATGTCCCTTTGTACTGGAGGTCAGTGGGGAAAATGTCCCTTTGTACTGGAGGTCAGTGGGGAAAATGTCCCTTTGTACTGGAGGTCAGTGGGGAACATGTCCCTTTGTACTGGAGGTCAGTGGGGAAATGTCCCTTTGTACTGGAGGTCAGTGGGGAAATGTCCCTTGTACTGGAGGTCAGTGGGGAAAATGTCCCTTGTACTGGAGGTCAGTGGGGGAAAATGTCCTTTGTACTGGAGGTCAGTGGGGGAAAATGTCCCTTGTACTGGAGGTCAGTGGGGAAAATGTCCCTTTGTACTGGAGGTCAGTGGGGAAAATGTCCCTTGTACTGGAGGTCAGTGGGGAAAATGTCCCTTGTACTGGAGGTCAGTGGGGGAAAATGTCCTTTGTACTGGAGGTCAGTGGGGGGAAATGTCCCTTGTACTGGAGGTCAATGGGGAAAATGTCCCTTGTACTGGAGGTCAGTGGGGAAAATGTCCCTTGTACTGGAGGTCAGTGGGAAAAGTGTCCCTTGTACTGGAGGTCAGTGGGGAAAATGTCCCTTTGTACTGGAGGTCAGTGGGGAAAATGTCCCTTGTACTGGAGGTCAGTGGGGAAAATGTCCCTTGTACTGGAGGTCAGTGGGGGAAAATGTCACCTGTATTGGAGGTCAGTGGGGAAAATGTCCCTTGTACTGTAGGTCAGTGGGAAAAGTGTCCCTTGTACTGGAGGTCAGGGGGAAAAATGTCCCTAGTACTGGAGGTCAGTGGGGAAAATGTCCCTTGTACTGGAGGTCAGTGGGGAAAATGTCCCTTGTACTGGAGGTTAGTGGGAAAAATGTCCCTTGTACTGGAGGTCAATGGGGAAAATGTCCCTTGTACTGGAGGTCAGTGGGGAAAAATGTCCCTTGTACTGGAGGTCAGTGGGGAAAAGTGTCCCTTTGTACTGGAGGTCAGTGGGGAAAATGTCCCTTTGTACTGGAGGTCAGTGGGGAAAATGTCCCTTTGTACTGGAGGTCAGTGGGGAAAATGTCCCTTGTACTGGAGGTCAGTGGGGAAAATGTCCCTTTTGTACTGGAGGTCAGGGGGAAAATGTCCCTTGTACTGGAGGTCAGTGGGGAAAAGTGTCCCTTGTACTGGAGGTCAGTGGGGAAATGTCCCTTTGTACTGGAGGTCAGTGGGGAAAATGTCCCTTTGTACTGGAGGTCAGTGGGGAAAATGTCCCTTTGTACTGGAGGTCAGTGGGGAAAATGTCCCTTGTACTGGAGGTCAGAGGGGAAAATGTCCCTTGTACTGGAGGTCAGTGGGGAAAATGTCCCTTTGTACTGGAGGTCAGTGGGGAAAATGTCCTTTGTACTGGAGGTCAGAGGGGAAAATGTCCCTTTGTACTGGAGGTCAGTGGGGGAAAATGTCCCTTTGTACTGGAGGTCTGTGGGGAAAATGTCCCTGTGTACTGGAGGTCAGTGGGGAAAATGTCCCTTGTACTGGAGGTCAGTGGGAAAAATGTCCCTTTGTACTGGAGGTCAGTGGGGGAAAATGTCCCTTTGTACTGGAGGTCAGTGGGGAAAATGTCCCTTTGTACTGGAGGTCAGTGGGGAAAATGTCCCTTGTACTGGAGGTCAGTGGGAAAAATGTCCCTTTGTACTGGAGGTCAGTGGGGAAAATGTCCCCTGTATTGGAGGTCAGTGGGAAGTTTGCCCCCCTAACAGTGGTAGATATCATTTTAGCTTTTACATAGAGCTAAATCCACTGTTTGCATAACGCCGATCGTCCCACACATGTGAGGTATCGCCGCGAACGTCAGATCATGGGCAGGAATTTTAGCACTAGACCCTCTCTGTGAAATCCTAAAGTGGTAACCTGTAAAGGCTTTTAAAATGTCGCCTATTAGTAATTAAAATGAAGATTAAAAAGTCGTTTGTCACCATTGCGCAGGCACGCACAATTTTATAGTGCGACATGTTTGGTATCTATTTACTCGGCATAACATCATCTTTTATATTTTACAAAAAAAAGAAATGGGTTGTGTATTGTGTGTTTTTTTTTTGCAATACAATTTAAAATAATTTGAGTAGATACCGTGTTACATACAAAATTATAACACCCACCAATTTTATTCTCTAGGGCCTCTGCTTTAAAAAATATATATATTTTTTTTTTATTTTTCATTTTTTTTTTTATTTATATCTTAACTCTGAGAATTAAAAAAAAAAAAAATGTCCACCTTTGCAGAGAGTCCTCCCGCACTGCGGGGGTTAAATGCATGCTATGTCTAGGGCTTAAATACTTACTTTATCCCTCCAGTACAGTAGGAACTCGCATAACCCCTCCCCCGCAGCCTCCACTGTAAACTGATGTTATCCTGGAGTGGCAGGAAACATTTCATCAGTGTTGGAATTGGTGGATTTGCGGTCCGCGTGCTTATTAACATTCTGCAGATGTGCTTATTTATTGTCCAGGCTGATAGAGAATGGAGAGGACGGCGTCCGGTGTGGTCAGTTCTGTGGTTATAAAGACTTTGTCTCTTTTTATCTCTTGGCTGATCTTTTAACCGTTAGCAGTAATCGGCATGGATTTATGAAGAATCGTTCTTGCCAAACCAATCTTTTAACCTTCTATGAGGAGGTGAGCTGCCATCTAGATAAAGGAAGGCTCGTAGACGTGGTGTATCTGGATAAAGGAAGGTCCGTAGAAGTGGTGTATCTGGATAAAGGAAGGCTCGTAGACGTGGTGCATCTAGATAAAGGAAGGCCCGTAGACGTGGTGTATCTGGATAAAGGAAGGCCCGTAGACGTGGTGTATCTGGATAAAGGAAGGCCCGTAGACGTGGTGTATCTGGATAAAGGAAGGTCCGTAGACGTGGTGTATCTAGATAAAGGAAGGCCCGTAGACGTGATGTATCTGGATAAAGGAAGGCCCGTAGACGTGATGTATCTGGATAAAGGAAGGTCCATAGACGTGGTGTATCTAGATAAAGGAAGGCCTGTAGACGTGATGTATCTGGATAAAGGAAGGCCCGTAGACGTGGTGTATCTGGATAAAGGAAGGCCCATAGATGTGGTGTATCTAGATAAAGGAAGGCCCGTAGGCTAGGGTGACCAGACATCCCCGGTTTCAGGGGACAGTCCCCTGATTGAGGACACTGTCCCCTGACTAAGTCTGTCCCCAGTTTTGTCCCCAGATTGGATTTGAACAGGGGCTGGGGCAATTTCAAACACAGTCAGTGTAGAATTAATAAAAAAAAAAAAACAGAATTACCAACCCACCCCCCGCTCAGCCGCTCCTACTAGCATAGGGGGTGTTCCATTCTCTGTGCCCCTTTCTGATGATCATGTGCTGGTCGGAGCGGAGGGAATATTTCTTCAGTTTCGGGTGCATGCCCATTCAGCTCCGCTCACATGTTCTTCTGCCTTGGCTCAAGTCCCGGCCAGCCACCTGCCTGTTTATCTTCTTGCCTTCCCTGGCGGAGTGATCTTCCTCCACTCCCCATCCAGTAGTAGCCGGGGCCCGGAGAGTAAGGGTGTGACAGGCTGTGGGGTGGGCGGCGGCCATGGGCAGAGATTTGCTTATTGCCGCCATTACTAGTAAAAATAAATAAATATGTCCCCGGATTTCATCTTAAAAATCTGGTCACCTTACCGTAGGCGTGGTGTATCTGGATAAAGGAAGGCCCGTAGATGTGGTGTATCTGGATAAAGGAAGGCCCGTAGACGTGGTGTATCTGGATAAAGGAAGGCCCGTAGACGTGGTGTATCTGGATAAAGGAAGGTCCGTAGACGTGGTGTATCTAGATAAAGGAAGGCCCGTAGACGTGGTGTATCTAGATAAAGGAAGGCCCGTAGACGTGGTGTATCTGGATAAAGGAAGGCCCGTAGATGTGGTGTATCTGGATAAAGGAAGGCCCGTAGACGTGGTGTATCTGGATAAAGGAAGGTCCATAGACGTGGTGTGTCTAGATAAAGGAAGGCCTGTAGACGTGATGTATCTGGATAAAGGAAGGCCCGTAGACGTGGTGTATCTGGATAAAGGAAGGCCCATAGATGTGGTGTATCTAGATAAAGGAAGGCCCGTAGGCGTGGTGTATCTGGATAAAGGAAGGCCCGTAGATGTGGTGTATCTGGATAAAGGAAGGCCCGTAGACGTGGTGTATCTGGATAAAGGAAGGCCCGTAGACGTGGTGTATCTGGATAAAGGAAGGTCCGTAGACGTGGTGTATCTAGATAAAGGAAGGCCCGTAGACGTGGTGTATCTGGATAAAGGAAGGTCCGTAGACGTGGTGTATCTAGATAAAGGAAGGCCCGTAGACGTGGTGTATCTGGATAAAGGAAGGCCCGTAGACGTGGTGTATCTGGATAAAGGAAGGCCCGTAGACGTGGTGTATCTGGATAAAGGAAGGCCCGTAGACGTGGTGTATCTGGATAAAGGATGGCCCGTAGACGTGGTGTATCTAGATAAAGGAAGGCACGTAGATGTGGTGTATCTGGATAAAGGAAGGTCTGTAGACGTGGTGTATCTGGATAAAGGAAGGTCCGTAGACGTGGTGTATCTAGATAAAGGAAGGTCCGTAGACGTGGTGTATCTGGATAAAGGAAGGCCCGTAGACGTGGTGTATCTGGATAAAGGAAGGCCCGTAGACGTGGTGTATCTAGATAAAGGAAGGCCCGTAGACGTGGTGTATCTGGATAAAGGAAGGCCCGTAGACGTGGTGTAACTAGATAAAGGAAGGCCCGTAGATGTGGTGTATCTGGATAAAGGAAGGCCCGTAGACGTGGTGTATCTGGATAAAGGAAGGCCCGTAGACGTGGTGTATCTAGATAAAGGAAGGCCCGTAGACATGTATCTAGATAAAGGAAGGCCGTAGATGTGGTGTATCTAGATAAAGGAAGGCCCGTAGACGTGGTGTATCTGGATAAAGGAAGGTCCGTAGACGTGGTGTATCTACATAAAGGAAAGCCTGTAGACGTGGTGTATCTGGATAAAGGAAGGCCCGTAGACGTGGTGTATCTAGATAAAGGAAGGCCCGTAGACGTGGTGTATCTGGATAAAGGAAGGCCCGTAGACATGGTGTATCTAGATAAAGGAAGGCCCGTAGATGTGGTGTATCTGGATAAAGGAAGGCCCATATACGTGGTGTATCTGGATAAACGAAGGCCCGTAGACGTGGTGTATCTGGATAAAGGAAGGCCCATAGATGTGGTGTATCTGGATAAAGGAAGGTCTGTAGACGTGGTGTATCTGGATAAAGGAAGGTCTGTAGACGTGGTGTATCTGGATAAAGGAAGGCCCGTAGACGTGGTGTATCTAGATAAAGGAAGGCCCGTAGACGTGGTGTATCTAGATCAGGGGTCTCAAACTCAAATTATCTGGGGGCCACTGGAGGTATAAGCTGGGTGAGGCTGGGCCGCATCAAGTATTGGACCAAAATTTTAAAATGTACAACTGATGCAATCTTAATAATAGTTTGCCGCCAGTGTGTTCTGCCAGTGTGCCCATCAATTGCTGCCAGTTTGCCCATCAATTGCCGCCAGTGTGACCATCAAACGCAGCCACTGTGCCATCAAACACAGCCACCTTGATGGGCACAGCTGAGTGGCTGCGTTTGATGGGCACAGTGGCTGCGTGTGATGGGCACAGTGGCTGCGTTTGGGCACAGTGGCTGCGTTTGATGGGCACAGTGGCTGCGTGTGATGGGCACAGTGGCTGCGTGTGATGGGCACAGTGGCTGCGTTTGATGGGCACAGTGACTGCGTTTGATGGGCACAGTGGCTGCGTGTGATGGGCACAGTGACTGCGTTTGATGTGCACAGTGACTGCGTTTGATGGGCACAGTGGCTGCGTTTGATGGGCACAGTGGCTGCGTTTGATGGGCACAGTGGCTGCGTTTGATGGGCACAGTGGCTGCGTGTGATGCGCACAGTGGCTGCGTGTGACGGCACAGTGAGGCTGCAATTAAGGTTTTTTTTTTATGCAGACAAGGAAGGCAAGCTTAAAATAACACAAAAAAATAATAATTCTGACATTTTTCTTAATTAAAAATATGATGGTCACCTCAGTCCAATCCCCCCTCCCCCCCCCTCCCCAATACAGACTAATTTAAGTTGTCTCTTACTTTTTTTATAGTTCACTTCTTCTTCTGTTGCAGACAGTCCACTCACTCCACTCCAGACAGTAGCAGGCTGAGGCAGGCAGCAGGCTCCTCGTGTCTTGTCCTCCTTTTTTTTTTCCAGACACAGCTCCGCGCGAGTCCTCCCTTCCTCTCTGCCTCAGTCACCTCTCACCCCCGGCGTGACGTCACGCGGTGACGGCGCACGTCGGGAATATACCAGCTTTCATGGGGGGGGGGGCGAGAGGCAACGCAAAGAATGAAAGGGGACCAGGACAGAGGAGCGCAGTCGGCACACAGTGTGCCACAGCCGCTGCCTGCGCTGTCTGTCACTCAGTGAAAGTGAGTGACAGACAATCCAACTGATCTGGCGGCCGCGGCTGATTGCGCTCCCCCCCCTGTTAGACTTGGTAGCGCCAGGGTCACTCGCCCCTCCCGCCCCAGCCTTGTACCGGCCCTGCTGCATGCGCTGCAAAGTATGACACTGTCCGGGGGAAGGGCTTGACAGTGGGCCGCAAAATCTTGGTCTGCGGGCCGCAACTGGCCCGCGGGCCGGGAGTTTGAGACCCCTGATCTAGATAAAGGAAGGCACGTAGATGTGGTGTATCTGGATAAAAGAAAGGTCTGTAGACGTGGTGTATCTGGATAAAGGAAGGCCCGTAGACGTGGTGTATCTAGATAAAGGAAGGCCCGTAGACGTGGTGTATCTGGATAAAGGAAGGCCCGTAGATGTGGTGTATCTGGATAAAGGAAGGCCCGTAGACGTGGTGTATCTGGATAAAGGAAGGTCCGTAGACGTGGTGTATCTGGATAAAGGAAGGCCCGTAGACGTGGTGTATCTAGATAAAGGAAGGCCCGTAGACGTGGTGTATCTAGATAAAGGAAGGTCTGTAGACGTGGTGTATCTGGATAAAGGAAGGTCCGTAGACGTGGTGTATCTAGATAAAGGAAGGCCCATAGATGTGGTGTATCTAGATAAAGGAAGGCCCGTAGGCGTGGTGTATCTGGATAAAGGAAGGCCCGTAGACGTGGTGTATCTGGATAAAGGAAGGCCCGTAGACGTGGTGTATCTGGATAAAGGAAGGCCCGTAGGCGTGGTGTATCTAGATAAAGGAAGGCCCGTAGACGTGGTGTATCTGGATAAAGGAAGGTCCGTAGACGTGGTGTATCTAGATAAAGGAAGGCCCGTAGGCGTGGTGTATCTGGATAAAGGAAGGCCCGTAGACGTGGTGTATCTGGATAAAGGAAGGCCCGTAGACGTGGTGTATCTGGATAAAGGAAGGCCCGTAGACGTGGTGTATCTGGATAAAGGAAGGCCCGTAGACGTGGTGTATCTAGATAAAGGAAGGCCCGTAGACGTGGTGTATCTGGATAAAGGAAGGCCCGTAGACGTGGTGTATCTAGATAAAGGAAGGCCCGTAGACGTGGTGTATCTGGATAAAGGAAGGCCCGTAGATGTGGTGTATCTGGATAAAGGAAGGCCCGTAGATGTGGTGTATCTGGATAAAGGAAGGTCCATAGACGTGGTGTATCTAGATAAAGGAAGGCCTGTAGACGTGATGTATCTGGATAAAGGAAGGCCCGTAGACGTGGTGTATCTGGATAAAGGAAGGCCCATAGATGTGGTGTATCTGGATAAAGGAAGGCCCGTAGACGTGGTGTATCTGGATAAAGGAAGGTCCGTAGACGTGGTGTATCTAGATAAAGGAAGGCCCGTAGACGTGGTGTATCTGGATAAAGGAAGGTCCGTAGACGTGGTGTATCTAGATAAAGGAAGGCCCGTAGACGTGGTGTATCTGGATAAAGGAAGGCCCGTAGACGTGGTGTATCTGGATAAAGGAAGGCCCGTAGACGTGGTGTATCTGGATAAAGGAAGGCCCGTAGACGTGGTGTATCTGGATAAAGGAAGGCCCGTAGACGTGGTGTATCTAGATAAAGGAAGGCACGTAGATGTGGTGTATCTGGATAAAGGAAGGTCTGTAGACGTGGTGTATCTGGATAAAGGAAGGTCCGTAGACGTGGTGTATCTAGATAAAGGAAGGTCCGTAGACATGGTGTATCTGGATAAAGGAAGGCCCGTAGACGTGGTGTATCTTGATAAAAGAAGGCCCGTAGACGTGGTGTATCTGGATAAAGGAAGGCCCGTAGACGTGGTGTATCTGGATAAAGGAAGGCCCGTAGACGTGGTGTATCTAGATAAAGGAAGGCCCGTAGACGTGGTGTATCTGGATAAAGGAAGGTCCGTAGACGTGGTGTATCTAGATAAAGGAAGGCCCGTAGACGTGGTGTATCTGGATAAAGGAAGGCCCGTAGACGTGGTGTATCTGGATAAAGGAAGGCCCGTAGACGTGGTGTATCTGGATAAAGGAAGGTCCATAGACGTGGTGTATCTAGATAAAGGAAGGCCCGTAGACGTGTATCTAGATAAAGGAAGGCCCGTAGACGTGTATCTAGATAAAGGAAGGCCCGTAGATGTGGTGTATCTGGATAAAGGAAGGCCCGTAGACGTGGTGTATCTAGATAAAGGAAGGCCCGTAGACGTGGTGTATCTGGATAAAGGAAGGCCCGTAGACGTGGTGTATCTAGATAAAGGAAGGCCCGTAGACGTGTATCTAGATAAAGGAAGGCCCGTAGACGTGTATCTAGATAAAGGAAGGCCCGTAGATGTGGTGTATCTGGATAAAGGAAGGCCTGTAGACGTGGTGTATCTAGATAAAGGAAGGCCCGTAGACGTGGTGTATCTGGATAAAGGAAGGTCCGTAGACGTGGTGTATCTACATAAAGGAAAGCCTGTAGACGTGGTGTATCTGGATAAAGGAAGGCCCGTAGACATGGTGTATCTGGATAAAGGAAGGCCCGTAGACATGATGTATCTGGATAAAGGAAGGCCCGTAGACATGGTGTATCTAGATAAAGGAAGGCCCGTAGATGTGGTGTATCTGGATAAAGGAAGGCCCGTAGACGTGGTGTATCTGGATAAAGGAAGGCCCGTAGACGTGGTGTATCTGGATAAAGGAAGGCCCGTAGACGTGGTGTATCTGGATAAAGGAAGGCCCGTAGACGTGGTGTATCTAGATAAAGGAAGGCCCGTAGATGTGGTGTATCTGGATAAAGGAAGGCCCGTAGACGTGGTGTATCTGGATAAAGGAAGGCCCGTAGACGTGGTGTATCTAGATAAAGGAAGGCCCGTAGACGTGGTGTATCTGGATAAAGGAAGGCCCGTAGACGTGGTGTATCTAGATAAAGGAAGGTCTGTAGACGTGGTGTATCTGGATAAAGGAAGGTCCGTAGACGTGGTGTATCTAGATAAAGGAAGGCCCGTAGACGTGGTGTATCTGGATAAAGGAAGGCCCGTAGATGTGGTGTATCTGGATAAAGGAAGGCCCGTAGACGTGGTGTATCTGGATAAAGGAAGGCCCGTAGACGTGGTGTATCTAGATAAAGGAAGGCCCGTAGACGTTGTGTATCTAGATAAAGGAAGGCCCGTAGACGTGGTGTATCTGGATAAAGGAAGGCCCGTAGACGTGGTGTATCTGGATAAAGGAAAGCCCGTAGACGTGGTGTATCTGGATAAAGGAAGGTCCGTAGACGTGGTGTATCTAGATAAAGGAAGGCCCGTAGACGTGGTGTATCTGGATAAAGGAAGGCCCGTAGACGTGGTGTATCTAGATAAAGGAAGGCACGTAGATGTGGTGTATCTGGATAAAGGAAGGTCTGTAGACGTGGTGTATCTGGATAAAGGAAGGTCCGTAGACGTGGTGTATCTGGATAAAGGAAGGTCCGTAGACGTGGTGTATCTAGATAAAGGAAGGCCCGTAGGCGTGGTGTATCTGGATAAAGGAAGGCCCGTAGACGTGGTGTATCTGGATAAAGGAAGGCCCGTAGACGTGGTGTATCTGGATAAAGGAAGGCCCGTAGGCGTGGTGTATCTGGATAAAGGAAGGCCCGTAGACGTGGTGTATCTAGATAAAGGAAGGCCCGTAGACGTGTATCTAGATAAAGGAAGGCCCGTAGACGTGTATCTAGATAAAGGAAGGCCCGTAGATGTGGTGTATCTGGATAAAGGAAGGCCCGTAGACGTGGTGTATCTGGATAAAGGAAGGCCCGTAGACGTGGTGTATCTAGATAAAGGAAGGCCCGTAGACGTTGTGTATCTAGATAAAGGAAGGCCCGTAGACGTGGTGTATCTGGATAAAGGAAGGCCCGTAGACGTGGTGTATCTGGATAAAGGAAGGTCCGTAGACGTGGTGTATCTACATAAAGGAAAGCCTGTAGACGTGGTGTATCTGGATAAAGGAAGGCCCGTAGACATGGTGTATCTAGATAAAGGAAGGCCCGTAGATGTGGTGTATCTGGATAAAGGAAGGCCCGTAGACGTGGTGTATCTGGATAAAGGAAGGCCCATAGATGTGGTGTATCTGGATAAAGGAAGGCCCGTAGACGTGGTGTATCTAGATAAAGGAAGGCCCGTAGATGTGGTGTATCTGGATAAAGGAAGGCCTGTAGACGTGGTGTATCTAGATAAAGGAAGGCCCGTAGACGTGGTGTATCTGGATAAAGGAAGGTCCGTAGACGTGGTGTATCTACATAAAGGAAAGCCTGTAGACGTGGTGTATCTGGATAAAGGAAGGCCGGTAGACGTGGTGTATCTGGATAAAGGAAGGCCCGTAGACATGGTGTATCTGGATAAAGGAAGGCCCGTAGACGTGGTGTATCTAGATAAAGGAAGGCCCGTAGATGTGGTGTATCTGGATAAAGGAAGGCCCGTAGACGTGGTGTATCTGGATAAAGGAAGGCCCGTAGACGTGGTGTATCTAGATAAAGGAAGGCCCGTAGACGTGGTGTATCTGGATAAAGGAAGGCCCGTAGACGTGGTGTATCTAGATAAAGGAAGGTCTGTAGACGTGGTGTATCTGGATAAAGGAAGGTCCGTAGACGTGGTGTATCTAGATAAAGGAAGGCCCGTAGACGTGGTGTATCTGGATAAAGGAAGGCCCGTAGACGTGGTGTATCTAGATAAAGGAAGGCCCGTAGATGTGGTGTATCTGGATAAAGGAAGACCCGTAGACGTGGTGTATCTGGATAAAGGAAGGCCCGTAGACGTGGTGTATCTAGATAAAGGAAGGCCCGTAGACGTTGTGTATCTAGATAAAGGAAGGCCCGTAGACGTGGTGTATCTGGATAAAGGAAGGCCCGTAGACGTGGTGTATCTGGATAAAGGAAAGCCCGTAGACGTGGTGTATCTGGATAAAGGAAGGTCCGTAGACGTGGTGTATCTAGATAAAGGAAGGCCCGTAGACGTGGTGTATCTGGATAAAGGAAGGCCCGTAGACGTGGTGTATCTAGATAAAGGAAGGCACGTAGATGTGGTGTATCTGGATAAAGGAAGGTCTGTAGACGTGGTGTATCTGGATAAAGGAAGGTCCGTAGACGTGGTGTATCTAGATAAAGGAAGGCCTGTAGACGTGGTGTATCTAGATAAAGGAAGGTCTGTAGACGTGGTGTATCTGGATAAAGGAAGGTCCGTAGACGTGGTGTATCTAGATAAAGGAAGGCCCATAGATGTGGTGTATCTAGATAAAGGAAGGCCCGTAGGCGTGGTGTATCTGGATAAAGGAAGGCCCGTAGACGTGGTGTATCTGGATAAAGGAAGGCCCGTAGGCGTGGTGTATCTGGATAAAGGAAGGCCCGTAGACGTGGTGTATCTAGATAAAGGAAGGCCCTTAGACGTTGTGTATCTAGATAAAGGAAGGCCCATAGACGTGGTGTATCTGGCTAAAGGAAGGCCCGTAGACGTGGTGTATCTGGATAAAGGAAGGCCCGTAGACGTGGTGTATCTGGATAAAGGAAGGCCCGTAGACGTGGTGTATCTGGATAAAGGAAGGCCCGTAGGCGTGGTGTATCTGGATAAAGGAAGGCCCGTAGACGTGGTGTATCTGGATAAAGGAAGGTCCGTAGACGTGGTGTATCTAGATAAAGGAAGGCCCGTAGACGTGGTGTATCTAGATAAAGGAAGGTCTGTAGACGTGGTGTATCTGGATAAAGGAAGGTCCGTAGACGTGGTGTATCTAGATAAAGGAAGGCCCATAGATGTGGTGTATCTAGATAAAGGAAGGCCCGTAGGCGTGGTGTATCTGGATAAAGGAAGGCCCGTAGACGTGGTGTATCTGGATAAAGGAAGGCCCGTAGACGTGGTGTATCTGGATAAAGGAAGGCCCGTAGGCGTGGTGTATCTGGATAAAGGAAGGCCCGTAGACGTGGTGTATCTAGATAAAGGAAGGCCCTTAGACGTTGTGTATCTAGATAAAGGAAGGCCCATAGACGTGGTGTATCTGGCTAAAGGAAGGCCCGTAGACGTGGTGTATCTGGATAAAGGAAGGCCCGTAGACGTGGTGTATCTGGATAAAGGAAGGCCCGTAGATGTGGTGTATCTGGATAAAGGAAGGCCCGTAGACGTGGTGTATCTGGATAAAGGAAGGTCCGTAGATGTGGTGTATCTGGATAAAGGAAGGCCCGTAGACGTGGTGTATCTGGATAAAGGAAGGCCCGTAGACGTGGTGTATCTGGATAAAGGAAGGCCCGTAGACGTGGTGTATCTGGATAAAGGAAGGCCCATAGACGTGGTGTATCTGGCTAAAGGAAGGCCCGTAGACGTGGTGTATCTGGATAAAGGAAGGTCCGTAGATGTGGTGTATCTGGATAAAGGAAGGCCTGTAGACGTGGTGTATCTGGATAAAGGAAGGCCCGTAGACGTGGTGTATCTGGATAAAGGAAGGCCCGTAGACGTGGTGTATCTGGATAAAGGAAGGCCCGTAGGCGTGGTGTATCTGGATAAAGGAAGGCCCGTAGACGTGGTGTATCTAGATAAAGGAAGGCTTGAGGGTGAGTACATGGACACATGTGCAATTTGGTGTCCTTTTTCTTTTTTTATGACCACAGTGAGGCAATTTTACTGCTTTGTAAATGGACACCACGATTTGCCTTAATTCTCACCTCTTTTCATTCACACGTTTTTGCATTCCTGAGCATTTTGTGTACAGCGTTTTTTTGCTTTTTTTATTAGCCAGTAGAGAAAAATATAATCTGTTTCATCATCTGTTGCTATATTTTTCAGCTTTTTCACTTGCTTTTATTTATTAAATAATTATTTTAATAATTAAATGTTATTTAAAAAAATTCTTATGTTAAAAAATATCATTATTTTAATAATAATATACATTTTTTTAAGGAGTTACGGGTTAGAGTTGTTAATTTATTGACTTATTAGCCAGTAAAGAAAAATATCATCTGTTTTATCATTTGTTGCTATACTTTTCAGCTTTTTCACCTGCTTTTATTTACTAATTATTATTTTAATGATATTTATTATTATTTTAAAAATTATTATTATTATTATTTTTAAAATGTTATATTATTATTTTTAAAATGTTATGTTATTATTTTTAAAATGTTATATTATTATTCTTTTAAAAATTATTATTATTTTTTTTAATACTAATATACATTTTTTTTCAAGGGGTTAGGGATAAGGTTAATTTATTGACTTTATTAGCCATTAGAGAAAAAAATGTCATCTGTTTTATCATTTGTTGCTATACTTTTTAGCTTTTATTTATTAATTATTATTTTAATGATATTTATTATTTTTTTGATAATAGTATTTTTTTTTAAAAGGTTAAGGTTTATGGTTTAAAAGGTTAGGGTTAAGGGTTTATTGACTTATTTATTTTAGTAGGTTGGGAGTGAAGGTAAGGGTTTTTTTTTTTTTTTTTTTTTAGGGTTACAGGTTAATGTTGGTAGGTTGGGGTTAGGGATTTTTATTTATGCATTTTTTTTTTATTATTATTATTATTTATGTATTTTTATTATTCATTGTTTTTTTTTTTTTTTTAATTTAATTATTTAATTGAAGCAGAAAACCACACAAAAAAACGTGCAACAAAATGCAGTAAAATTCTCAAAAACGCTCAAATCAAGCTTTTGCATACATGTCTATGGAGCAAAAAACGCTAAACAAACGCACCGATCTCCCTGATTTGAGCTCCAGATCTTTTTTGAGCTTCAGGCGTTTGGCTGCAGGCCCCTTGGAGTGGAGATGTGAGCTGTCTCCATAGAGAATAATTGATTTTTTTTTTGTCCTCCAGCTTTTTGGAGCTTCAAGCTACAAATCGCTGAGGTGTGAATGGGGCCAAAACCCAAACGCACCGTCATCCTCAGAGGATGTTTAAAGTGGTTTTAAAGGCATAACGTTTTTTTTTTTTTTTTGTTACCTTCATACATTCTCTGCAGCTTCCCCCCCCCCCCCCCCTCAGCACCCATTTATACTTACTTGCACCCCCATTTTAATCTAGTGAGGCATAGGAGAGAAGAGGCTCCCACTGCTGCCAATCACAGTGACTTTTTAAATCTGAGAATGTGGTGGGGGGGGGGGGGGGGGGATACACAGGATCAAATAGAGGGAGTTGCCAAATTACAATATCAGTATGAGGGTCTGAAGTGGCATTGTTTAATACACAGAGTGAAGGGTTCTGGGTGCGCTGTGTGCAGAGTGCAGGGTTCAGGGGTGCGCTATGTACAAAGTGCAGGGTTCAGGGGTGCGCTATGTACAGAATGCAGGGTTCAGGGGTGCGCTATGTACAGAGTGCAGGGTTCAGGGGTGCGCTATGTACAGAGTGCAGGGTTCAGGGGTGCGCTATGTACAGAGTGCAGGGTTCAGGGGTGCGCTGTTCAGAGTGCGGAGTTTAGGGGTGCACTGTATACAGAGGGCAGGGTTCATGGGTGCACTGTGTGCGAGGTTCAGAGGTGCGCAGAGTGCAGGGTTTCATAGGTGCGCTGTGTACAGGGTTCAGGAGCGCGCTGTGTACAGAGTGCAGGGTTCAGGGGTGCGCTGTGCACAGGGTTTAGGGGTGCGCTGTGCGCAGGGTTTAGGGGTGCGCTGTGTGCAGGGTTCAGGGGCGCGCTGTGCAAATAATATTTCACCCCCTTTGCCTTATTCTCATGTCCCCCGTGGGGGAACTTTGCATTTGTTCTCTTTGAATTTCAATAAAATACATTGTAACAAAAACTGAAGAGAAGTGACTTGGTGAATGTGAATAAAATATTTCATATAAGAATTGTTGCAGAATTGAAGTGCGTTTGGCACCTCGTTTTATTTTGCAAAGGTCATGACCTGTGTGGGATTCGGCTCTTCGTTGTGGTTGGTTGGCGGTGTGACGAATATTTGGCGTTTTTTCTCGGAGCGGCGATGTGAAATCCTCATTCCTGGGTCGGGATTTGCTCTGTTCGGTAGTCGTGTCCTCGCTTCACATCTCGCCAGTTTGGACCGGCTCTGAGGTCTGTGTGCCAAATGATGTGGTGTTTAGAGGAATTATCCGATTCGGGACTTGGCAGCCGCGGGCGATCCGCCATATTTCTTTGTTTAAGCTTTTATAATGTTCAGACGAGGCAGATGCAGCGGAAAGATCTCAGAAATGTTAGCGATGCGGGTGGGTGATGTGTAATCTTTACAGCCGAGGGAACCAATGAAGCCACTAACAAAATTCAGACGTAAATATGGTGGCTATGGTGTCACTTCGGGTTCTTATCTGAATGCATTGGTTGACCTCCCATGACCCACACCAAGACCTCCCATGACCCACACCAAGACCTCCCATGACCCACAGTCTTCCCAAGACTGCCACCAAGACCTCCCATGACCCACAGTGCCCTTTCAAACCCCCACTAAGACCTCCCATGACCCACAGTGCCCTTTCAAGACCCCCACTAAGACCTCCCATGACCCACAGTGCCCTTTCAAGACCCCCACTAAGACCTCCCATGAGTCTTCCCAAGACCCCCACTAAGATCTCCCATGACCCACAGAGTTCTCCCAAGACCCCCACCATGACCTCCCATGACCCACAGAGTCCTTACAAGACCCCCACCAAGACCTCCCACGACCCACAGAGTTCTCCCAAGACCCCCACCATGACCTCCCATGACCCACAGAGTCCTTACAAGACCCCACCAAGACCTCCCATGACCCACAGAGTCTTCCCAAGACCCCCACCAAGACCTCCCATGACCCGCAGAATCTTCACAAGACCCCCACCAAGACCTCCCATGACCCACAGAGTCTTCCCAAGACCCCCACCAAGACCTCCCATGACCCGCAGAATCTTCACAAGACCCCCACCAAGACCTCCCATGACCCGCAGAGTCTTCCCAAGACCACACCAAGACCTCCCATGACCCACAGAGTCCTCCCAAGGCCGCCACCAAGACCTCCCATGACCCACAGAGTCCTCCCAAGGCCGCCGCCAAGACCTCCCATGACCTACAGAGTCCTCCCAAGACCACACCAAGACCTCCCATGACCCACAGAGTCTTCCCAAGACTGCCACCAAGACCTCCTATGACCCACAGAGGCTTCCCAAAACCTCCACAAGGACCTCTTATAACCCACAGAGCCTCAACAAGAATCTTCCCCATAACACATTCCATTCTTCACATCAGAGCCCTATTTGACACCAGCAGCATGGTAGGGGGGAGGGGAGGTGGAACTGTCCTCTCCTGAATGCTGTGTCATATATTGCTATTGCCTCCCCGCTGTACATGATAGCCCCTATGGCCCACGGAGTCCTTTCAGGGCCTGCGGAGTCCCGAGTCCTTTCAGGGCCCGCGGAGTCCCGAGTCCTTTCAGGGCCCACAAAACCCTCCTTTTCCCAATCGCACAGTCCCTTCTTCACATCCAAGCCCTACCATTTGGCTCCAGAAGCATTGTAGAGAGTGGAAGGTGGACCTCCTGTCCTCTTCTGAATGCTGAAGGTGGCACTTAATTATACACTTATATACCCTGGGTCAGTGTATATGTTGCTGTGGTCCAGGCGGGCCTTTTTATATGACAGTCCCCATGATCTCAAAGACCTCCAATGGTCTACAGAGACCTCCCATGACCATAGAGTCTGGCCACGATCACATAACTCCATCAAGAAACTCCTTCCCATGACACAATCCCCCTTTTTACATTGGTGGCAGGCTGGCAGCACTGGTCTATTTAGTGAGGGCAGGAGATCAGTGATGCGGGGCGGGCAGTTAGAGATGATGTAATCTCGCTGCTCCCCGCCGCACCTCCGACATTGAAGATACCCACGCTGTGAAGGCGGAAGACCGCCGATGTGTGGCGGGCAGAGAGATGATTTTGTCTCTCCTCTCCCACATTGAAGAGGCCTGGCTGTGAGGGAGGAAGGCCGGAGAGAGATGATGTCATCTCTGCTCTTCCACCCGCTCACTTCATGCCTCTATAATGCAGCCCGCCAACCCCACACCCGACTTGCTGGTTAGGCAGGGACCCTGCGGCAAGAGACACGGGGCTATAGCCCCAATAGCCACCCCTTAGCGACGACACTGCTGCACAGATCTGGAAGAAATACACGAAGGTGAATAGATTCCAGAAGAAGATTCAGCTTTAACTTAATTTAATTTCTACAGTACATTTAACTACTATGAATCTGTCCTGATACCTCCTCCTGTGGTCTCCAAATGTCATCTAACGCTAGAGGTGAAGAGAGATCTTCCAATAGGACTCTCTACAAAAAAAAAAAAGGGAAACTTTAATCCAGAAAATCATTCTCATAAGCCCAGTGTGACGGGGATACTACAAAGTCCTATTGTGTTCGCCTTCATCGCGTCCGGCCGCGCCGACTCTCTCGTAAAACAAATTAGCGAACAATTGTCGTTGGAAATCAACACTTCGTAATTAGCTCTTTCGAAAATGAGCCCCTTTTTACAGTCGCATGCTTTTGTTTGGGGTTTTAAGGACAAAGCTAAGCGAGGATTCCTGGCTCGGATTACATTATAAAACGCAAACGGATTGAATAGCACACCGCCGGCGTCCATTGTCCTCCCAGATTTCAACAGCCTCCCCTCCCTCCGCCCATTGGCTGAAAGCAAAGCTGCTGAAATTTACACCCCTCTCCTGTGACCAAGGGGCACCTTCCCGATGCTATCAGGGCGCTCAACCTTCACAATGCAGAACGCCAGCGCAAGTGGGCGACGGGTCACAAGCCGGTGTCTCCTTTCACTAGGTAAGTGCTCAGGATCAGCAATTTGTAAGGGAAAGTTCTCCCTCTAAGATATCAAGTAATCAGTGCTCAGCATAGGAATAGTGCATAAAAGAGCAATCTTTGTGTGTAATGTGTAGAGTGTGTGTTGTATGTATGTACCAGTGTTGCCAACCTACCAGATTGAAATTTACTGGCGCAGCCACGTTTTTACTGGAATTTCACAAAAGTTACTAAATTACATTTTTAGGTGTAAATTTCAGTATTTAGGCCACAAACAAGTACGCCGGGCAAATAGCAATGTGATTTAAGGTAACAAATTTTTGTTATTTTCGATAAAATAAGGGCAAATTATTTAGTCGCATCACCCCCTGCCTCCATCAACACCCCCTGCCTTCACCCCCCTCTGCGGTGCCACCAACACCCCCTGGCTCCATCCCCCTCTGCCACCAACAACCCCTGCCACCATCCCCCTCTGCGGTGCCACCAACACCCCCTGGCTCCATCCCCCTCTGCCACCAACAACCCCTGCCACCATCCCCCTCTGTGGTGCAACCAACACCCCCTGGCTCCATCCCCCTCTGCCACCAACAACCCCTGCCACCATCCCCCTCTGCGGTGCCACCAACACCCCCTGGCTCCATCCCCCTCTGCCACCAACAACCCCTGCCACCATCCCCCTCTGCGGTGCCACCAACACCCCCTGGCTCCATCCACCTCTGCCACCAACAACCCCTGCCACCATCCCCCTCTGCGGTGCCATCAACACGCCCTGGCTCCATCCCCCTCTGCCACCAACAACCCCTGCCACCATCCCCCTCTGCGGTGCCATCAACACCCCCTGCCTCCAATCACCCCCTGCCACTAACACCCCCTGCCTCCAATCCCCCCAGGCTCCCTGCCTCCATCCACCTCTGCGGTGCCACCAACAACCGTCACCATCCCCCACCCTCTGCGGTGCCTCCATCCCTCTTTGTGGTGCCATCAACACCCCCTGCCTCGAATCTCTCCCTGCCTACATCCCCCTCTGCGGTGCCACCAACACCCCCTGCCTCCAATCACCCCCTGCCACTAACACCCCCTGCCTCCAATCCCCCCAGGCTCCCTGCCTCCATCAACCTCTGCGGTGCCACCAACAACCATCACCATCCCCCACCCTCTGCGGTGCCTCCATCCCTCTTTGTGGTGCCATCAACACCCCCTGCCTCCAATCTCCCCCTGCCTCCATCCCCCTCTGCGGTGCCACCAACACCCCCTGCCTCCAATCTCCCCCTGCCTCCATCCACCTCTGCGGTGCCACCAACAACCCGTCACCAGCCCCACCCTCTGCGGTGCCTCCATCCCCCTCTGCGGTGCCACCAACAACCCGTCCCCATCCCCCACCCTCTGCGGTGCCTCCATCCCCCTCTTTGGTGTCACCAACACCTCCTGCCTCCATCCACCTCTGCGGTGCCACCAACAACCCGTCACCATCCCCCACCCTCTGCGGTGCCTCCATCCCCCTCTATGGTGCCACTAACACCCCCTGCCTTCAATCACCCCCTGCCACCAACACCCCCTGCCTCCAATCACCCCCTGCCACTAACACCCCCTGCCTTCAATCTCCCCAGGCTCCCTGCCTCCATCCACCTCTGCGGTGCCACCAACAACCTGTCCCCACCCCACACCCTCTGCGCTGCCACCATCCCCCTCTGCGGTGCCACCAACACCCCCTGCCTCCAATCACCCCCTGCCACTAACACCCCCTGCCTTCAATCTCCCCCAGGCTTTCTGCCTCCATCCACCTCTGTGGTGCCACCATCCCCCTCTGCGGTGCCACCAACAACCTGTCCCCATCCACCACCCTCTGCGGTGCCTCCATCCCCCTTTGTGGTGCCATCAACACCCCCTGCCTCCAATCTCCCCCTGCCTCCATCCCCCTCTGCGGTGCCACCAACAACCCGTCACCATCCCCCACCCTCTGCGGTGCCTCCATCCCTCTTTGTGGTGCCATCAACACCCCCTGCCTCCAATCACCCCCTGCCACCAACACCCCCTGCCTTCAATCTCCCCCAGGCCCCCTGCCTCCATCCACCTCTGCGGTGCCACCAACAACCCGTCCCCACCCCTCACCCTCTGCGATGCCACCATCCCCCTCTGCGGTGCCACCAACAACCTGCCCCCATCCCCCACCCTCTGCGGTGCCTCCATCCCCCTCTTTGGTGTCACCAACACCCCCTGTCTCCATCCCCCTCTGTGGTGCCACTAACAACCCGTCCCCATCCCCCACCCTCTGCGGTGCCGCCATCCCCCTCTTTGGTGTCACCAACACTCCCTGTCTCCATCCCCCTCTGCGGTGTCACCGCAGCCACCATCACCCCCTGCCTCCAATCTCAATTAACCGTTTCAGGCCGAACTTATCTCGGCTATTTTTACTGGCACTTGCTCCGTAAGTTGCGGTGGCGTAGCGTAAATTGCCCGGCATAAGGGCGCCTAATTCAAAGTAGGCAGGTAGGGGGCGTGATCCGTGTAAATGAATCATGACCCCACGTAATTTACGTTTTTTTCTGAACGGCGCATGTGCCGTCCGTGGACGTATCCCAGTGCGCATGCGTGAAATCACGTCGCAAGTAGTCAATGTAAACAACGTGAACGTAATTTACGCCGGTTCCTGAACGATTTACGCAAACAACGTAAACGACGTACAATTCAACGATGTCCCGACATCCATACTTAACATTGGCTGCGCCTCATAAAGCAGGGGTAACTTTACGCCGGACTTACGCTTACGCAAACGACGTAAAATACGACGCCCGGCCGCAAGTACGTTTGTGAATCGGCGTATCTCCCTAATTTACATATTTGACGCGTAAATCGACGGAAGCGCCACCTAGCGACCAGCGTAAATATGCAACTAAGATACGACGGTTTAACAGACTTACGCCGCTCGTATATTAGCAGAATTCTGGCGTATCTTGTTCTCTGAATACAGAAAAAAGATACGCCGGCTGCTATTAGTATTTACGCGGCGTATCTCTAGATACGCCGACGTAACTACTTTCTGAACCCGGCCCTATGTTTGCATTTGCACGTTAGCGCGGTGAGATAGGGGGTATATACAATTTTTATTTTTTATAAAAAAATAATAATAATTTTGTATTAACTTTATTGCTATTAGGGATGAACAACAGGTGTTTTTTATGGAGACTTTTTTGGGTCTATTAGACCCCAAATCTCTCCTCTGCCCCCCCCCCCCCCCCATGCAGCCGATCAGACAGAGATTGGTCTGATTGGCTGATTTCCTCGCTGCTGGTGGCAAGGCAAACAAAGGGGCAGAACTGGAAGTGACAAACTACTCATCACTCCCAGTCTCCAGGGTTCCAGAGAGAGGGAAATAGCGTCAGTTCCTATCTCCCTGTACAGGGCCGCCATCACTGCCAGGCCGCATCACTCCTGGCCTCTGCGATGGCACCAGAGAACCAGCGGCAAGAGAGGGGGTGGGGATCAACTTCCGACACCCGCAGAAGTGATTGAGTGGCTAGTTAGCCACTCGGATCACTTCTACCTGAAAGAGAATTGCCGGCTGAAAAGAATGATACCGGGATGATGCCTGTAGGCAGGGCTGGACTGGGACAAAAATATGGCCCTGGACTTCATCCAGACTGGCCTACTTTGACAGGTCTCTCCTATGGCGACCGGACAACTCCCGCCCCCCCCCCCCGGCCACCCAAGCCCCCTCTACTAGCCACTAGCCGTTCTACTTTATTAGAGTAGAACAGCTGGTACTGGTACTCTTATAGGCAGTACCAGTGGGGAAGCTAGACATTATTTCACCCGGGGCAAAGAATCAGTTCGGTGCCCCCCCCCCCATGTTGAGTCAGCTGTCTGTCCCCTCCCCCGTGCTCCTTCTGGTCCCCTCCATGCTCCTCTGTTGTCATCCCTGCTTCTCCGTTTTCCCCCAGGGGAGCATTGCGAGGAGGTTGAGACAGAGCGGAGACAGTCCGCTGTCACTGAAGCCAGCCCACTGAGCCATCAGCCCACCGGGAAACTCCCGGTAGTCCCAATGGCCAGTCCATCCCTGCCTGTAGGTGCACCCACCATCCCGGTATAACCACTGAGACCCGCGGACCTTGGGTGGGAGGTGGTTAAAGTTGCCGCACGCCCAAACGACATACATTTTACTAGCCATAGGCAAAGTTTCAAAAACCTTTACAGGTGACCCCTTTAGATGTACAGAGGAGATCTGGTGCTAGAATTTACTGCCCCGTGATCTGACATTTTCGGTGATACCTCACATGTGGGGCGATCGCTGTTTGCATGTGTGCGTTCGACTTCACACAAAACCATGGGGCGGGGGAGTGAGGAGCTTTAATTTTTTTCCCTATTATTATTATTATTATTATTTATTATTATTATTTATTTAATTTACACTGTCACTTTAACTTTTTTTTTTTTATCACTTTTATTCCTGTCACAAGGAATGTAAACAGTCTTTGCGACCGTAATAGTCAGTGACAGGTACTCTTTATGGAGAGACCTGGGATCTAGAAGACCCCCCCAAATCCCTCTTCTGCCCTTTTAAAAGCATTCAATCACACCAAGATCGGTGCGTTCAAATGCTTTTGATTTCTGAAAATGCTGCCAGTTACATTTAGGATAAAGCAGAACTGCTGTCGGTTTGCCATGAGTGAAAGAAAAGTTTTTGTGTTCTCAAATTGATTGACTTCATATATACAACTTGGGAGGTTCTGAATGGGACGGGACACTCTGTAAAAGGTAGGACAGTTGGCTCCTGGGTTGAGCATCTTGTGAAGGACCGGACAAGCTGTAGGCAGCCGTTGCGTCTCCCTGTAATGCCGTCTTTGGTGACAAATCTTCCTCGCCGTCACCCGGCCTTTAGGCTGCAATCACACCTAGGCGTTTTTACGCCCGGCGCTTTTGCAGCCTGAAATACGCTGAAGGGGTGATTTAACATTGTCGGCTATGGAGATGGTTCACATCTGAACGCTGTACGCCTGAAGCTCAAAACAAGTCCCAGACCCTTTTTTTCAGCGGCTTCGGCGTTCGGGCATAGCCGACAATGTTAAAATCACCCCTCCAGTGAAAACAAGACTAAAAAACTATGCGTTTTGTCGCGGCAAATCACGGGACAAAACGCCGCAATTTGTCGCGGCAAATCGCGGTACAATACGCCGCGCTATAGTGTGAATGCAGCCTAAATCATCAGGAGACGGGACTTCAGTCTGGTGCTGCACCGGCTTGTAGATGAAGATTCCTGAGACCTTGACGCTGCTCATCTCTCAGATGTAATGTAATAAACGTCCCCCTATCTTTCCCCCTATCTCTCCCCCTCTCCCCCCATCCCCACTTCCCCTTATCTCCCCCCATCTCCCCCCATCTCTCCCTATTTCTCCCCCTATCTCCCCCTATCTCCCTCCCTATCTTTCCCCCTATCTCTTCATCTCTCCCCCTCTCCCCCCATCCCCCCTTCCCCTTATCTCCCCCCATCTCTCCCTATTTCTCCCCCTATCTCTCCCCCTATCTCTCTCCCTATCTTTCCCCCTATCTCTCAATCTCTCCCCCCATCCCCCCTTCCCCTTATCTCCCCCAATCTCTCCCTATTTCTCCCCCAATCTCTCCCTATTTCTCCCCCAATCTCTCCCTATTTCTCCCCCTATCTCTCTCCCTATCTTTCCCCCTATCTCTCCCTATGTCTCTCCCTATATTTGCCCCTATCTCTCCATCTCTCCCCCCATCCCCCCTTCCCCATCTCTCCCCTATCTCCCCCCATCTCTCCCCTATCTCTCCCCTATCTCTCCCCTATCTCTCCCCCTATCTCTCCCCCTATCTCTCCCCCTATCTCTCCCCCTATCTCCCCCTATCTCTCCCCCTATCCCTATCTCCCCCTATCCCTATCTCCCCTATCCCTATCTCCCCCTATCCCTATCTCCCCCTATCTCCCCCTTATCTCCCCATATCCCTATCTCCCCATATCCCTATCTCCCCATATCCCTATCTCCCCATATCCCTATCTCCCCATATCCCTATCTCCCCATATCCCTATCTCCCCATATCCCTATCTCCCCATATCCCTATCTCCCCCTGTCTCTCCCTATCTCCCCCTATCTCCCCATATCCCTATCTCCCCATATCCCTATCTCCTCCTGTCTCTCCCTGTCTCTCCCTGTCTCTCCCTGTCTCCCCCTATCCCTGTCTCTCCCTGTCTCCCCCTATACCTATCTCTCCCTATCTCCCCCTGTCTCCCCCCTATCTCCCCATATCCCTATCTCCCCATATCCCTATCTCCCCATATCCCTGTCTCTCCCTGTCTCTCCCTGTCTCTCCCTGTCTCTCTCTGTCTCTCCCTGTCTCCCCCTGTCTCCCCCTGTCTCTCCCTGTCTCCCCTGTCTCTCCCTGTCTCTCCCTGTCTCTCCCTGTCTCCCTTGTCTCTCCCTGTCTCTCCCTGTCTCTCCCTGTCTCTCCCTGTCTCCCCCTGTCTCCCCCTGTCTCTCCCTGTCTCCCCCTGTCTCTCCCTGTCTCCCCTGTCTCTCCCTGTCTCCCCCTGTCTCTCCCTGTCTCTCTCTGTCTCTCCCTGTCTCTCCCTGTCTCCCCCTGTCTCCCCCTGTCTCCCCCTGTCTCCCCCTGTCTCCCCTGTCTCTCCCTGTCTCCCCCTGTCTCTCCCTGTCTCCCCCTGTCTCTCCCTGTCTCTCCCTGTCTCTCCCTGTCTCCCCCTGTCTCCCCCTGTCTCCCCCTCTCTCCCTGTCTCCCCCTGTCTCTCCCTGTCTCCCCCTGTCTCTCCCTGTCTCCCCCTGTCTCCCCCTGTCTCTCCCTGTCTCCCCCTGTCTCCCCCTGCCTCCCCCTGTCTCTCCCTGTCTCCCCCTGTCTCCCCCCTATCTCCCCCAGGCTTTTAATCTGAATATTATCCGATTGTCTTATCAGAGAGAATTTCATCCAATAAAGCCTTAAATGTTTCCTGAAGAAGTGAGATCCTTTCCCGGTTTTATTTCCGTTATCTGGTAATGGACGTTCTATTGATTTATAAATGTGTTCTTTATTAAATATCCACATCCTGAAAACCTCAATGCTAAATGAAACATTGTGTCCTGTGATTAAAGTAGCCAAACCCAAAAGCAAAAATGTCATATATTGCAGTTTACTTCGATGTGGCGGCTGCATTTGTTTTCCTGTTTAACCACCTCAGCCCCGGAAGAATTTACCCCCCTATCTGACCAGAGCGCTATTTGCGATTCGGCACTGCGTCGCTTTAACTGACAATTGCTTTGAGCAGCCGTGACATTCCGCCGACGTATATCGGCTTTAGCCGGTTAGCAAGTGGTTAAGACTGCGGAGTTCCACCTTAAAGCGGAGTTCCACCCTTAAAACCACTTTGTTTCATCCCATCCAGCATTCTGGCGTCAGCGCCAGGATGCTGTTTTTTTTTTTCAATGCACGTACTTACTTTATAATAAATCATTTAATTTCGTGCGCACCGCGGTATGTCGCCGCTATAAGGCATCATGCCTTCCGGAAACAGCCGATTAGCGTTCGGCTCTTCTCGGCGCCTGCGCACAGACCCAAGAGCTGACTGCGCAGGCGCCGTAAATAGCCGGTCCTAGTTCGGGGTTTTTCGGAGGGCGTGACGCAGCTATATACGGCGCCTGCGCAGTCAGCTCCTGGGTCTGTGCGCAGGCGCCGAGAAGAGCCGAACGCTAATCGGCTGTTTCCGGAAGGCATGATGCCTTATAGCGGCGACATACCGCGGTGCGCACGAAATTAAATGATTTATTATAAAGTAAGTACATGCATTAAAAAAAAACAAAAAAAACAGCATACTGGCGCTGACGCCAGTATGCTGGACGGGATGAAACCAAGTGGTTTTAAGGGTGGAACTCCGCTTTAACCACTTAAACCCCAAGCCTGTGTTTTCAGACTCGGCGTTTTTTTGCTAGAAAATTACTTAGAACCCCCAAACATTATATATATATATTTTTAACACCCTAGATAATAAAATGGCGGTTGTTGCAATACTTTTTGTCACGCCATATTTGCGCAGCGGTCTTACAAGTGCACTTTTTTTGGAAAAAAAACAATTTTGAATAAAAAAAAATAAGACAACAGTAAAGTTAGCCCATTTTTTTTTTTTATATTGTGAAAGATGAAGTTACACCGAGTAAATTGATACCCAACATGTCACGCTTCAAAACTGCGCCCGCTCGTGGAATGGCAACACACTTTTACCCTTAATAATCTCCATAGGCGACATTTAAAAAAAATTCTACAGGTTGCATGTTTTGAGTTACAGAGGAGGTCTAGGGCTAGATTAGTTGCTCTCGCTCTACCGATCGCGGCGATACCTCACATGTGTGGTTTGAATACCGTTTTCATATGCGGGCGCTACTCACGTATGTGTTCGCTTCTGCACGCGAGCTCATCGGGACAGGGCGCTTTAAAAAAAAAAAAAAAAATGTTTTCTTATTTATTATACTTGATTTTATTTATTTTTACACAGTTAAAAAAAAAAAAAAAAAAAAAAGTGTCACTTTTATTACAAGGATTGTAAACATCCCTTGTAATAGAAAAAAGCATGACAGGTCCTCTTAGTTATGAGACCTGGGGGTCAAAAAAACGTTGCGTCACATTTTTTACCCCACTAAAATGCAAAAAAATGTCCCTTTAAGAAGCATGGGCGGAAGTGATGTTTTGACGTCGCTTCCGCCCTGCTATGCTTTGGAGACGGGTGGGGGCCATCTTCCCCTCACTTGTATACCAGCCGAGCAGGAAGAAGGACCCGATCGTCTCCGCCGCTGCGGACGGCTCCGAAAGAGCGGCGAGAGGGGGGGCCCTCTCCTGCCTCTGATAACTGTGATCTTGCGGCGAATCCGCTGCGCAGACCACCGTTATCTTTTACAGCCCCACCACCTGAAGAGGTAAATATCTCGTAATTCCAAGCGCTCGCTAACCGCGTTACTCCTAAACCAAGGTTCCTCTGTACATTCCTTATACAGCCCACTTCCTGTTTCTTGTCTGGTCGTTAGTCTAGGCTTATGACATCATACACAGCTTTCTCTCTCTCACTCTCCTGTGTCTCCGTGCGCCCCCACCTCCCCTGGCGCGCAATCGTGGCGGGCCTGTGCCGGCCGGTAATTCAGGCTGCGGCCTTGCAGCCTTCTGCAGGCCTAAGCTTCTCCGGGGCACCAGGTCACAATTTCTTGTCGCAATTGCGACCAGGCGCCCGGATATTGTCGAGCCCTGTATTAGATAATCACCTGAACGACCACAACATACAGAGATATACATTGTAATACTGACACATAATCACACACACAGGATAAACTTGTCTTTTTTTGTAACACTTTATGTAACTATGGGAGATACAATGTAACTATGTAACTCTATGTCTTGTGGTCACAGAGGGGGGATGGTGCCGTTGTATTTAGGAGGCAGCACTACTTTTGAAAGTCTTCCTGTGGATTTTATCTGGGTCATCAGATCTCGGCCACGCCTCCCGTGGTGTGCAGTTCATCAATAATTCCCCCGGATACATGATTGGCAGGAGGAACGTGGCAGGAGGTCGGTGTCACGTCACTGGGACTGGAAATAGAACTTTGCTTATTTAAGATCTCTTCTTAGATGTCCTGATGTCAGGCCAGGATGCGGGGGGGGGTTATAATACGCAGCTACTGTGCCCATCAATTGTCACCACTCTGCCCATCAAACACAGCCACTGTGCCCATGAATTGTGGCCACTGTGCTCATGAATTGTCGCCACTGTGCCCATGAATTGTGGCCACTGTGCTCATGAATTGTGGCCACTGTGCCCATGAATTGTGGCCACTGTGCCCATCAAACACAGCCACTGTGCCCAATAATTGTGGCCACTGTGCCCATCAATTGTGGCCACTGTGCCCATCAATTGTGGCCACTGTGCCCATCAATTGTGGCCACTGTGCCCATAAATTCTCGCCACTGTGCCCATAAATTCTCGCCACTGTGCCCATAAATTATCGCCACTGTGCCCATAAATTATCGCCACTGTGCCCATAAATTATCGCCACTGTGCCCATGAATTGCCGCCACTGTGCCCATCAAAAACAGCCACTGTGCCCATGAATTGTCGCCACTGTGCCCATGAATTGTCGCCACTGTGCCCATGAATTGTGGCCACTGTGCCCAGAAATTGTCGCCACTGTGCCCATCAAACACAGCCACTGTGCCCATTAATTGTGGCCACTGTGCCCATCAATTGTGGCCACTGTGCCCATCAATTGTGGCCACTGTGCCCATCAATTGTGGCCACTGTGCCCATCAATTGTGGCCACTGTGCCCATCAATTGTGGCCACTGTGCCCATCAATTGTGGCCACTGTGCCCATAAATTCTCGCCACTGTGCCCATAAATTCTCGCCACTGTGCCCATAAATTCTTGCCACTGTGCCCATGAATTGCCGCCACTGTGCCCATAAAAAACAGCCACTGTGCCCATAAAAAACAGCCACTGTGCCCATAAAAAACAGCCACTGTGCCCATTAATTGTGGCCACTGTGCCCATGAATTGCCGCCACTGTGCCCATGAATTGCCGCCACTGTGCCCATGAATTGCCGCCACTGTGCCCATCAAACACAGCCACTGTGCCCATCAAACACAGCCACTGTGCCCATGAATTGTCGCCACTGTGCCCATGAATTGCCGCCACTGTGCCCATCAAACACAGCCACCGCTGGCTGTGATAGACACTTCCAAAACCAACCAACTGCTGTTATTCAGATGGCCGGCTCTCACCAGGGGGCCCCACATTTGAATAGTGGGCGGCACCGGGCGACAATACACAGATTCATGCAATTGCACCCCCCAAAAATTGAGCACCAGCCGCCACTGCTTTACGTGCTATGAAGTAAACCAGTTATGTGCCTGATATGGTCATGTATTGGACAGGTAACTAGTAAAGGAAGCAAATGTTCTCCCTCCCTATGGGTCAGTGAAGGGAGATGGAATTTTGTCGGAAGGAAAAGTATTTGGTGGATCACAGATTGTACCCGACATTTACTAGTCATAGGAAACTACTGCCGCAAAAAAGTGGCAACCACAAACCTGACTAGTAAAATAATATTTCCTAATCCTTTGTAGAGCCAGCAGAGGTGACAAGTGTATTCATCCCTGCGAGAGCCTTCTCATCCCCTGACTTCCCTCCGGTGGCCAGACAGGGGAACTACAGGATCGTTATATACATTGTAACACAGGATCTTCTATCTATGGGATGGAGTGTGTGTGTGTGTGTAATATATATATATATATATATATATATACCAGGGATATGCAATTAGCCAACCTCCAGCTGTTGCAGAACTACAATTCCCATGAGGCATAGCAACACTCTGACAACCACAAGCATGACACCCAAAGGCATGATGGGA
Organism: Rana kukunoris; assembly: GCA_029574335.1. Lineage (NCBI taxonomy): Eukaryota > Metazoa > Chordata > Amphibia > Anura > Ranidae > Rana > Rana kukunoris. The sequence goes on along the minus strand of CM056058.1, from coordinate 159,663,916 downwards.
CTATACACACTACCAGTCAAAAGTTTTAACCACTTCAGCCCCGGACCATTATGCAGGTAAAGGACCTGGCCCCTTTTTGCGATTCGGCACTGCGTCGCATTAACTGACAATTGCGCGGTCGTGCGACGCGGCTCCCAAACAAAATTGGCGTCCTTTTTTTCCCCCACAAATAGAGCTTTCTTTTGGTGGTATTTGATCACCTCTGCGGTTTTTATTTTTTGCGCTATTAACAAAAATAGAGCGACAAGTTTGAAAAAAAATTCAATATTTTTTACTTTTTGCTATAATAAATATCCCCCCAAAAATATATAAAAAAACGTTTTTTTTCCTCAGTTTAGGCCGATACGTATTCTTCTACTTATTTTTGGTAAAAAAATCGCAATAAGCGTTTATCGGTCGGTTTGCGCAAAATTGATAGCGTTTACAAAATAAGGGGATAGTGTTATGGCATTTTTATTAATATTTTTTTTTTTTGCTACTAATGGCGGCGATCAAGCGTTTTTTTTTTTTGTGACTGCGACATTATGGCGGACACATTCGGACATTTTTGACACATTTTTGGGACCGTTGTCATTTCAAAGTGCTATAAAAATGCACTGATTACTGTGAAAATGACACTGGCAGTGAAGGGGATAACCACTAGGGGGCGCTAAGGCCCTGTATACACGATCAGACGAGTTCGATGGTGTGTACGCACATCAGACAAGTTCAGAGTTGTCTGATGAAAACGGTCTGTCAGACAAGTCTCATCAGACATCTCTGATCGTGTGTACAAGGCCTAAGAGGTTAAGCGTGACCTCATGTGTGTTTCTAACTGTAGGGGGCGGGGCTGGACATGTGACGTCACTGATCGTCTTTCACTATATCAGGGAACACACGATCACTGCCACTGCCACAATGAAGAACGGGGAAGGTTTGTTTACACTCGCCTCTCCCCGTTCTTCCTCTCATGTGACCGATCGCGGGACACCGGCGGCGATCGGGTCCGGTGGGCGTGGTCACAGATCTTCGGATCAGGTCGCGAGCGCGCCGACGGTGTCGCGCTTGCGACCCACGTCTGGCCTCTGAAATGGGGACATATATGTACGTCTATGTGCTATTCTGCCAACTTATATAGTCGTGCGGCGGTCCTTAAGTGGTTAAAGTACCCCAATTTTCCTTTTTTTTTTTTTTTATATTGAAATTTATGCAGTTTAATCTTTCAATGTACTTTGAAAATGACGTAAACCGATCATGGAATCATTTTCTGTAACAAAATGTAATCTATATTTTGGACTCCTCAGTAAGCCGCCTTTTGCAGATCTCGCAGCCAAACGCACTCATGGCGTTTTTTCTACTACGAAAATCAAATATTGTGTTTTTAAATTTCTTCCCAACACTGAAGTTCCCACAGATGTGTTACACTTGTAGGTTGCTTTGCTTTGACTCTTGTGTCCCGTTCATCTCAAATCGGCTTGTTAGGGTTTATAGGGGTTGTAAAGGTAATTTCCCCCTAAATATCTTCCTTTCCCTCAGTGCAGTCCTCCTTCACTTACCTCATCCTTCCATTTTGCTTTTAAATGTCCTTATTTCTTCTGAGAAATCCTCACTTCCTGTTCTTCTGTCTGTAACTCCACACAGTAATGCGAGGCTTTCTCCTTGGTGTGGAGTGTCGTGCTCGTCCCCTCCCTTGGACTACAGGAGAGTCAGAACGCCCACTAACACACAGCTCCTTTCTCTATCTGCAATGTAGAGAGCGTCCGGACTCTCCTGTAGTCCAAGGGACTTCCCTGCACTGTGCAGTTCGTTTTGCACAGAGCGGCCGCGATCCTCGTCTTCTGGGGTCCCTCGGCTCCTCCGCATTACATAACCCCCTTCTGGGAAGCTCTCTCCCAAGGGGGTTAGCTTGTGGGCGCGCTCCCGTCTCATACACTCTGCGCCCATAGACATGGTGTATGTCTCGGTCCCGCCCCCCGGTGGCTGCGTTTTGGATTTGATTGACAGCGGCGGGAGCCAATGGCTGCACTGCTATCAATCTACCCAACCAACGCAGAGAAGCAGTGGAGAAGAGGACACCGGGGGGTGTGCACAGCAGGTGAACGGGCTCAGGTAAGTAAACGGGGGGGGGGGCGTCATTGCCAATTGTATTATCACCTTAATGCAGAGGATGATGGATAGGATGCATTCAGGTGAAAAAACACAAATCTTTACAACCCCTTTAATTCTAATACATTTGTGGCTGCGCAGCGTAAAAAGTCTAATGTTACCGTCTTCCTCTTTTTGACTGCAGGAGATGCCATGCAGGCCTTTTAATTGTTGTTTTTGTTGTTATTATTTTTTTATTTTAATTACTATTTATTTTTTATTATTATTTATTGTTACTATTCTTATTATTTGTTGTTGTTACTATTATTATTATTATTATTATTATTATTATTATTTGTTATTAATATTGTTACTATACTTATTATTTGTTGTTATTATTATTATTATTATTATATATCTTACCCTTTTTCTGTTTGTATTTGTTGTTGTTACTATTATTATTATTTATTATTATTAACAACAATAAATACAAACAGAAAAAAGGTAAGATATATAATACTATTATTATTATTATTATTATTATTATTATTATTATTATTATATCTTTTTTCTGTTTGTATTTGTTGTTGTTGTTATTATTTATTTATTATTATTATTAAAAAACAACAAATACAAACAGAAAAAGGGTAAGCTATATAATAATAATAATAATAATAATAATAATAATAATAAATTATTATTATATATCTTACCCTTTTTCTGTTTGTATTTGTTGTTGTTAATAATAATAATAAATAAATAATAGTAACAACAATAAATACAAACAGAAAAAGGGTAAGACATATAATACTATTATTACTTATTATTATTATTATTATTATTATTATTATTATATATCTTACCTTTTTTCTGTTTGTATTGGTTGTTGTTACTATTATTATTATTATTATTATTATTATTTATTTATTTATTATTAACAACAACAAATACAAACAGAAAAAGGGTAAGCTATATAATAATAAATAATAATAATAATAATAATAATTAATAATAATAATAATAGTATTATATATCTTACCTTTTTTCTGTTTGTATTTGTTGTTGTTACTATTACTGTTATTAATATTATTATTATTTTTTTTTATTATTATTATTATTTATTATTATTATTATATATCTTACTGTTTGTATTTGTTGCAGTCTCTAGGCCGGCACACTGAGCACAGCCCCTAAAGCTGGCTCCATGTATCCAGAATCCACCACGGACTCCCCGGCTCGACTATCGCTGAGACAGACTGGCTCCCCAGGGATGATTTACAGGTGAGTCCCCATCACATACCTGCATGAGCCACGCCCACTCTATGTCCAGCTTCCATATCTTGGTCTGGTTTGTTCTCAGCCGTACCTACCTACCTGTACCCACACCTTCCTATCATGAATGTCACCACACCCCTATTTTCTGTGTTTAAAAAAAAATAACAATGTTGCCAACCTTTTGTGTATATGATTTTCCTGTAGTAGCCACACTTCCATATACAGTTAATCCTCGGATTGTGTGCATAATTTGTTCCAGAAACATGCTTGTAATCCAAAGCACTTGTATATCAAAGCGAATTTCCGCATAAGAAATAATGTAAACTCAAATGATTCGTTCCACAGCCATTTATTCATAAGTCCTTCAGTTTATAGTCCATATAAAAAGATTCTAGCGATGTGATTGGTTGTCCATCTACAAATAGAAGCCTCCACAAGAGGATTAGAAGCAAAATCCAGCAGGAGCTCCAGAGTATAAAAGAGAAGAGAGGCGCCTCTAAGTGTAGCAATAAGTTACTAAATGTTGCACCTTCAAAGGACTCTCCCCTCCTCATTGGCTGATGAAGCAGTCAATCACAGCCAGTGAGCCAATGAGGAGACAAACTCCCTGGAGAGCCGAGGCCCCGCCCCTCTCTCTTTTATTGGCTCGCTGGCTGTGATTGACTGCTTCCTCAGCCAATGAGGAGACAATCACAGCCAGTGAGCCAACATAAGAGAGAGGGGCGGGGCCCAGCCACAGCCCTGTGTGTGAATGGACAGCTGCTCGGGAGTGAGCCTGCTCGAGTGCCCCTATTGCAAGCTGCTTGCTATGGTGGGCACTCGGCAGGAAGGAGGGGACGGGAGCACCGATGGGGGACCTGAGAAGAGGAGGATCTGGGCTGCTCTATGCACTATTACACAGAGCAGGTAAGTATGACATGTTTATTATTTAAAAAAATAAAATAAAAATTTGCCTTTAATAATTTTGACGTAGAACACCAAAATAAATGTATTTAGTTTTCAATAGATGGAGGAAAGTGTTCAGACGCATATTGCTATTGTAGCTTTTATCATCTGTCTTTAACCCCTTCTCATCCAGCCATGGTGTCCCTTTAACCGCTTAAGACCCGGACCGTTACGCAGGTAAAGGACCCGGACAGTTTTTGCGTTTCGGCACTGCGTCGCTTTAACTGACAATTGCGCAGTCGTGGCTCCCAAACAAAATTGGCCTCCTTTTCCCCCCCACAAACAGAGCTTTCTTTTGGTGGTATTTGATCCCCTCTGCGGTTTTTATTTTTTGCGCTATAAAACAAAAATAGAGCGACAATTTTGAAAATAAATTCAATATTTTTTCCTTTTTGCAATAATAAATATCCCCAAAAATATATAAAAAACATTTTTTTCCCTCAGTTTAGGTCGATACGTATTCTTCTACATATTTCTGGTAAAAAAAAAAAAAATTGCAATAAGCGTTTATCGATTGGTTTGCGCAAAATTTATAGCGTTTACAAAATAGGGGATAGTTTTATTGCATTTTTTTTTTTTTACTACTAATGGCGGCGATCTGATTTTTTCATGACTGCGACATTATGGCGGACACATCGGACAATTTTGACACATTTTTGGGACCATTATCGTTTTCACAGCGAAAAATGCACTGATTACTGTGAGAATGACAATTGCGGTTTGGGAGTTAACCACTAGGGGGGCGCTGAAAGGGTTAAGTGTGACCTCATTTGTGTTTCTAACTGTAGGGGGCGGGGCTTAAAGTGTGACATCATTGATTGTATTTCCCTATATCAGGGAACAGACGATCACTGACAGCGCCACAGTGAAGAACAGGGAAGGTGCATTTACACACAGCTCTCCCCGTTCTTCAGCTCCAGGGACCGATCGCAGGACTCCAGGGGGTCCCGCGGCCAAGGAGCTGCGGGCCGGGTCGCGGGGCGCGCGCCCGCGACCCAAGGCTGGGCACTTTAATAGGGCGTACCTGTACGTGCATGTGCCCAGCACTGCCATTCTGCCGACGTATATGTGCAGGAGGCGGTCCTTAAGTGGTTAAATGGGCTACTATCCTTGAGGGGAGCGGGAAGATCTGCCTGGTCACATGACCTCTGTGATTGGCTGTCACAAAGGAGATATTTGCCGGCACACCATGGATCAATGTGGTAGCTTCCAAACAGATTGTTTATTGGGTGATCACATCACAAGAACGGTGCCACTTTTCGGAGTCATATAGGTCCTACATGACTCCGAAATATTGCACTGTCGCACAAGTCCCCCTCCCTGTATGTTGTGGTCCTTCAGGTGATTATCTAATAGTTTTTTGGGGCCCAGAACTGGACGGCATACTCCAGGTGCGGCCGGACCAGAGTCTTGTAGAGCGGGAGAATTATCCTTTTTATCTCTGGAGTTGTTCCTTTTTTAATGCCAATATTCTGATTGTTTTGTTAGCAGCAGCTTGGCATTGCTGAGCCTCTCATCTACTAGGACCCCCAGGTCCTTCTCCATCCTAGATCCCCCCAGAGGTTCTCCCCCCCATACCTGAGCTCCTTCTCTCCCCCATACCTGAGCTCCTCCCTCCCCCATACCTGAGCCTATCATCTACTAGGACCCCCAGGTCCTTCTCCATCCTAGATCCCCCCAGAGATTCTCCCCCCATACCTGAGCTCCTCCCTCCCCCATACCTGAGCTCCTCCCTCCCCCATTACTGAGCCTATCATCTACTAGGACCCCCAGGTCCTTCTCCATCCTAGATCCCCCCTGAGCTCCTCCCTCCCCCATACCTGAGCTCCTCCCTCCCCATACCTGAGCTCCTCCCTCCCCCATTGCTGAGCCTATCATCTACTAGGACCCCCAGGTCCTTCTCCATCCTAGATCCCCCAGAAGTTCTCCCCCCAGTGTATAGATCGCATTCATATTTTTGCCATCCAAATGCATTTTTTTGCATTTTTCTAGATTGAACCTCATTTGCCATTTAGTCCCCCCCATTAATTTGTTCAGATCTTCTTGCAAGGTTTCCACATCCTGGGGAGAAGTTATTGCCCTGCTTAGCTTAGTATCGTCCGCAAATACAGAGATTGAGCCGTTTACCCCTCCTCCAGGTCATTCATGAATTAAATAGGATTGGTCCCAGCACAGAACCCTGGGGGACCCCACTACCCTCCCCCGACCATTCTGAGTACTCCCCATTTATCACTCCCCTCTGAACTCGCCCTTGCAGCCAGTTTTCAATCCATGTACTCACCCTATGGTCCATGTACTCCCCCTATGGTCCATGTACTCATCCTATGGTCCATGTGCTCCCCCTATGGTCCATGGACTCCCCCTATGGTCCATATACTCACCCTATGGTCCATGTGCTCCCGCTATGCTCCATGCCAATGAACCTTACTTTGTACAGTGAACGTTTATGTGGAACTGTGGCAAATGCCTTTGCAAAATCCAGATACACCACATCTACGGACCTTCCTTTATCCAGATACACCACGTCTACGGGCCTTCCTTTATCTAGATACACCACGTCTACGGACCTTCCTTTATCCAGATACACCACGTCTACGGACCTTCCTTTATCTAGATACACCACGTCTACGGGCCTTCCTTTATCTAGATACACCACATCTACGGACCTTCCTTTATCCAGATACACCACGTCTACGGACCTTCCTTTATCTAGATACACCACGTCTACGGACCTTCCTTTATCTAGATACACCACATCTACGGACCTTCCTTTATCCAGATACACCACGTCTACGGGCCTTCCTTTATCCAGATACACCACGTCTACGGGCCTTCCTTTACCTAGATACACCACGTCTACGGGCCATCCTTTATCTAGATACACCACGTCTACGGGCCTTCCTTTATCTAGATACACCACGTCTACGGGCCTTCCTTTATCTAGATACACCACATCTACAGGCCTTCCTTTATCCAGATACACCACGTCTACAGGCCTTCCTTTATTTAGATACACCACGTCTATGGGCCTTCCTTTATCCAGATACACCACGTCTACGGGCATTCCTTTATTTAGATACACCACGTCTACACGCCTTCCTTTATCTAGATACACCACGTCTACGGGCATTCCTTTATTTAGATACACCACGTCTACACGCCTTCCTTTATCTAGATACACCACGTCTACAGGCCTTCCTTTATCTAGATACACCACGTCTACGGGCCTTCCTTTATCCAGATACACGTCTACACGCCTTCCTTTATCCAGATACACCACATCTACGGACCTTCCTTTATCCAGATACACCACGTCTACGGGCCTTCCTTTATCCAGATACACCACGTCTACGGGCCTTCCTTTATCCAGATACACCACGTCTACGGGCCTTCCTTTATCCAGATACACCACGCCTACGGGCCTTCCTTTATCCAGATACACCCACGTCTACGGGCCATCCTTTATCTAGATACACCACGTCTACGGGCCTTCCTTTATCTAGATACACCACGTCTACGGGCCTTCCTTTATCTAGATACACCACATCTACAGGCCTTCCTTTATCCAGATACACCACGTCTACAGGCCTTCCTTTATTTAGATACACCACGTCTACACGCCTTCCTTTATCTAGATACACCACGTCTACAGGCCTTCCTTTATCTAGATACACCACGTCTACGGGCCTTCCTTTACCTAGATACACCACGTCTACGGGCCATCCTTTATCTAGATACACCACGTCTACGGGCCTTCCTTTATCTAGATACACCACGTCTACGGGCCTTCCTTTATCTAGATACACCACATCTACAGGCCTTCCTTTATCCAGATACACCACGTCTACAGGCCTTCCTTTATTTAGATACACCACGTCTACACGCCTTCCTTTATCTAGATACACCACGTCTACGGGCATTCCTTTATTTAGATACACCACGTCTACACGCCTTCCTTTATCTAGATACACCACGTCTACAGGCCTTCCTTTATCTAGATACACCACGTCTACGGGCCTTCCTTTATCCAGATACACCACGTCTACGGGCCTTCCTTTATCCAGATACACCACGTCTACGGGCCTTCCTTTATCCAGATACACCACGTCTACGGGCCTTCCTTTATCCAGATACACCACGTCTACGGGCCTTCCTTTATCTAGATACACCACATCTACGGGCCTTCCTTTATCTAGATACACCACGTCTACGGGCCTTCCTTTATCTAGATACACCACGTCTACGGACCTTCCTTTATCCAGATACACCACGTCTACGGGCCTTCCTTTATCCAGATACACCACGTCTACGGGCCTTCCTTTATTTAGATACACCACGTCTACACGCCTTCCTTTATCTAGATACACCACGTCTACGGGCCTTCCTTTACCTAGATACACCACGTCTACGGGCCATCCTTTATCTAGATACACCACGTCTACGGGCCATCCTTTATCTAGATACACCACGTCTACGGGCCTTCCTTTATCCAGATACACCACGTCTACGAGCCTTCCTTTATATAGATACACCACGTCTACGGACCTTCCTTTATCCAGATACACCACATCTACGGGCCTTCCTTTATATAGATAAACCACGTCTACGGACCTTCCTTTATCCAGATACACCACATTTACGGGCCTTCCTTTATCCAGATACACCACGTCTACGGGCCTTCCTTTATCTAGATACACCACGTCTACGGGCCTTCTTTTATCTAGATACACCACATCTACAGACCTTCCTTTATCCAGATACACCACATCTACGGGCCTTCCTTTATCTAGATACACCACGTCTACGGGCCTTCCTTTATCTAGATACACCACATCTACAGGCCTTCCTTTATCCAGATACACCACGTCTACGGGCCTTCCTTTATTTAGATACACCACGTCTACACGCCTTCCTTTATCTAGATACACCACGTCTACGGACCTTCCTTTATCCAGATACACCACATCTACGGGCCTTCCTTTATCCAGATACACCACGTCTACGGGCCTTCCTTTATCTAGATACACCACGTCTACGGGCCTTCCTTTATCTAGATACACCACGTCTACGGACGTTCCTTTATCCAGATACACCACGTCTACGGACCTTCCTTTATCCAGATACACCACGTCTACGGGCCTTCCTTTATCCAGATACACCACGTCTACGGGCCTTCCTTTATCCAGATACACCACGTCTACTGGCCTTCCTTTATCTAGATACACCACGTCTATGGGCCTTCCTTTATCCAGATACACCACGTCTACGGGCATTCCTTTATTTAGATACACCACGTCTACACGCCTTCCTTTATCTAGATACACCACGTCTACGGGCATTCCTTTATTTAGATACACCACGTCTACACGCCTTCCTTTATCTAGATACACCACGTCTACAGGCCTTCCTTTATCTAGATACACCACGTCTACGGGCCTTCCTTTATCCAGATACACCACGTCTACACGCCTTCCTTTATCCAGATACACCACATCTACGGACCTTCCTTTATCCAGATACACCACGTCTACGGGCCTTCCTTTATCCAGATACACCACGTCTACGGGCCTTCCTTTATCCAGATACACCACGTCTACGGGCCTTCCTTTATCCAGATACACCACGCCTACGGGCCTTCCTTTATCCAGATACACCACGTCTACGGGCCATCCTTTATCTAGATACACCACGTCTACGGGCCTTCCTTTATCTAGATACACCACGTCTACGGGCCTTCCTTTATCTAGATACACCACATCTACAGGCCTTCCTTTATCCAGATACACCACGTCTACAGGCCTTCCTTTATTTAGATACACCACGTCTACACGCCTTCCTTTATCTAGATACACCACGTCTACAGGCCTTCCTTTATCTAGATACACCACGTCTACGGGCCTTCCTTTACCTAGATACACCACGTCTACGGGCCATCCTTTATCTAGATACACCACGTCTACGGGCCTTCCTTTATCTAGATACACCACGTCTACGGGCCTTCCTTTATCTAGATACACCACATCTACAGGCCTTCCTTTATCCAGATACACCACGTCTACAGGCCTTCCTTTATTTAGATACACCACGTCTACACGCCTTCCTTTATCTAGATACACCACGTCTACGGGCATTCCTTTATTTAGATACACCACGTCTACACGCCTTCCTTTATCTAGATACACCACGTCTACAGGCCTTCCTTTATCTAGATACACCACGTCTACGGGCCTTCCTTTATCCAGATACACCACGTCTACGGGCCTTCCTTTATCCAGATACACCACGTCTACGGGCCTTCCTTTATCCAGATACACCACGTCTACGGGCCTTCCTTTATCCAGATACACCACGTCTACGGGCCTTCCTTTATCTAGATACACCACATCTACGGGCCTTCCTTTATCTAGATACACCACGTCTACGGGCCTTCCTTTATCCAGATACACCACGTCTACGGGCCTTCCTTTATCTAGATACACCACGTCTACGGACCTTCCTTTATCCAGATACACCACGTCTACGGGCCTTCCTTTATCCAGATACACCACGTCTACGGGCCTTCCTTTATTTAGATACACCACGTCTACACGCCTTCCTTTATCTAGATACACCACGTCTACGGGCCTTCCTTTACCTAGATACACCACGTCTACGGGCCATCCTTTATCTAGATACACCACGTCTACGGGCCATCCTTTATCTAGATACACCACGTCTACGGGCCTTCCTTTATCCAGATACACCACGTCTACGAGCCTTCCTTTATATAGATACACCACGTCTACGGACCTTCCTTTATCCAGATACACCACATCTACGGGCCTTCCTTTATATAGATAAACCACGTCTACGGACCTTCCTTTATCCAGATACACCACATTTACGGGCCTTCCTTTATCCAGATACACCACGTCTACGGGCCTTCCTTTATCTAGATACACCACGTCTACGGGCCTTCTTTTATCTAGATACACCACATCTACAGACCTTCCTTTATCCAGATACACCACATCTACGGGCCTTCCTTTATCTAGATACACCACGTCTACGGGCCTTCCTTTATCTAGATACACCACATCTACAGGCCTTCCTTTATCCAGATACACCACGTCTACGGGCCTTCCTTTATTTAGATACACCACGTCTACACGCCTTCCTTTATCTAGATACACCACGTCTACGGACCTTCCTTTATCCAGATACACCACATCTACGGGCCTTCCTTTATCCAGATACACCACGTCTACGGGCCTTCCTTTATCTAGATACACCACGTCTACGGGCCTTCCTTTATCTAGATACACCACGTCTACGGACGTTCCTTTATCCAGATACACCACGTCTACGGACCTTCCTTTATCCAGATACACCACGTCTACGGGCCTTCCTTTATCCAGATACACCACGTCTACGGACCTTCCTTTATCCAGATACACCACGTCTACGGGCCTTCCTTTATCTAGATACACCACATCTACAGGCCTTCCTTTATCCAGATACACCACGTCTACGGGCCTTCCTTTATTTAGATACACCACGTCTACACGCCTTCCTTTATCTAGATACACCACGTCTACGGACCTTCCTTTATCCAGATACATCACGTCTACGGGCCTTCCTTTATCCAGATACACCACGTCTACGGGCCTTCCTTTATCCAGATACACCACGTCTACCGGCCTTCCTTTATCTAGATACACCATGTCTACGGACCTTCCTTTATCCAGATACACTACATTTACGGACCTTCCTTTATCCAGATACACTACGTCTACCGGCCTTTCTTTATCTAGATACACCACGTCTACCGGCCTTCCTTTATCTAGATACACCACGTCTACCGGCCTTCCTTTATCTAGATACACCATGTCTACGGACCTTCCTTTATCCAGATACACCACATCTACGGACCTTCATTTATCTAGATGGCAACTCACCTCCTCATAGAAGGTTAATAGATTGGTTTGGAAAGAACGATTCTTCATGAATCCATGCCGATTATTGCTAATGATACTAAAATCTTGTATATATTGTCTGATCATGCCTTCTGAGAGCTTACATACTATTGATGTTAGGCTGACTGGTCTGTAATTCCCAGGGATGTATTTTGGCCCTTTTTTTAAATATTGGCGCTACGTTGGCTTTTTCTCAATCAGCTACCATTCCAGTTGGTAGACTGGCAGTAAAAATGAGGACATCTTCCCCCCAGTCTTCTTTCCAGGTTCACAGCCTCCGAGTACATGAGTGGCTGGGGGCGCGATGACGTCACTTCCACACATGCGCACGGGAGTCACTGTTTACGGCACAGGCTCTGAAGGTCAGGCACTGTAAGTTGGACCTTCAGAGGGCATGTGTCGGTGATGCCATCGGCTGCATGCACTGTGCAAGTTTAGGAGATATTCACAGAACCTACAGGTCAGCCTTGTTTTAGGTTTACTTGTAGGTACAAGTGGGAGTACAGAGTTTACGACCACTTTAAGGGTTCATGTTACTCCCCGTTGTGTAATTTCCTGTCCCGATGATCGCACAGGAAGTGAGGAGAACTCTCCCTATGGGGACAGCAGAGAACCAAAGATTTTCACAAAGTTCAGTCTGGCCCTATACGCAGAAAATATATTTGTTTTCTCATGGGAAAATTGATTATAAGGAGGGGACAGCTATAAACTCCCAGGATAAGATTGTTTCATGTTCTCATTGTCACTGCACATTTCAAACCCCCTCAGCTTAAAAAGAAATACAAATACAGATGCAGCCAGCAGGTGGAGCCCTCGCCTCCATTTCACATGTTTGAAAGTCTAGTCTTAGTTGCTCTACTGAAAAAGCCTCGGGACACAGAGCCATATTCATTACGTAATGGGTTGTATGGTAACCAGAGGTGATTGGACACTGGGACAACCAATCAGAGACAGTTCCCCATCCATATAGCCCCTCCCATCAGGGGAGTACCTCAGTTTTTTTGCCAGTGTCTAAGGATTGGACCCCTGGAGAAGTTCTAAGGGAAGCTTGATCAAAGGACCCTTTGAGGGCTAGACCGTCGGGTCCATCCAGGACGCTAAATTATTACGCCAAAATTAGATGAGATCCGGGCCTCACGTAGGAGGCGTGGCCTGTAATGTCGCTCTTTTGAGGACTGGGCTCTGAAGTTCCAGGACTTTCGCTATTGCAGCTAAAAGGCCTGGTCAGAGTCTTTTACAAGGCCCAGGGAAGAGGTATCCTTTAAATAGGAACCCATACCCCTGAAGGTTGGCACACAAAGCCAGCTGAGATGGAAGAAGATTGGTACTGTCCAGGGGCGGACTGACCATTGAGGAACTCGGGCACTGCCCGAGGGCCCCATGCCACTAGGGGACCCCATCAGGGTTGCCAGGCTCATTAAAACCAGGGACAGTATGTAAAAATCTATGTTTTTTTTTTTTAACATCTGTCCCTGATATGCCCAAATCCTACATGCTTTTGATGTGAAAATCCCGAGATTTTAGCTGCCCCGCCTCTGCACTGCCTCCTGGCTTGGTGGCCATCTGTAAGCCCGGGGGCCCCATAATCTTCTATTGCCTGGGGGCCCCATGAGTTGTCAGTCCACCCCTGGTACTGTCTGTAAAAACAGCAGTTAAACCTGCAGCTGGCATAAGCTAAGGGAAAAGGAGCCTAAGTTTTATTATGACCTTTTCCATTTTTTTTTTTTTTACAGAGGTGTCTTCTTAAGTTTGGCCACCGGAGGGAGTAAAGAGCTGAACTTACTCACCTTAAAGGGGTTGTAAAGGATAACATTTTTTCCCCCTAAAAATCAACATTTTCCTTGACACACATGCCATGCCATGGGTCTCTGACAACTATTTGGAACATAGGAGGTATGCAGCATATCTATGGACCTCTGCACAAAAGCACAGGTGTGGCTAGTCTCTACTATGTAGGGATTATAGTACTTACATAGACAGCAACACTTAAAGGGGTTGTAAAGGAAAACATGTTTCCCCCTAAATATCTTCCTTTACCTCAGTGCAGTCCTCCTTCACTTACCTCATCCTTCCGTTTTGCTTTTAAATGTCCTCATTTCTTCTGAGAAATCCTCACTCCCTGTTCTCCTGTCTGTAACTCCACACAGTAATGCGAGGCTTTCTCCCTGGTGTGGAGAAAGCCTCTTGAGGGGGGAGGGGGCGAGCAGGCAAGTCAGGACACTCTCTACGTTGCAGATAGAGAAAGGAGCTGTGTGTTAGTGGGCGTCCTTACACTCCTGCTCGCCCCCTCCCCCCTCAAGAGGCTTTCTCCACACCAGGGAGAAAGCCTCGCATTACTGTGTGGAGTTACAGACAGGAGAACAGGAAGTGAGGATTTCTCAGAAGAAATGAGGACATTTAAAAGCAAAATGGAAGGATGAGGTAAGTGAAGGAGGACTGCACTGAGGTAAAGAAAGATATTTAGGGAAAAATGTTTTCCTTTACAACCCCTTTAAGTGTTGCTGTCTATGTAAGTACCATAATCCCTATATAGTAGAGACTAGCCACGCCTGTGCTAATGTGCCGAGGTCCGTAGATACGCTGCATACCTCCTATGTTCCAAATAGTTGGCATGTCTGCGCGTACCCTGGATTTTTGAAGATGGGGGGGGGGGTGTCAAGGCAAATGTTGATTGCATGAGAACAGAATGAAAGGTGTGAAATGATGTAAAATGGCTTCTGTTCTTATTGCATAATCCAGGGGTGCCCAACCTTTTGAAGGCCAAGGGCCACTTAAAGCAACTTCGTAACCAGTCGCGGGCCACAATGAGCGGAGTGGGCAGATCTGATGACAGGTCTGTGTCCAGTCTGCATATGCCAAGCAGACACAGCCAATCTACTCTATGGGCCCTCTGATCCAATCAGATTGAAAGGGACAGATCCACTTCTGTTTTTTTTTAGCAGATCGGATTGGAGGCAGGCAGGTGTAAACCGACAAAAGTCTGTTTACATCTGCCGATCCATAGAAGTGATTGGAGGGTTCGATTGGGTCGGACCGATCGCTTGTAAGGGACCTAAGGCTGCTTTTATATTGATGGTCTGTGGTCTATTGCAGTGTACCTGTGGTTTTCCCGCGGTTAGCTGCACTTTACCATAGATGTCTATGGTATCTTGCAGGTGTGGTGCACTTTCTGAAAAGCCGCTTGCTTCCTCTACCGCCATCTTTGTTCTCAGATGGAAGATTGGCAATCTGGGCTTGCCAACCAGCCATCCCAGAGCAGGAGGTCGCGGGCCACATCAAGGGCTCCGCGGGCCACATGTGGCCCCCGGGCCACTGGTTGGGCACCCGTGGCATAATCCAATACCCCGGTGGCAGGAAGTTGGGGGTCAGGTGTTCATCGGTCAAACTGTATGGTTGTAGCGGGGTGGAGATGTTGGATCGGTGGATATAAATTGCCGGGGAATGTTCCTGATACTCGTTAGAGCCGAGGAAGTTATTTTGATGAGCAGCAAAAACGTCTTCGACATACAGAATCATTCCAGTTTAATGTGATGGAAGATCCCCAGGTAAAGCCCAATGACACTTCTCTATAATCTCTATGATGTTCAGACTTGCGTAGTTCTCTGGATTTGTCAGTTTGCTAATCGGCCAGTAGGTGGCGACGTTGTACAAGGTAATCCCATTGTCTGTATTGATCACCACCCAGGACTTCATATTGAAGTATTTGCCGTGTGATATGTGGAATATTTTTCTCTCTCTCCCTTCATGCTTCCAAAGTGCCCGATATGGAAGTCCCAAACGCCAGCTGCAATTTTACAGGTACCCGTGACGGCTTTTTTTTTTGTGTGTGTGTATTTATTTATTTTTTATTAATAAATTGACTAAGCTTTGTGTTTTAAAAGCATGCCCTGATTTTCTGAAAGTCTGTGATTGCCGGGTACTCCATGGGTCAGGTCACATTTATTCCAGGCTCCTCTTGTTATGTGTTCATTTATCTGCCGGCTCCGAATTGTGTGCAAATGTTTTATAAACTGCTATAAAAAATCTGTAAAAATCGAAACTTTGAGAAACAAAAAAAATCTGTACTTTGATTTGTTTTACATCTTTGGTATCAATTTTCAAATCACTGAACTGTTACATTTGTTTGCTTTAGAAAGCAGAGGTAACCCCTGAGCCCAATATAAGTACCGCCCCGGGTACACGTGCCGCAGGTTGAGAACCACATGCATTCATGACTTGCAACAAGTGTATTGGTGATAACTCTCGATCAATAAATGTTTCATATGTGACTTATTTTTATTTATTTGAGATATTCTGTTACACAAAGTGGGAAATCCATGATTCCCTTTGGTTTCTCCAGAGGTTACTAGGAGTCATGGGCGTCCGCTCCATAGGGCAAGGGGAGGCAATTGACCCCCCTCTGGAAAATCGAGACGTGTTGAAGAGTTTTGCGGCTGCAGGCTGTCTGAGCGGTCCCGGGTCGGATGTCACAGCGAGCAGAGTGAAGCCGCCTCCCCCTCCAGTGTTTATGTGTACACAGGAGGAGGGAACCTGCTGTGCCTGTGCAGCGCTGATGGCTGATCTGAGGTACTGAATGGGATGGGGAGGGGAAAAGGGGGGCTTGTGCTGAATGGGGGGTCCATCTGTACTAAAGGGGCAGTATGTGCTAAAGGGGAGGGTTCATCTGTGCTGAAGGGGGGGTCTGTGCTGAATGGAGGGGTCTGTGTGGAATGGGGGGTCCATCTGCAGAATGGAGGGGTTTGTGCAGAATTGAGGGGTCTGTGCTGAATTGAGGGGTCTGTGCTGAAGGGGGGGTCTGTACATTCTCTAGGCTATATTTATATGGGCATGGAGTGAAGCTGAATTATCTCAAGAGCTATTTCACACTGCCAGCTGGCCGTATTATCAGTAAAGCAGCGCTAAAAAGCGGCGCTTTTCCATAGTTTTAGCTGCGCTATTCAGTCGCTAGCAGGGCGCTTTTAACCCCTGCTAGCATTTGAAGAAAGGGTTAAATGCGATTGTGTATCGCATCTGCCGAAGCGCCCCTCCCTGAAAAAAATTCATCGGACGCCCATGCTAGGAGTTCATTGGGTGGTGCTTTTCTAATTTCCCGCCTGACCATCAATGGGACCACCAATGTAAGGAGATCCTGTACTGACCAATAATCTGTGGAGCACCTCATCCACTGACCACCAATGTAAGGAGATCCTCCTTTCACTTGCTACAAGGGTAAGGGACCTTTCTCCAACTGTCCTCTGGTGTACGGGGCTCCTTCCCCCACTGTCTACTGGTTTACGGGTCCTTCTTCCACTGTCCACCACCAGTGCCTGGGGTCCTTCTCCCACTGTCTCTACCAGTTTACAGGGATCCTGCTCCCACTGTCCACCCAGGTATGTGGTCCTTCTCTAACAGTCCACCACCAGTGCATGGGGTCCTTCTCCCACTGTCTACCAGTTTACGAGTCCTTCTTCCACTGTCCACCACCAGTGCATGGGGTCCTTCTCCCACTACCTACTTGTTTTATGGGGTCCTTCTCCCACTTTTCACCGCTAGTGCATGGGGTCCATCTTCCACTGTCTACCTGTTTTATGGGGTCCTTCTCCCACTCTTCACCGCTAGTGCATGGGGTCCTTCTTCCACTGTCTACCTGTTTTATGGGGTCCTTCTCCAACAGTCCACCACCAGTGCATGGGGTCCTTCTCCCACTGTCTACCAGTTTACGAGTCCTTCTTCCACTGTCCACCACCAGTGCATGGGGTCCTTCTCCCACTACCTACTTGTTTTATGGGGTCCTTCTCCCACTTTTCACCGCTAGTGCATGGGGTCCATCTTCCACTGTCTACCTGTTTTATGGGGTCCTTCTCCCACTCTTCACCACCAGTGCATGGGGACCTTCTCCCACTATCTACTTGTTCTATGGGGTCCTTCTCCCACTTTTCACCGCTAGTGCATGGGGTCCATCTTCCACTGTCTACCTGTTTTATGGGGTCCTTCTCCCACTGTCTCTACCAGTTTACAGGGATCCTGCTCCCACTGTCCACCCAGGTATGTGGTCCTTCTCCAACTGTCCACCACCAGTGCATGGGGTCCTTCTCCCACTGTCTACCAGTTTACGAGTCCTTCTTCCACTGTCCACCACCAGTGCATGGGGTCCTTCTCCCACTACCTACTTGTTTTATGGGGTCCTTCTCCCACTCTTCACCGCTAGTGCATGGGGTCCTTCTTCCACTGTCTACCTGTTTTATGGGGTCCTTCTCCCACTCTTCACCACCAGTGCATGGGGTCCTTCTCCCACTACCTACTTGTTTTATGGGGTCCTTCTCCCACTCTTCACCGCTAGTGCATGGGGTTCTTCTTCCACTGTCTACCTGTTTTATGGGGTCATTCTTCCACTCTTCACTACCAGTTCATGGGGTCCTTCTCCCACTGTCTACCTGTTTACGGAGATCCTGCTCTCATTGTTCACTAAGCTCATGTGGTCCTTCTCTCATAGTTCACTACCAGTGCATGGGGTCCTTCACACACTGTCTACCAGTTTAAAAGGTCCTTCTCCCACTGTCCACCACCAGTGCATTGGGTCATTCTCCTACAGTCTTCAGGTTTATGGGGATCCTGCTACCACTCTTTACTCATATATGGGTGTACTTCGCCCACCATTAGGCCTAGAACATCCAGGCCTCACCTAGTATAAGTGCAGCGTGCACAGCAAGCTCCCATAGTGCTCTGTAAAGCCCTCTGCCTCCTGGAGAGCCAGCTGCAGAGCCTCCAGTCTCCCATAGTGCCCCCCAGCCAGTTGCAGAGCCTTCCATCCCCCATGGTCCCTTTTAGCCTTCAACAATGTCTTCACAGGTCCTCCTAGCCCCTGCAGGGACCTCCAGTCATCCCCCCAGTGCCCCTGCAAAGCCCCCAGCCTTCTGGAGAGCCAGCTGCAGAGCCGCCAGTCTCCTATAGTCCCTCCATCCTCCAACAACGTCTTCACAGGTCCTCCTAGCCCCTGCAGTTACATATAGTTTGTTACATAGTTAGTCAGGTTGAAAAAAGACACAAGTCAACCATAAAAACAATTAAATAATAATAATAAAATCATACAATCCCATATACACAATTCTATACCCACAGTTGATCCAGAGGAAGGAAAAAAACCCACATAGCATGAGATCCAATTTACTACAGCAGGGGGAAAAATTCCTTCCTGATCCCCCGAGAAGCAATCGGATTTTCCCCGGATGAACTTTACCTACAAATCTTAGTACTCAGTTATATTCTGTACATTTAGGAAAGAAACCAGACCTCTCTTAAAGCAATCTACTGAGCCGGCCAGATCCACCTCTGGAGGGAGTCTGTTCCACATTTTCACAGCTCTTACTGTGAAGAAACCTTTCCGTATTTGGAGGTGAAATCTCTGTTCCTCTAGACGTAAAGAGTGCCCCCTTGTCCTCAGCGTTGACCTTAACACCAAGTTCACTATATGGACCTCTTATATATTTGTACATGTTGATCATATCCCCCCTTATTCTCCATCTTTCCTCATAGCTGAGCTCCTCCATGCCTCTTATCAGTTTAGTTGCCCTTCTCTGCACTTTCTCCAGTTCCCCGATATCCTTTTTGAGAACTGGTGCCCAGAACTGGACTGCATATCCCAGTCCATCCCCCAGTGCCCCTGCAAAGCCCCCAGCCTTCTGGAGAGCCAGCTGCAGAGCCTCCAGCCTCCAACTATGTCTTCACAGGTTCTCTTAGCCTCTGTAGTAGCTTCCAGTCATCCCCCAGTGCCCCTGCAAAGCCCCCAGTGCCCCTGCAAAGTCCCCAGCCTTCTGGAGAGCCTCCAGCCTCCAACAATGTCTTCACAGGTTCTCTTAGCCTCTGTAGTAGCTTTCAGTCATCCCCCAGTGCCCCTGCAAAGCCCCCAGCCTTATGGAGAGTCCAAAGAAACCTTATCCCCTTACGGGCCACCAAGACTTCTGAATCCCGTTACCCCCTCCAAAACCACCAATACACCCCACAGTGATACCTAGTCCTATCTAGACCCTTCCCACATTTCAATGCATACCTTCCTTTCCCATACTGTTGGGGCATTAAAGGTTTTGGAAGAATTTGCCTTTGCCAGGTCTCAGTAATGTGGAGAACCCCCGACCTAGAGAACAGTGCAGGGATGTGATGTCCAAACAAACTTTGTTACAGTTCTGCAGTGTGACTGTGAGCCTCTGAAGTTACTGGGGGACAGCGCTGGACTGGTTTACCTGGTGACTGGTTACTGGTAGGTACCTCGGTGGAGAGTATGGAAGGAATCAATTCCTGTAGGTTGTCACTCAATGTTAGATGATGATGAAAGACTCCCTTGGGGTCTGGGGCTGCTGCCTTTGTGACATGACAATGACGTCATTCAGGGAAGCAATTTATTAGACTCCCTAACACAGCACTGTTTAAACAGTGAACGCACAGCAGTGCGACCGATTGGAAGCCTATTAGAGCCTATGGCTCTAATCAGGATGCCTATTAGGGCCGTCGACTCTAATCAGGCACTTCCAAATACACCCCCGCCGCTGCAATTCAGATGCACAGCGCCCCGACAAAGGGGCTGGACACCTGAATAGACGGATTGACGGGTGCAGGAGAGAGGGGGCAGCGCTCCTGCGCCCACTATCAACGCACCGCCACTGTCCAGTACAACAGGAAGGGGGATGCTTCAGAACATGTGAAAGGATCCCACTGGCTTCCAAGCCCGCTCCTTAGCAACTACTGTGCCCATCAATTGTCGCCACTGTGCCCTTCAATTGTCGCCACTGTGCCCTTCAATAGTCGCCACTGTGCCCATCAATTGTCGCCACTGTGCCCATCAATTGTCGCCACTGTGCCCATCAATTGTCGCCACTGTGCCCATCAATTGTCTCCACTGTGCCTATCAATTGTCTCCACTGTGCCCATCAATTGTCTCCACTGTGCCCATCAATTGTCTCCACTGTGCCCATCAATTGTCTCCACTGTGCCCATCAATTGTCTCCACTGTGCCCATCAATTGTCTCCACTGTGCCCATCAATTGTCGCCACTGTGCCCATCAATTGTCACCAGTGTGCCCATCAATTGTCTCCACTGTGCCCTTAAATTGTCTCCACTGTGCCCTTAAATTGTCTCCACTGTGCCCTTCAATTGTCGCCACTGTGCCCTTCAATTGTCGCCACTGTGCCCTTCAATTTTCGCCACTGTGCCCTTCAATTTTCGCCACTGTGCCCATCCATTGTCGCCACTGTGCCCATCCATTGTCGCCACTGTGCCCATCCATTGTCGCCACTGTGCCCATCCATTGTCGCCACTGTGCCCATCCATTGTCTCCACTGTGCCCTTCAATTGTCTCCACTGTGCCCTTCAATTGTCTCCACTGTGCCTTTCAATTGTCTCCACTGTGCCCATCAATTGTCGCCACTGTGCCCAAGAAAACGTCGGATTGCTTTCCCCGTCCCCCGGCACTTACCTTTCTCGGGTCAGCCATCCTCCATCCACACTCCCTCGATGTCTTCTCACAAGTCCCGCCCTCGATGTAACTTCAGCCAATCAGGTTATCGGTAACCAGACCCGGCGAACCTGATTGGCTGAGACGAGTGTCAGTGTTAACCCCCTGCATCCCCCGGTTAACTATTTCACGATTAGAGCCAACATGCTGTAATCGGAAAGCCTGTCGGAGCCAGTGGCCCTCAGAGACACTTCCAAAAATGAACAAACTGCTGTTATTCAGATGGCCGGCGCTCACCAGGGGGCCGGCCATCTGAACAGTGGGCGGCGCCGACAATACATAGAGATTCATGCAACGCACAAATCTCTATGTATTGTACACTTGAGTGACGACCAACACAAAGTGTCACATGATTGTGAAGTGGAAGGAAAATTATACAAATAAATATGTGAACGTGTGGGGGGAGGGGCATTTGTATGGCGCCCCCCGGAGTCAATACTTTGTAGAACCCCCTTTCTCTACAAGTCTTTTTGGGGGTGTCTCTACCAGCTTTGCACATCTAGAGAGGGACATTTCTGCCCATTCTTCTGTGTAAAATATCTCTGTCTCTGTCAGATTGGATGGAGAGCGTCTGTGATCAGCGATTTTCAGGTCCACAGATTCTCAATGGGATTGAGGTCTGGACTGTGACTGGGCCATTCTAACACATGAATAGGCTTTGATCTAAACCATTCCATTGTAGCTCTGGCTGTACTTTAGGGACGTTGTCCTGCTGGAAGGTGAACCCCCCCCCCCCCCCCCCCGTGTCTCAAGTCTTTTGCAGACTGTAAGGTTTTCTTTTAAGATTGTTCTGTATTTGTCTCCATCCATCTTCCCATCAACTCTGAGCAGCTTCCCTGTCCCTGCTGAAGAAAAGCATCCCCACCACATGATGCTGCCACCACCATGTTTCACGGTGTGTTCAGGGGGATGGGCAGTGTTAGTTTTCCCCCCGCACATAGTGTTTAGCTTTTTTGTTTGTCATCACCCAAAGCCTCCCCTGACCTGTAAGTGGCCCGGTGGTCCCCCAGGGGCCCGAATGCCATCCGCCCTTTTTTTTTGTCAGCACCCAAAGCCCCCCGCTTATCAATTCGCAGTGGCACCCCCCGCTTCTCAACTTGCGTCACCCCCCCACCGGTCTTCTGCTCCAGGGGGCCCATGCCTCAAGCTGTGTGAGGGGCCCCAAAATTCCAGATGGCGGCCCTGGCTACCAATAATATATATATATTTTCTGTCCACTTTAATGTATTTCCTTGTGTTCTGAGAAAAGTAAAGATTTGATGTGTAAATAGATTTTTGTGCTGATGGCGTTCTTCTAGCGATCCGAGTGACTGGAGGCGGGGCGCTCTGCCATGTAATGAAGACGGAGCAAAGCCTCAGTCTCCGAATAGTACGTCTTATGCTGACGCTCGCCCTCCAGACCTCCGATGGATATTCAGGACAAAGCTGACTTGGCTCCGGTGTCCCGCGTTCTGTTGATGAAGCTTCTCCTACAAAGCGCCGTGCTGATGCCGGGCCAGCGATTTCCATGCCATTAGCAGAGCGGAAATCGCTGCCGTTGCCCTTTTTAGGCCATAAAATCCTGGAAATACTCAGTGTGAGCTAAATACTGCAAAGCCTCACAATTCCTGTCTGTGATTGGATGACAAATACTCATCTGTGAAGGTTCAGGGACGGCACTTCTAAATAAACCTCCGTCATTAAAGGACCGCTATAGTGGAAAATATTGGTAACTGTACGCAGGGCGGGGACAAGTGTGGGGGGGGGGGGGGGGCTCTCAGAAATGGCCTTAGTCATGAAAGGGATACCGTATATACTTAAGTTAAAAAAGAAAAAAGGGAAAACTTATTGACTCGAGTATAAGCCTAGGGTGAGAATGCAACAGCCACTGTAAACGGAAAAGAGGGTCAACTGTGCCCATTTGCAGCCTGACCTCACTGTGCCCATTTGCAGCCGGACCTCACTGTGCCCATTTGCAGCCTGACCTCACTGTGCCCATTTGCAGCCGGACCTCACTGTGCCCATTTGCAGCCGGACCTCACTGTGCCCATTTGCAGCCGGACCTCACTGTGCCCATTTGCAGCCGGACCGCACTGTGCCCATTTGCAGCCGGACCGCACTGTGCCCATTTGCAGCCGGACCTCACTGTGCCCATTTGCAGCCGGACCTCACTGTGCCCATTTGCAGCCGGACCTCACTGTGCCCATTTGCAGCCGGACCTCACTGTGCCCATTTGCAGCCGGACCTCACTGTGCCCATTTGCAGCCGGACCTCACTGTGCCCATTTGCAGCCGGACCTCACTGTGCCCATTTGCAGCCGGACCTCACTGTGCCCATTTGCAGCCGGACCTCACTGTGCCCATTTGCAGCCGGACCTCACTGTGCCCATATGCACTTTGACCTCACTGTGCCCATATGCACTTTGACCTCACTGTGCCCATATGCACTTTGACCTCACTGTGCCCATATGCACTTTGACCTCACTGTGCCCATATGCACTTTGACCTCACTGTGCCCATTTGCAGCCGGAACTCACTGTGCCCATTTGCAGCCGGACCTCACTGTGCCCATTTGCAGCCGGACCTCACTGTGCCCATTTGCAGCCGGACCTCATTGTGCTCATTTGCAGCCGGACCTCATTGTGCCCAAATGCACTTTGACCTCACTGTGTCCATTTGCACTGGGACCTCCCTGTGCCCATTTTCACTGGGACCTCACTGTGCCCATTTGCACTGGGACCTCACTGTGCCTATTTGCACTGGGACCTCACTGTGCCTATTTGCAGCCGGACCTCACTGTGCCCATTTGCAGCCGGACCTCACTGTGCCCATTTGCAGCCGGACCTCACTGTGCCCATTTGCAGCCGGACCTCACTGTGCCCATTTGCAGCCGGACCTCACTGTGCCCATATGCACTTTGACCTCACTGTGCCCATATGCACTTTGACCTCACTGTGCCCATTTGCACTGGGACC
The DNA here is from genome assembly GCA_029574335.1 of Rana kukunoris. Lineage (NCBI taxonomy): Eukaryota > Metazoa > Chordata > Amphibia > Anura > Ranidae > Rana > Rana kukunoris. The sequence continues at coordinate 159,639,239 of CM056058.1, read as the reverse complement.
TCACTGTGCCCATTTGCACTGGGACCTCACTGTGCCCATTTGCACTGGGACCTCACTGTGCCCATTTGCACTGGGACCTCACTGTGCCCATTTGCACTGGGACCTCACTGTGCCCATTTGCAGCCGGACCTCACTGTGCCCATCTTCTCGCCTACATTCTCTCTACTGTGCCCGGCAGGTCCCGTTACCTTTGCAGCCTGACCTCACCATGTCCATTGCAGAATCCGATCCGTATACCCAAGTCTTTGGCACACTCCTCCTTGTGCTGTTCTGTGATAGGCGGAACACTCGGCCAGCAAACACTGTGTTCAGCGTTCCGCCTATCACAGAACAGCACAAGGAGGAGTGCGAGTTCCTAAAACTGCACAGCCGCCATCTGAATATGTCACGGACTCGGGTAATATACTCAAGTATATACGGTAATATATAACATTAGGTGTGTATGCTCATACCGGCCGCTCAGGGTAGCGGGATATCCACCCATTAATGTCTAGGGCGGGCATAGGGGCACGACAGGCCCAAAAAGCCCCGGAGGGACGACACATGCAGGTAAAAGCGGCCAGGACAATATCTAGGTGTGCAAAATGAGAAATATAAGGAGCAGAATACATGAAACCTATCCTAGATACCGTATATACTCGAGTATAAGCCGAGTCACCTTTTTGTGCCTGATCTCCCTGACTTTGGGGGCCCAGTACCGGCCGGTCGTAGGTCCCCTTAGCACACATGTAGCCCCCACTCTTCCTTTACAAATATGCAAAGTTTCTTGTCCGGGGGACCTACGGCTGGGGAGCACCGATTTTTCAAAACCGGGCACCCTTTCTATAGACTCCCATGTTTAATGGTCATTTCTTAGGTGACTTTGAGGACCCGGTACTGGCCGGTCATAGATCTTCTGGACCTGGAACTTGGCACCCATGTAGCTCCATTTCTCTTCTACAAGTGTGCAAAGTTTGTTGTCTGGGGGACCTACAGCCGGGGAGCACCACATTTTCAAAGCCGGAAACCCCTTCCATAGACTCCCATGTTAAACGGTCATTTCTCTGGTGACTTTGGGGACCCGGTACCGGCCGGTCATAGATCTTCTGGACCTGGAACTTGGCACACATGTAGCTCCATATCTCTTCTACAAGTGTGCAAAGTTTGTTGTCTGGGGGACCTACAGCCGGGGAGCACCACATTTTCAAAGCCGGAAACCCCTTCCATAGACTCCCATGTTAAACGGTCATTTCTCTGGTGACTTTGGGGACCCGGTACCGGCCGGTCATAGGTCCCCTGGACCCGGAACTTGGCACACATGTAGCTCCATTTCCCCTCTACAAGAGTGCAAAGTTTTTCTGGGGGACCTACTGCGGGGAGCACCGATTTTTCGAATCTGGGCACCCCTTCCATAGACTCCGGTGAATTTGGGGACCCGGTACTAGCCGGTCATAGATCTCCTGGACCCGAAACTTGGTACACATATAGTCCCATTTCTCCTCTACAAGTGTGCAAAGTTTGTTGTCTGGGGGACCTACAGCCGGGGAGCACCGACTTTTCAATGCCGGAAACCCCTTCCATAGACTCCCATGTTAAACGGTCATTTCTCAGGTGAGTTTGGGGACCCGGTACTGGCCGGTCGTAGATCTCCTGGACTCGGAACTTGGTACACATATAGTCCTATTTCTCCTCTACAAGTGTGCAAAGTTTGTTGTCTGGGGGACCTACAGCTGGGGAGCACTAATTTTTCAAAGCCGGGCACCCCTTCCATAGACTCCCATGTTAAACGTCAGTCTAGTCATGGGTACAGTGAGGCATGGACGCAGTGAGGTATGGATACAATGAGGCACAGTGAGGTATGGATACAATGACGCACAGTGAGGCATGGGCACATTGAGGTATGGATACAATGAGGCACAGTGAGGTATGGATACAATGAGGCACAGTGAGGTATGGATACAATGAGGCACAGTGAGGCACGGGCACAGTGAGGTATGGATACAATGAGGCACAGTGAGGTATGGATACAATGAGGCACAGTGAGGTATAGATAAAATGAGGCACAGTGAGGTATGGATACAATGAGGCACAGTGAGGTATGGATACAATGAGGCACAGTGAGGCACGGGCACAGTGAGGTATAGATACAATGAGGCACAGTGAGGTATGGATACAATGATGCACAGTGAGGCACGGGCACAGTGAGGTATGGATACAGTGAGGCACGGGCACAGTGAGGTATGGATACAATGAGGCACAGTGAGGTATGGATACATGAGGCACAGTGAGGCACAGGCACAGTGAGGTATAGATACAATGAGGCACAGTGAGGTATGGATACAATGAGGCACAGTGAGGTATGGATACAATGAGGCACAGTGAGGCACGGGCACAGTGAGGTATAGATACAATGAGGCACAGTGAGGTATGGATACAATGATGCACAGTGAGGCACGGGCACAGTGAGGTATGGATACAATGAGGCACAGTGAGGCACAGGCACAGTGAGGTATGGATACAATGAGGCACAGTGAGGTATGGATACAATGAGGCACAGTGAGGCACGGGCACAGTGAGGTATAGATACAATGAGGCACAGTGAGGTATGGATACAATGATGCACAGTGAGGCACGGGCACAGTGAGGTATGGATACAATGAGGCACAGTGAGGCACAGGCACAGTGAGGTATGGATACAATGAGGCACAGTGAGGTATGAATACAATGAGGCACAGTGAGGCACAGGCACAGTGAGGTATGGATACAATGAGGCACAGTGAGGTATGGATACAATGAGGCACAGTGAGGTATGAATACAATGAGGCACAGTGAGGTATGGATACAATGAGGCACAGTGAGGTATGGATACAATGAGGCACAGTGAGGCACGGGCACAGTGAGGTATGGATACAATGAGTAAAAAAGGGGTGATACTGCGCTGTCTAGGCAAGATACAAAAAAAGAAATAAATTGCAAGCGGCTTTAAATGGTGAGATACTCACAACACAAACAGTAATATTACAAAAACAAGCTGCGCAATATGAGAAGCTCTAAAATGATAAAGAGCAATACCAAACAGTGAAAATATATATACATATATAGTCCATCAAGCAGTTAATACAAGTGGAAAAACATCTGATGGTATAAATCGGCAGTGAAATTTCGTGTGTTCAAGCAGATGGTGACATCACAAACAGGAACCTCAGAAAAGTGATGCAGATAGAAAAAACACCTTCACCGATGGAAAACACTGTCCCTTACCAGAGGGGAAGATCCCAACTAGAGACCTTCTGATCGCAGATGGCTTTCTCCCCAGCCTAGGGGTTCAATCGCACGAAATCCAATGGTCAACAGCTCCTCCCGTAGTGAGCAGGTGATCAGTGTTGATTGATGATTGATGTTCCCAGGATGTTCACACTAGTAGTTTAGTCGGCTCTTTAGCTATCAGCTACTACAAGTAGCTGATAGCTAAAGAGCCGACTAAACTACTAGTGTGAACATCCTGGGAACATCAATCATCAATCAACACTGATCACCTGCTCACTACGGGAGGAGCTGTTGACCATTGGATTTCGTGCGATTGAACCCCTAGGCTGGGGAGAAAGCCATCTGCGATCAGAAGGTCTCTAGTTGGGATCTTCCCCTCTGGTAAGGGACAGTGTTTTCCATCGGTGAAGGTGTTTTTTCTATCTGCATCACTTTTCTGAGGTTCCTGTTTGTGATGTCACCATCTGCTTGAACACACGAAATTTCACTGCCGATTTATACCATCAGATGTTTTTCCACTTGTATTAACTGCTTGATGGACTATATATGTATATATATTTTCACTGTTTGGTATTGCTCTTTATCATTTTAGAGCTTCTCATATTGCGCAGCTTGTTTTTGTAATGGATACAATGAGGCACATTGAGGTATGGATACAATGAGGCACAGTGAGGTATGGATACAATGAGGCACAGTGAGGTATGGATACAATGAGGCACAGTGAGGTATGGATACAATGAGGCACAGTGAGGTATGGATACAATGAGGCACAGTGAGGTATGGATACAATGAGGCACAGTGAGGTATGGATACAATGAGGCACAGTGAGGTATGGATACAATGAGGCACAGTGAGGCATGGGCACAGTGAGGTATGGATACAATGAGGCACAGTGAGGTATGGATACAATGAGGCACGCAGATGGACACCCTAGGCTTATACTTATACCCTAGGCATTTCCCAGTTTTTTGTGGTAAAATGAGGTGCCTCGGCTTATATTCGGGTCGGCTTATACTCGAGTATATATACGGGTAGATTATCTTATCCTGTGACCTGCAATAAAATACCTTCAAATAAATGAAACAAGTCGTGTTTTATTTGGATACTTAGTTACACGATATTTTGTTGGTGTGATGGCTCCGTACACGGCGGCTCCCCACGGGAAGTGCGAAGAGTCTCTTTAATGTACATTACCCCCAATAATCTGGCGCTCTCCGTGGCTCGCTAAGTGCCCAAACCCCATGCAGAGGTAGTGAGGATACACTCGGCTTTTACGGAAACAACAATACGTTGAATTATTCAAAGGCGCGTTGGCCAAGATGAAAACCTCCTAATACTTTAACTCTAAAAGGTCTAATGGATTTTTTCTGCTTCAACACGAGAATCTTGTGGGAATTGTTTTTTTTTTTTATAAACCAATTGCTTGAAGCATTCAAAACTGGAAAGTGACACTCCCATAGTCCGGACTGGGAATGTTCACATCACACGTCCATCTTACTCCTACGCCTCTTATAAAACAGAACTCCTTTTTAATGAGGAGATCACCAAGACCGCGGGTAAGTGTTTTTAGTTACTCACGGAGCGCGCCGCAAATTCCTTAATTGCATTTCTTTTTTTTTTTTTCATAATTTTTTCTTTAAAAACAAAAAAATTCTCTTCTGCCAAGCTTCAATCTCCGGGACATCCGAACTTGTAGGTCACACATTTTCCTTTAAAGAAATTTGGTGCGTTTAATATTTTTTTATTGCGTATTATTATGTATTTTTTATTTTGTTTTTATTTTGTACTGATGAAAACTTTTTTTTGTTTTTTTTACTGTGACTTTTTTAATGTTTTTATCCCTTTTTTTAATGTTGTATCCCTTTTTATTCATGTTTCATCCCTTTTTTTATGTTTTATCTTTTTTTATGTTTGTTTTATCTTTTTTTAAAAAAAGTTTTATCCCTTTTTTTATGTTTTATCCCTTTTTTTTTATGTTTTATCTTTTTTTTATTATGTTTTATCTTTTATGTTTTATCTTTTTTTATGTTTGTTTTATCTTTTTTTAAAAAAAGTTTTATCCTTTTTTTATGTTTTATCCCTTTTTTATGTTTTATCCCTTTTTTTATGTTGTATCCCTTTTTTTTTAATGTTTTATCCCTTTTTTTATGTTTCATTCCTTTTTTTAAAAAATGTTTTTATCCCTTTTGTTAAAATGTTTCTATTTTCTTAAAACTATTTTTAAACTCTGGTAATTCTATTTTTTTTAAAAAATGTGGACTGCAGTCACTTTTTTAAATGTCTTGTTTGCTTAAAATTAGTGCATTTATTTCAATTGTTAAAATTACATTTTAAGTTTTATTTTTTGCATGGTGATGCAAATTCCCCAAAGCTATTTTTTATTTTTATTTTTTTTGCTGTGCTTGCTAAAATTTGATTGCAACTTTTATTCTATAAGTAGCTATAATGGGTGGCTACAAATGTATTGTTGCTTGGGTTGCTTCTTCTGGAAATTTCATAGAATTTCAGGATTTGGGCGCCGCGGAGCGCATTCCACCAAGTCAGGTTTATTTTTTTGTAGTTATTGACAGGTTGATTGATGGATATTTTACCGGCAATAAAGCTTCCTAGAATCGGGTTAGGACTTGGCAAACTGCTTCTAAGAGACCAGCTGATGCAATTATTACTGCCGATCGTTAGAGTCCATCTATACGGCGTGTCTGGAGAGACAACAAGAAAGCTTTTATCTTTGTTGGCAAATGTATCTTTTATTTTATTTTTTTATTGAAGAAAAGTGATGTGTGAAAACAATAACCCATCAGTCAAGGCCGTTCAATTATTTCCCTTTAGCTTTGTGAATAAGGCGAAGCTGTGCCAACTTCCATCATCCAATCATGTGCGAGCTGAAAACCTGTTTATTGATTTATTTATTATTTTGAATTTTTTGCTTTTCCTTGCCCGTGATTGGGTACCTTTTGCAAAGTGAATTTCCACTTTGCTTCACCACATGCACTAACCTAAGTGAAAGTTCATGAAAATGATTGCGTTTGTGCTACTCCTTTAGTAATCAGGGCTGTGCAATGATTTCACCTGACTTCCATCATCCAATCATGTACAAGCTAAAATATATATATTTCTTTCTCGTACATCACGGGACACAGAGCGGCATATTCATTACTATGTGGGTTATATGGAGTACCTTCAGGTGTGGACACTGGCAATCTTCAAACAGGAAGTCCCCTCCCTATATAACCCCCTCCCCTAGAGGGAGTCCCTCAGTTTTTTCGCCAGTGTCTTAGGTGTTGGTCACGGAATAGCTTTGCTCCACATCCTTTGGGATTAAGGGCGGGCTAACCGGATCTGTCCAAGGAGCCTCAGTGCCAAAGTGGACAGTACCCGGGCCCCAAACCGTGGGGTTTTGCCTATAATGCTCCTCTTTGGAGGGCTGGACCCTGGGCCCAGGACTTGGAGTTTGCAAAAAACCATAAGATTCCTGTTTTGCCAGGGTGCTATATAGGTCCAGGACAGTGGGTACCTTCATAGGACCCCAGGGCCTGAAGGTCTACTACGCTACCCACGGAGATGGGAGAAGACTGGATCAGTTTGCTGGTCAAACATCCTGCAGCATGGAGCAGGTAAGGGGGAGCCTGCGGGACTTGGTTCGACAGCAGGCTCCCCGGGGTAACCTAAAAGGGGGGATAGCCTGAGTATGCTCTGCATGGGCAACCGTGATCACTATGTCTAAGAGACAGGATGACACCCTTTCTCCCCCCATCACTAGGCCCCCCTGTCTAAAGGTGTTGCTAGCTAACCTGCTGTTTCTTCCTAGAGGCTAGTAAAGGATCCTTAGGGGCCTTGAGAGAGTCCTACCTGTCCGGGAGTTTTGAATCTGCCGCCGTTTCTGCGCCATGGATCTCCAGCAGCGCGGCTCCTCCATGTTCTTCCTGTTTCCGGGTACGCGCGCGCGCGCGCGTGCACGCGCGCGTCTTATTGACGGTTTCGCGCCATCCAGACAGGAGGGCGGGGGGGGGCGGGCCTGCGGCGTCATACAGGGGCGCGCCCTTCTGCTGTTATAGACAGCAGGCCTTGTCAGGGCTCAGTCTGTGGCTGATTTTTTCAAGGAGAGGACGCAGGGCGGCAGAACAGTGACTCCCGGTGGCGGAAGAGGGGTAGTACATATGGACTTTGTCCCAATGTCTTTATTGTTAAGCCAAAAAATCCCCCTTATTTGACAGCAGGTTGGAGGCTGGCAAACTTAAATTAGGGTCATTGTATATGGTCAAAGAAAATATATATAATATATAATTATTTAAAAAAAAAAAAAAAAAAAAAGACCAACATACGGGCCCATCAGTTTGTGGGGACACTAGTGATCTACTCTCCCCTAAACTCTGGAATTGTACTCCTGGCCACTACAGTCTGTTGTGTGGGCGGAGTCCCTCGATTTTGTATTATGGCTTCCAAGGGTTCGGGGTCAAAGGGTACAAAAAAGACCAAAAAACAAAAGGGTTCCCTTTCTGATTCTGATATGCCGATTCTTTCCCCGCAGCTTATTAATTTAAGAAGCGCCTTGGATGAGCCATTAGGGGGATCTGGTGCGGAGGCTGGCCCAGATCAGCCCAGCCCTGTGTTTATCACAGAGGAGATGCTAGCCGTATCCCTAGGGGGGCTAGAAGAGAGAATAGCAGCATTGATCGCTAGAGCTATTCCTGGTAAGAAACGGGTTAGATCCCCATCACCAGGGGGTGTATCCTCAGATGCTGAGATTTTCTCTCCGGAGGAATTAGAATCACAGGAGGATCAACTGGACCTGAACCAAGAGGGTTCAGGGATGGAGGGGTCTACCTCTGAGGAACCATTTTCAGACTCCCAGACAGAGAGACTGTGGGTACAGTCTTTGACGGACATGGTCCGATCGGCATTTAGTTTGCCATTGCCAGAACCTCAGGTTCCTCCGGTATCCTCTCTGGGCTCTTTGAGAGCCCCGTTAAGCAACGCAGTGTTTCCGGTCCATCCTCTCTTGGAGGAATTGATCTTTCGGGATTGGGTACGGCCGGACAGGGTTTTTCTGCCACCAAAAAGATTTGCGGTCATTTATCCCATGGAGGAAAAATTCTCCAAGAGATGGAGGCTCCCAGTAGTGGATGCAGCCATCTCATGTGTGAATAAATCACTAACTTGCCCGGTGGAAAACATACATATGTTTAAAGATCCGGTTGATAAAAGATTAGAAACACTTTTAAAAGCATCCTTTGCTACGGCAGGAGCAGTGGTGCAGCCAGCGGTAGCTGCAATTGGAGTTTGTCAGGCATTAAAAGACCAGACAAAAGAGATGTTAAAAGACATGCCTACCCAACAAGCAGAAGAGTTTGCTGACATTCCCAGAGCTCTGTGTTTTGCGGTAGATGCTATAAAAGATTCCATCCAGCAGGCTTCTCGTTTATCACTATGTTTGGTACACATGAGAAGGCTCTTATGGTTGAAGAACTGGGCGGCAGAACCCCCATGCAAAAAAGCTTCTGGCAGGATTTCCCTTCCATGGAGGACGACTCTTCGGAGAGGATCTGGATAAATATATTCAGACTATTTCAAATGGCAAGAGTACCCTTTTACCGGTCAAAAAGACATTCCGGGCTCCTACATTTAGAAGGCAGCTTTTTCCTGTCTCGGGGCCCTCTAATTCCAGGCAGTATCGACGGCCGCCTGCGCGATCCAACGGTAACAGTAGATCGCAGGGACAAACCCCTGGGGGTAAGAAGCCGTGGTATCGCAAACCGTCAAAGACAGCCCCTAAGTCTGCCTTATGAAGGGGCGCCCCCACTCTCACGGGTGGGGGGAAGGCTTCGTCTCTTCTCAGAAGTTTGGGAAGCCAAGATCCCCGACAAGTGGGTCCGGGCATCTGTAACCACAGGTTACAGACTGGAGTTTCTAAGGTATCCTCCGCCTCATTTTCAAGAATCAAGGCTACCAAGGGATCCAGCAAGGAAGGCCTCAATGCTGGCAGCTTTGGATCACCTGCTTTGCCAGGACGTAATTATAGAAGTGCCAGCCCAAGAGCAAGGCCTAGGTTTTTATTCCAATCTCTTTGTCATACCAAAGCCCAACGGCGATGTCAGGCCAATTTTGGATCTAAAGAGGTTAAACGGTTATCTAGGGGTGCGGTCCTTCCGGATGGAATCCATCCGGTCAGCAGCCGCCGCGCTTCAGAAGGACGATTTTCTGGCCTCCATAGACATAAAAGATGCTTACCTTCATGTACCAATCTTTCAGTCGCATCAAAGGTTTTTACGCTTCGCGGTCGGGCAGCGACACTTCCAATTCAGGGCGCTCCCTTTCGGGCTGGCCACGGCCCCCCGGGTATTCACGAAGATCCTAGCCCCAGTTCTGGCCAATTTAAGAATCCAAGGAGTCACAGTCCTAGCATACTTGGACGACCTTTTAATTATAGATCACTCACGGACGGGTCTGCAGAAGGCAGTAAACCTCACGGTTCGGTACCTCGAAGAATTCGGCTGGGTCCTAAACCAGGGAAAGTCAGCATTCCAGCCTACAAAGCAGTTGGAATACCTCGGCATGAGGTTAGACACGGAACGTCAAAAGGTGTTCCTGCCCCTTGTAAAGATCAGGGCGATCAAGGGGTTGGTTCAGTTGGTTATAAACAAGAAAAGACCAACTACTCGCCTGTGTATGCGATTACTAGGCAAGCTAGTGGCCACATTCGAGGCAGTACCATACGCTCAGATCCACACTCGCGTCCTACAGGCAGCCATTCTAGCAGCCTGGGGCAAGAGGGCACATGCCTTAGAGTCCCCTTTGACGCTATCATCAAGGGTCCGACAAAGCCTGGCCTGGTGGTTGAACCCTCAGAACCTTCTAAAGGGAAGATCCTTCAGCCCTGTTGTCTGGAAGGTAGTTACCACAGACGCCAGCCTGGCAGGCTGGGGGGCGGTCTTCGAGGGGTTCTCCCGCCAGGGAACTTGGGTGAAAGCAGAGAGGCAGCTCCCCATCAATATCTTGGAAATCAGAGCTGCTCGCCTAGCCCTGTTGGCGTGGACCTCCAGATTAAAGGGGTTCCCGGTGAGAATCCAGTCAGACAATGCCACGGCGGTGGCATACATAAACCACCAAGGGGGAACCAGGAGCCAGGCCGCTCAAAGGGAAGTGAACTTGATTTTTCAATGGGCAGAGGTTCATGTACCCTGCATTTCAGCGATATTCATTCCCGGAGTGGACAACCTGCAGGCAGACTTCTTAAGTCGCCAGAGTCTGTTGCCAGGGGAGTGGTCTCTGCATCCCCAGGTCTTTCAGACAATCTGCCAGAGGTGGGGAACGCCAGACGTAGATATAATGGCATCCAGGTTCAACAAGAAACTAGACAGGTTCGTGTCGAGAGCGAGGGATCCTATGGCCTGCGGAACCGATGCGTTGGTTTGCCCTTGGCATCAATTCAAACTTCTATATGCATTCCCTCCACTACAGTTACTCCCCCGCCTGGTGCGCAAGATCAGAGTGGAGCACAAGCCAGTCATTCTAATAGCTCCAGCTTGGCCCCGGAGGGCTTGGTACTCACTAGTCCTGAATATGGCAGTGGGAGACCCTTGGACTCTTCCTCTACAACCAGACCTACTCTCACAAGGTCCGATCCTCCACCCTACATTACAGCGTCTAAATTTGACGGCCTGGAGGCTGAATCCCTGATTCTCAGGGGTAGGGGTCTGTCTAGGCAGGTAATCCCTACCCTGATTAAGGCTAGAAAGCCGGTCTCCAGGGTAATTTATTACAGGGTGTGGAGGAACTATATAGGCTGGTGTGAATCCAAAAGATGGAATTGCCGCAAATATACTATTGATAGGGTGTTAAGTTTTCTCCAGCTAGGAGTGGATAAAGGCCTGGCACTAAGCACAATCAAAGGACAGATCTCAGCTCTGTCAGTGTGGTTTCAGAGGCCGCTGGCCACCCACTCGCTGGTAAAGACCTTCTTACAGGGGGTCTTGCGTATTAATCCTCCTGTCAAGTCACCAGTTTGTCCTTGGGACCTAAATCTTGTCCTGTCCACTCTACAGAAACAGCCTTTTGAGCCTTTGGCTGAGATTCCTTTACTCTTACTGACAAGAAAATTGGTTTTCTTGGTCGCCATAGTTTCGGCCAGGAGAGTGTCAGAATTAGCAGCCTTATCATGTAAGGAACCATATCTTGTTCTGCATAAGGACAGGGCAGTTCTCCGGCCCCATCCTTCCTTTCTACCAAAGGTTATATCCAAATTTCACTTAAACCAGGATTTGGTACTTCCATCCTTCTTTCCAAAACCTACATCTAGAAAGGAGGGGTTGCTGCATACCTTGGATATTGTCCGGGCCATGAAGGCCTATCTTAAAGCTACAGAAAAGATCCGGAAAACAGATGTGTTATTCGTTCTACCAGATGGCCCCAAGAAGGGGCAGGCAGCTGCAAAATCCACCATCTCGAGATGGATTAGACAATTAATCATTCAAGCCTACGGGTTGAAGAGGTTGCCTCCTCCGTTGTCGGTAAAGGCCCATTCTACCAGGGCCATGGGCGCCTCTTGGGCAGCACACCATCAGATCTCTATAGCTCAGATATGCAAGGCGGCAACGTGGTCATCAGTCCACACGTTTACAAGGTTTTATCAACTAGACGTGAGAAGGAATGCGGATTCTGCCTTTGGACAGGCAGTACTACAGGCTGCAGTTTGAAATCCTCGGGATCAGAAACACCCTTGGTTATAAAAAAAAAAAAAAAAAAAAGTTTTTTCTTGACTAAGTTGGAATTATTATTATGATTTGAGTTTATCTCTAAATTGAATCCTTCTTTGGAAGATGTCTCCCTCCCCTCATTAAAGCATTGCTTTCGGACATCCCACATAGTAATGAATATGCCGCTCTGTGTCCCGTGATGTACGAGAAAGAAAAAGGGATTTTTAAATACAGCTTACCTGTAAAATCCTTTTCTTGGAGTACATCACGGGACACAGAGCTCCCACCCCTCTTTTGGGTGACCATTTTGGGAGGCATACTGCTTGCTACAAAACTGAGGGACTCCCTCTAGGGGAGGGGGTTATATAGGGAGGGGACTTCCTGTTTGAAGATTGCCAGTGTCCACACCTGAAGGTACTCCATATAACCCACATAGTAATGAATATGCCGCTCTGTGTCCCGTGATGTACTCCAAGAAAAGGATTTTACAGGTAAGCTGTATTTAAAAATCCCTTTTTTGTTCTTTATTATTATTTTTACTACTTATTTTTCTTGCCCACTACGTTGTAAAAATTCACTTTGTCGGACTGAACTTGGACTACTCCTTTAGTTATCAGGGCTCTTCAATGATTTCCCCCTTAGCTTACTGAATAGGGTGAGGCTTCCACCATCCAATCATCTGTGAGCTAAAATCCAGTTTTTTCTTTGTTTTTTTATTTTATATACACATTTTTTTTTCCTTGCTCATGATTGTTTTATTTTTTATTTTTTTTTGCAAATTAAATTCCCACTTTGCGTCACCACATTTAGTAATCGGGGGCTGTTCAATGATTTCCCATTAACTTAGTGAATATGGTGAAGCTTCCACCATCCAATCATCTGTGAGCTAAAATCATGTTTTTTTTAATATACATATTTTTTAATTTTCCTTGCCCATGATGTTTTTTTTTTTTTTTTGCAAATTAAATTACCACTTTGCTTCACCACTATTCACTAACCTAAACAAAGTGTTATTTTCTCAGATTGAACTTGCACTATTCCTTTATCATCCAATCATGTGCAAGCTAAAATGTATTTATTTTTTTAATTACAATTTTTTTTATTATTATTATTATTTCTATATTTCCACCATCCAATCATCTGTGAGCTAAACTCCTGTTTTTTTTATGTTTATACATATTACAATTTTCTTGCTCATGATTGGGTTTTTTTTTTGCAAATTAAATTTCCACTTTGCTTCACCACTTTTACTTTTTTATATATATATAATATATATATATATATATATATAAATATATATATATATATATATATATATATATATATATATATATATATATATATATATTTTTTTTTTTTTTTAATTTTCCTTGCCCATGATGTTTTTTTTTTTTGCAAATGAAATTACCACTTTGCTTCACCACTATTCACTAACCTAAGTGACGTGTTATTTTCTCAGATTGAACTTGCACTATTACTTTATCATCCAATCATGTGCAAGCTAAAATTCTTTTTTTTTTTTTTTTATTACAATTTTTTTATTATTATTATTATTTTTTTCCCCACAAATGGGTATTTTTTGCAAAGTGAATTACCACTACATTGTAAAAATTCACTTTGTCGGACTGAACTTGCACTACTCCTTTAGTTATCAGGGCTCTTCAATGATTTTCCCCTTAGCTTACTGAATAGGGTGAGGCTTCCACCATCCAATCATCTGTGAGCTAAAATCCTGTTTTTTCTCTGTTTTTTTTTTTTATGTTTATACATATTACAATTTTCTTGCTCATGATTGTTTTTTTTTTTTTTGCAAATTAAATTTCCACTTTGCTTCACCACTTTTACTCAAGTGAAATTTTATTTTCTAAGATTGAACTTGCACTATTCCTTTAGTAATCAGGGCTGTTCAATGATTTCCCCTTAACTTAATGAATAAGGTGAAGCTGTGCTGACTTCCATCATCCAATCATGTGCGAGCTCCAATTCTGTGTTTGTTTTGTTTTCTTTATTTTCTATCTTTTTTTTTTTTTAATCTTTTTTTTTTTTTTATATTTATTTTCTCGCTCGTGTTTTTTTTTCCACTTTGCTTTACCACATTCACTAACCTAAGCGACGTGCCATTTTCTCAGATTGAACTTGCACTACTCCTTTAGTAATCAGGGCTATTAATGATTTCCCCTTTGCTTAGTGAATAAGGTGAAGCTGTGCTGACTTCCATCATCCAATCATGTGCGAGCTGATTCTGTATTTGTTTTGTTTTCTTCATTTTATTTTTATCTTTTTATTTTTTTATTTTATCTTTTTTTTATTTTATCTTTTTTTTTATTTTATCTTTTTTTTATTTTATCTTTTTTTTTTTGTAGATATTTATTTTCTTGCTCCTGGTTATTTTTTGCTTTACCACATTCACTAACCTAAGAGAAATGCAATTTTCTCAGATTGAACTTGCACAACTCCTTTAGTAATGGGGGCTGTTAATGAATAAGGTGAAGCCGTGCTGAATTCCATCATCCAATCATGTGCGAGCTCCAATTCTGTTTTTTTTTTTTTTTTTTAATCTTTTTTTTTTTATTTAATCTTTTTTATTTATTTATTTTTTATATATATTTTTTTTCTTGCTTATAGTTATTTTTTTCAAATTAAATTTCCACTTTGCTTCACCACATTCACTAATTTCATGTTTTTTTTGTTTTTTTTTTAAATTATTTTATTTATTTTCTTGCTCGTGATTGGTTATATTTTTGCAAAGTACATTTTGACTTTGTTTCACCACATTCACTAAACTAAGCGACATGCCATTTTCTCAGGTTGAACTCGCACTACTCCTTTAGTTATCAGGCCTATTCTTCTACCTAGAAATAGGTAGATACAGTAGCAGTCATATTTAGCCAAATTTCCCCAGACCGATAACCGATGCATGGTGTCGGGCCTTCCAATGGGGGTGAGGTACCGTAGACTTAATACATCCAAATGGCATTCGGAATCGGTCCAACCCAAAATGGCCGCCATGCATCTCCAAAAGCAGACGGGAAAATCCTACTTTATTATAGTTCTAGTTGGGGAACATTCTAAAAAAAAAAAAAACTTGTCCGGAGCTCGGCTTCACAATCCACCTACCTCCAGGCACAAGGAATACCTACCTCCGGTCACAAGGAATACCTACCTCCGGTCACAAGGAATACCTACCTCCAGGCACAAGGAATACCTACCTCCGGTCACAAGGAATACCTACCTCCGGTCACAAGGAATACCTACCTCCGTCACAAGGAAAACCCACCTCCGGTCACAAGGAAAACCCACCTCCGGTCACAAGGAAAACCCACCTCCGGTCACAAGGAAAACCCACCTCCGGTCACAAGAAATACCTACCTCCAGGCACAAGGAATACCTACCTCCAGGCACAAGGAATACCTACCTCCAGGCACAAGGAATACCTACCTCCAGTCACAAGTATTACCCACCTCCAGGCACAAGGATTACCGACCTCCAGGCACAAGGATTACCCACCTCTAGTCACAAGGGATACCTACCTCAAGTCACAAGGAATACCCACCTCCAGTCACAAGGATTACCCACTTCTATTCACAAGGATTACCCACTTCTAGTCACAAGGTATACCTACCTCAAGTCACAAGGAATACCTACCTCCAGTCACAAGGAATACCCACCTCCAGTCACAAGGAATACCCACCCCCAGTCTCAAGGAAAACCCACCTCTAGTCACAAGGGATACCTACCTCTAGTCACAAGGAATACGGACCTCTAGTCACAAGGAATACGGACCTCCAGTCACAAGGAATACGGACCTCCAGGCACAAGGAACACCTACCTCCAGGCACAAGGAACACCTACCTCCAGGCACAAGGAACACCTACCTCCAGGCACAAGGAACACCTACCTCCAGGCACAAGGAACACCTACCTCCAGGCACAAGGAACACCTACCTCCATTCACAAGGAACACAAGCATTACCTTTCTCCCAGCACAAGCAATACCTTTCTCCCGGCACAAGCAATACCTTTCTCCAGGCACAAGGAACACCTACCTCCATTCACAAGGAAAACCTACCTCCATTCACAAGGAACACAAGCATTACCTTTCTCCCGGCACAAGCAATACCTTTCTCCCGGCACAAGCAATACCTTTCTCCCGGCACAAGCAATACCTTTCTCCCGGCACAAGCAATACCTTTCTCCCGGCACAAGCAATACCTTTCTCCAGGCACAAGGAATACCTACCTCCAGGCACATGGAATACCTACCTCCAGGCACACGGAATACCTACCTCCAGGCACAAGGGATACCTACCTCCAGGCACAAGGAATTCTGCACAGCTTGAAAATCAAAGTCCTGGAAATTCACAAACTTCTCAGAAATGGAGATAAGAGCTCCTGAGGGGGACATTTTCCTTCCCGCAGTTGATTTCCCTCTGAGAACTTCTGGCAGTCTGCGTGCTGAGTAGCCAGATAGGAAGTCGGAATTTTTTATGTAAGTCGGTGACAGTCTGACGGACATGGAGAGTAAACAAAACTTGTATGTACTAAAAGGGAATATCGGTCTAAATGGACTTCACGCGCGGTGGGATTTACCGCTGCCAGGCAATTTTTAAAGCCAAACAATCGTTCCCAGGCTGTTACAGATCTGTGATTGGAAATGGGATGGGATTTGTGGGTCATTGTGATATGTATAGCGCTATTGGCCAAGAAATCTTGCATAGTTGCCGCATGACTTAAATGGTGGATTATAACGAACGCCACCATCTGCCCTCTGCAGATCAGAAATGTGACTATGATGCTAAAGATTGCATTTTTAATAATTGGGGAAATTAGATTGCTCTTATGAGAAGATCTCCTAATAGCCCCACTAAATGTGTTATTTGCCATTGGTGAAAGGATCATGGTGATGCCAGAGAGGGGTGCAGAGGACATGACATGGGACAGTATGTGCAGTGGATAGTATGACGGTGGGCAGTATGTACAGTAGATGGGTGTGAAGGGTATGACTGTGGGAAGTATGTGCAGTGAATGGGTGTGGAGGGTATGACTGTGGGAAGTATGTGCAGTGAATGGGTGTGGAGGGTATGACGGTGGGCAGTATGTACAGTAGATGGGTGTGGAGGGTATGACGGTGGGCAGTATGTGCAGTGAATGGGTGTGGAGGGTATGACGGTGGGCAGTATGTGCAGTAGATGGGTGTGGAGTGTAAGACGGTGGGCAGTATGTGCAGTGAATGGGTGTGGAGGGTATGACGGTGGGCAGTATGTACAGTAGATGGGTGTGGAGGGTATGACGGTGGGCAGTATGTGCAGTGAATGGGTTTGGAGGGTATGACGGTGGGCAGTATGTGCAGTAGATGGGTGTGGAGTGTAAGACGGTGGGCAGTATGTGCAGTGAATGGGTGTGGAGGGTATGACGGTGTGCAGTATGTGCAGTATATGTGTGTGGAGTGTATGACGGTGGGCAGTATGTGCAGTAGATGGGTGTGGAGGGTATGACGGTGGGCAGTATGTGCAGTGGATGGGTGTGGAGGGTATGACGGTGGGCAGTATGTGCAGTATATGTGTGTGGAGTGTATGACGGTGGGCAGTATGTGCAGTAGATGGGTGTGGAGGGTATGACGGTGGGCAGTATGTGCAGTGGATGGGTGTGGAGGGTATGACGGTGGGCAGTATGTGCAGTGGATGGGTGTGGAGTGTATGATGTGGGCAGTATGTGCAGTGAATGGGTGTGGAGGGTATGATGGAGGGCTGTATGTGTATTGGATGGGTGTTTAAGGTATGACAGTGGGCAATGTGTGCAGTGAATGGGTGTGGAGGGTACAGTGGTGGGCAGTATGTGCAGTAGATGTGTGTCGAGGGTATGACGGGGGGCAATACGTGCAGTGGATGGTATGACGGTTGGCAATGGATGGGTGGGGAGGGTATGACGGTGGGCAGTATGTGCAGTGGATAGGTGTGGAGGGTATGACAGTGGGCAATATGTGCAGTGAATGTGTGTGAAGGGTATGATGGTGGGCATGATGGTGGGCAGTATGTGCAGTGAATGGATGTGGAGGGTATGACGGTGGGCAGTATGTGTAGTGGATGGGTGTGGAGGGTATGACAGTGGGCAGTATGTGCAGTGGATGGGTGTGGAGGGTATGACAGTGGGCAGTATGTGCAGTGGATGGGTGTGGAGGGTATGACGGTGGGCAGTATGTCCAGTGGGTGGGTGTGGAGGGTATGACAGTGGGCAGTATGTGCAGTGGATGGGTGTAGAGGGTATCATGGTGGGCAGTATGTGCAGTGGATGGGTGTAGAGGGTATCATGGTGGGCAGTATGTGCAGTGGATGGGTGTGGAGGGTATGACGGTGGGCAGTATGTGCAGTGGATGGGTGTAGAGGGTATCATGGTGGGCAGTATGTGCAGTGGATGGGTGTAGAGGGTATCATGGTGGGCAGTATGTGCAGTGGATGGGTGTAGAGGGTATCATGGTGGGCAGTATGTTTGTTGGACGATTATCACCTATTTTCCTGCCATAGGTTGTCAGCTCCCTCTAGTGGCCAAAATGTAGTATATTTAGTAAAAAAAAAAAACTGTGCCGCATAGTGGCCAGGAGATGGAGCTGGCGATCATACAAAATAATCTATTACAGAGAATATAGGGAACATTCGTCCAGCCTGCACGCATGCCTATGACATTCGTCCAACAAATGTTTAGTAAATAGACCTCTAAGTGTCAATGTCTCCCCCCCCCCCCCCCCCCCTATTTCTGCTGTTATTTAGGTGTGTTTAAAAAATAAGGGGGGGGGAGTTATACCCAGGGCCCTAGTGCTGCATGACTCCCCCCTCCCCCACCATATGATTTACTATGCTGAATAAACAAAGTGTTTTCCACCGGGGGATGGGATAATGTGTCGATCGGGCCAACGTTGCGGCGTCTGAGCGCGGTTTGGAGACACTTTGCCGCCCTCCCCTCTTCCAGGAAGCAGAGACGGTCCTTTTTACAGGAACCTCCCGCAGGTTAATGACTATTGATCGGTGTAAGGCGAAGCCGAGGAACACTTGGAAATGCATCGGTGCGCTTATCTTACACCGCAAATTCGTCTGCACTTCTGATGATTGTAATGGATTATGAGAGGCGCTCGGGATGCTGATATGAAGCTTCATCTCTCGTTAATGGGCCTCTTAGAATTATTTTTTTCCTGTAGTGAGGATGAAGCGGAAACCGATATCATAGCGGGGTGTCATCCAAGCCAATAAGAAGAAATCTCAGGTGGTGACATTGCCCCCTTGTGGTCATTTAAAGGATCCCTTCAGTCTGAACTCTACTTTAGTTGTGCTCTGGTCGTTTATTATTTGAGGTTGGTCCTACACAGTGGCGGCTGGTGCTCAAAATTTTTGGGGGGCGCAAACAAACAAAAAAACAATTACAGCCTCACTGTGCCCATCAAATGCAGCCACTGTGCCCATCAAATGCAGCCACTGTGCCCATCAAATGCAGCCACTGTGCCCATCAAATGCAGCCACTGTGCCCATCAAATGCAGCCACTGTGCCCATCAAATGCAGCCACTGTGCCCATCAAACACAGCCACTGTGCCCATCAAACGCAGCCACTGTGCCCATGAAATGCAGCCACTGTGCCCACCAAACGCAGCCACTGTGCCCACCAAACGCAGCCACTGTGCCATGCCATCAAACGCAGCCACTGTGCCATGCCATCAAACGCAGCCACTGTGCCATGCCATCAAACGCAGCCACTGTGCCATGCCATCAAACGCAGCCACTGTGCCATGCCATCAAACGCAGCCACTGTGCCATGCCATCAAACGCAGCCACTGTGCAATCCCATCAAACACAGCCACTGTGCCATCAATTGTCACCACTGTGCCCATCACATGCAGCCACTGTGCCCATCAAATGCAGCCACTGTGCCCATAAAACGCAACCACTGTGCCCATAAAATGCAGCCACTGTGCCCATAAAATGCAGCCACTGTGCCCATCAAATGCAGCCTCACTGTGCCCATCAAATGCAGCCACTGTGCTCATCAAATGCAGCCACTGTGCCCATCAAATGCAGCCTCACTGTGCCCATCAAATGCAGCCATTGTGCCCATCACATGCAGCCACTGTGCCCATCACATGCAGCCACTGTGCCCATCACATGCAGCCACTGTGCCCATCACATGCAGCCACTGTGCCCATAAAACGCAGCCACTGTGCCCATCAAATGCAGCCTTACTGTGCCCATCAAATGCAGCCACTGTGCTCATCAAATGCAGCCACTGGGCCCATCAATTGTCACCACTGTGCCCTTTAATTATCGCCACTGTGTCCTGTAAAATGCTGCCCCCCCCACCCAGCACAGCACGGCACTTACCTTTCTGGGGGTCGGCCATCCTCCTTCTATGGTCCCTCGATGTCTTCTCCCGCCCTCAATGAAGCTTCAGCCAATTAGGTTACCGGTAACCAGAACCGACGAACCTGATTGGCTGAGACGCCTGTCAGTCTTATCCAAGGATCGCACCCCCCCGTATGTCCCCTTGGTAACTACTTGGAAGCCGATTACAGCCTCAGGGCTGTACTCGGAAAGCTGCTGGCTCTGATAGGCACTTCCACAGCCAACCAGATGGCCGGCGCTCACCAGGGGGCCGGCCATCTGAATAGTCGGCGGCAGCGACAATACATAGATTCATGCAATGCATGAATCTATGTATTGTATTCAGTGGCAATGCGGGAGCGAGAGGGGGCAGCGCTCCTGCACCCTCTATGGACGCACCGCCACTGGTCCTGCAGAGGGGAAAACAATGATTGGTTCCTGTGCAGATTGCTGTGGTAATTAAGTCTGCTACTGTGATGTAAATGAAGCTAGGATGGCTTCTGAAGGATCTTCCATTATGTTGAGCTAATTGACCCTGTATTGTGTGAAGGTCTATTGATGATAATGTGTATTGTATAGCAGGTGAGAGGAGCCAAGATGTCTACTTTGAAAGATCATATCTCAGAGTCACCTTGTCTGGGTAAATGATTAATTAATTAGCTCATGTAAATTATGCCAGAGCTGGTGCCAGAATGTCTACCAAAAACATGTGTATTGAGCTCCTTGTGTCATGTTGTGGGTGGAGTGGAGTCATTGTTCATTTTGGTTACTAACTGTATATATGAGCCTGATTTTCTCATTAAAGAGTCTATTCGTTTTGAACCTCAAACAGAGCTGTGTCTCGCTACTGGGGGAATTTGTATGGGGCGTGTATTTGTTTGCCTGACTGTGGAGTGTCGATAAGCTGTCTTGGGTTCGGAATGGAATATCTTAAACGGCGTTAACCCCTGTTCCATTTGGGCTTCCGTTACAGTGGCACTCGTGGGCATTGGTAGGTGGCACTGGCAGATGGTAATTGTGGGCACAGATGATGCATATGTGCCTACTTCCTCTTCAGGACCGTTGTCCCTTGCACATAAGCCGGTGATCGGCTTTTTTTTCTCCTCACGCTGTCAGCACGAGGAGAAAGAAAAAAGCGATTAGCGAGCTTTTGTTTACATCACGTGATCAGCTGTCATTGGCTGACAGCTGATCACGTGATCAGGGGCCGGGATCGACCCCTTACACGGATCTGTGATCACCGAGTCTCACTGACTCGTTGATCACAGTTTGCACCTGCAATGGGGGGGGAGTGAGAAAAGGGGAGGACTTCCTTTGACGGCCTCCCGGAAATTCAGGTCCGCGCTGTAGCTGTCATTCGGCTATAGCGCGGACGCCAAGTGGTTAATCAGTACAGTTGTCGTTGCAATACAAATACACTACATGACATCAAGGCCAGTCCAAAACCTTTTTTCGTTTTTTGATCCATTCAGAGGTGGACTTGCTGGTGCGTTTCGGATCATTTCTCCTGCTGCATAACCCAAGTGCACTTGAGCTTGTGGTGAGGAACTATTGGAAGGACATTCTCCTTCAGGATTTTCTGGTAGAGCTCAGAATTCATGATTCCATCAATGATGGCAAGTCACCCAGCCCCAGACCACCCCACTACCACGATGCTCTCGTTATGAAATGCTGTATTGGTTTTACAGATGTAACGGGACGCACACCTTCCAAAAAGTTCCACTTTCCTAATCGTACATCATGGGACACAGAGCAGCATAGTAATTACTATGTGGTTATAGAGCCTACCTTCAGGTGATGGACACTGGCACTCCCAAGACAGGAAGTCCCCTCCCTATATAACCCCTCCCTTACCGGGAGTACCTCAGTTTTTTCGCCAGTGTCTTAGGTGTGGCTTGAAAGGGAAGGTTCCTCCAATTTCGATTAAAGGCGCACTCCACTAGAGCGGTGGGTGCTTCTTGAGCGGCCCATCATCAGGTCTCCATGGCTTAAATCTTTAAGGCGGTGACTCGTCAGTTCACATGTTTACAACGTTTTATCAGTTGGATATTAAGAGGCATGAGGATATTGCCTTTGGGTGCGGGGTACTGCAGGCTGCAGTTTAGGTCCTCACGTCTGGTGGCACCCGTTTTTTTCTTGATGTCTCCCTCCCCTCATTTGGCATTGCTTTAGGACATCCCACATCAATCCAAAGAATATGTGCCCAAAAGTCTTGGGGATAATCAAGATGTCTTTGATCAAATGTGAGATGATCCTTTGTGGTCAGCTGTGGCTTTGGCCTTAGAACTCTCCCATGGAGGCCATTTTTGCCCCGTCTCTTTCTTATTGGTGAATCATGAACACCGATCTTACCTGAGGCAAGAGAGGCCTGCGGGTCTTTAGATGATGTTCTCGGTTCTTTTATGACCTCCTGGGTGAGTCCTCGTCATGCTGTTGGAGTAATTTAGTTATTAGAGGTTATCATTGTGCCGTGTTATATTTTTGTATACAGATTGCTCTTTGCCCGTTTGGTGAACTTGGAAAACGCGGTCTTGGGTCAGTCACATTCTGTTTTCTTGGAGGAAAACAATCCTCAATTAGCATCTGTGTGCCGATGACATTTCTGTGCCTCTCATTACCGAACAAAGTATTGAATTTACGGCAGAACATTATCTTCTACAGCGAAGGTTACCGGGCTGAGACCAAAGTAATGTCTTCACCGAGAATGGCAATATATAATATAAATAGGCAACTGGTGGAAGGAAGGTAAACAAAGTTATAATGCAAATTATTCAGAACAGGGGCGGACTGACAACTCATGAGGCCCCCGGGCAATAGAAGATTATGGGGCCCCTGGGCTTACGGATGGCCACCACGCCAGGAGGCAGTGCAGAGGCGGGGCAGCTAAAATCTTGGGATTTTCACATCAAAAGCATGTAGGTTTTGGACATATCAGGGACAGATGTAAAAAAAACACCAATTATTACATACTGTCCCTGGTTTTAATGAGCCTGGCAACCCTGATGGGGCCCCCTAGTGGCATGGGGCCCTCGGGCAGTGCCCGAGTTCCTCAATGGTCAGTCCGCCCCTGATTCAGAATGGGTGACTTTCAAAATGCAAGAAGGATCTGCTTTTGTCTTGTGCCTTTAAATTGTAAAGTGCCTTTAAAGCCAGAAGTTTTCTTTTAATTATGGAATGTTTAAAATGTCTGTATTCTTTATTTGGGGATGGGGGGGATTTCCTTCCACTTCCTGTCTTGAAGATGAAGCAGGAAGTCGAAGTTGTGCCCATGCAGTAGATGGGTATCTGTAATAACTGCCTATGGTCTGGCCAGCGGTAACTATGAACTTTAATTGTAATGTTCTGTACCCTTGGCACAGACCCCTCCCCCCCCCAGTGATCTAGACTGGCACCCATGGTAAGTCCCGGAAGTTCTGATTTAAACGTGTTTCCTATGAAGTCACTTCAGTGTATCCTACCATGTTTACTCTACTGTAACGCTGAACCTTGGTTATAAGATTTTGTGCCCATGCAGTAGATGGGTATCTGTAATAACTGCCTAAGGTCTGGCCAACGGTAACTATGAACTTTAATTGTAATGTTCTGTACCCTTGGCACAGACCCCTCCCCCCCCCCCCCAGTGATCTAGACTGGCACCCATGGTAAGTCCCGGAAGTTCTGATTTAAACGTGTTTCCTATGAAGTCACTTCAGTGTACCCTACCATGTTTACTCTACTGTAACGCTGAACCTTGGTTTTAAGATTTTGTGCCCATGCAGTAGACGGTTATCTGTACTAACTGCCTAAAGTCTGGTCTACTGTAACTATGAACCTTTGTTGTAAGGTTTTATGCCCATAGCAAAGACCAGCCCCCCACTTTCACCATGATGCAGACCGACACCCATGATAATTCCCTAAAGTTCTGGTTTTCGATGGGTTTCCTATTAACTTGCTTCAGTGGACCCCAGCATACTTACCCTACTTTTAAGATTTTGTGCCCATGCCATAGACCCAGGGCTGTCTTAATGAGTGGGCACAGCCCAGGGATACCAGCTGTATGGGGGGGCCCCTGCACTTTCCCCAAAGCAGCTGGTCCTTGAGTCCACGCTGCCCCAAAATCGGATACCCCATAATGGTACTGAGAGTGATGGAGACACAGGGGAGGCAGGCTGGCAGCGATGTGCTGTGCAGAACGATACCTATTATTTCACAGCCAGCAGGGGGGCAGGGCCGGAGCGCCAGTGATGCTCCAGGAGCTGGAGAGGGAGCTGCTGTGTCGGCAGCACTGAGAGCCCACATGCGGAAGTGCATGTGTTTCTTTGCTGTACAGAATGATTGTTCATGTAGTCAAAGCGGAGCTCCGCTTGTCTGCCTCCTACCTACTTGATGTCTGTTTACCTGCACTGTCTCCATTGTAGGGGCCCCAGAGCATTACTTTGCCCAGGGGCCCATGATACTATTGAGACGGCACTGCATAGACCGATATCTATAATAACTCTCTAAAGGTCTTGCTATTATAACTATGAACCTTGGTTGTAGGGTTTTCTGCCCATGGTGTAGACCAGGGGTGCCCAACCAGTGGCCTGGGGGCCACATGTGGCCCGCGGAGCCCTCTGATGTGGCCCGCGACCTCCTGCTCTGGGATGTAATAACATAGAAAGAATACTGTTATTAAAGGTACGTTCATTACTAAAATCAAAGTGTGTATATATATATATGGGAATATCTGTTCTGCAGTGGTTTCAATCTGATCCACAGGTACAGAGTAGTGCACCTGCAGGTTACCTGCACTGAGCCATAGACTTCTATTACCGTATTTATCGGAGTATACCGCGCACTTTTTTGCCCTGAAAATCGGGGCAAAATCATGGGTGCACGGTATACGCCGATAGCCGCTTTCCCGCGGCGAGTTTCAAATACTGCGCCGGCATATACCGAGCGCAGTACACTCGGGTATAGTCGGGCAGACTTGGCTCCTCTCGCGCTGACGTCCTTGGACGTACAGGACGTGAGCACGAGAGTAGCCGAGCCTGCCCGACTATTCACGAGTGTACTGCGCCTGCATATACCAAGTGCAGTACACTCGTGTATAGTCGGGCAGGCTCAGCTCCTTTCGCGCTCACGTCCTGTACGTCCAGGACGTCAGCGCGAGAGGAGCCGAGTCTGCCCGACTATACCCGAGTGTACTGCGCTCGGTATATGCTGGCGGAGTATTTGAAACTCGGCGCGGGAAAGCGAGGAGGACGCCGCGAGGATGCCGGACCCGCCACAGAGGACACGGGACCCGACGAAGAGGACACCCAAAGCCGTCGATGGACGCTGCGCAAGACACCAAAACTGTAAGTACAAAAAAATGTTTTTCCACAGGAATGGCGGCAACTTTAGGGGTGCGCGCTATACGCGGGAGCGCGCTATACCCCGATAAATACGGTACCTGCGAGTTTTGTGTGCTTTCTGAAAGTGCACCACACCTATAGGATATAATAGAAGTCTATGGCAAAGTGCAGCTAACCTACAGGAAATCCACAGGTGAACTGTGCTGCACCCTTGGTGCGGGTAAACAACAGCGCATCAGTGTGAAAGCAGCCTTAGGCCCCCTTCACACAGTCAGTCCGACCCACTCGAGCGATCCATTCACCTCTAAGGAGTGGCAGATGTAAATGGACTTGTGTTTCCAAACGCAATCTCCAATCCAATCTGCAAAAAAAAAAAAAAAAAGATTAGAGTGGGCTGCCATCCAGCTGCTCCACTCATTTTGGCCCACGACCAGTTACCAAGTCGCTTAAGTGGCCCTTGATCTTCAAAAGGTTGGGCACCCCTGGTGTAGACCATCCCCCCTTTTCTTCTATGACGTAGACGCCCGCACTAGTTCTCTAAAGGTCTGGTCTCCATGGGTTTCCTATGAACTCACTTTAGTGGACCTTACCTCACTAAGCCTACTCTAACCACAAACCTTGGTTGTAAGGTTGTGTGCCCCAGACGTACATGTTAACTCTTTAAAGGTCTAGTCTGCATGTGTTTCCTATGAATTCAATTTAATGGACCCTACCTTGCAAACCTTAATTGTAAAGGTTTTTGCCCATAGCATATATCCTCACCCATTTTTTCTTCATGACACAGGCTGACATGTATGATTCCCTAAAGGTCTAGTCTCCACGTGTTTTCTATTAACTCCATTCAGTAGACCTTTCCTTGCCTACCATATTTTTAACTATGAACCTTGGTTGTAAGGCTTTGTGCTCATGATTGACGTAGTCGGCCCCCTCATGACAGAGAAAGACATCAGTGACAACTCTGAAAAGGTCTGGTCTTAATTAATTTGCTTACCCTACTGTAACTACAAACCTTGTTTGTAGGGTTTTGTGTCCATGGCATAGCCCACCACTTCCTTTCTTCTCATAAAGCAGACCAACACCCATGACAACTCCCTAAAGGCCCGGTCTCCATAGGTTTCCTTTGAACTCGCTTCCGTGGACCATACATTGCTTACCCTAATGTGACTATGAACCTTGGTTGTAAGATTTTATGCCCATGACATAGTCTACCCCCTCATTACATATTGTAGATAGACATTTGTGACAACTCCATAAAGGTCTAGCCTTCAAGGTAGGGTCCACTCAAGTGAGTGCATAGAAAACCCATGAGGACCAGGCCTTTTCATTGGTTGTCACGGATGTCTATCTACGTCACGAGGGGGTAGACTATGTCATTGGCACAAAATCTTACCACCAAGGTAAGTTACAGTAAGGTAAGCAAGGTAAGGTCCACCAAAGTGAGTTCATAGAAAACAGATGGAGACCAGACGTTTAGGGAATTATCACAAGTGTTGGCAGAAAACCTTACTACCAAAAGCGGGAACATTGATATGTAAATAGGGGGGGGGGCATTTGTATGTAAATAGCGGGAACATTTGTATGTAAATAGCGGGAACATTCATATGTAAATAGCGGGAACATTTACATGTAAATAGCGGGAACATTCGTATGTTAATGGGAACATTTATATGTAAATAACGGGAGCATTCATATGTAAATAACATGAGTATTCATATGTAAATATGAGGAACATTCATATGTAAATATGAGGACAATTCATATGTAAATATGAGGAACATTCATATGTAAATAGCGGGAACATTCACATGTAAATAACGGGAACATTCACATGTAAATAACGGGAACATTCACATGGAAATAACGGGAACATTCATATGTAAATAACGGGAACATTCACATGGAAATAACGGGAACATGCATATGTAAATAACATGAGTATTCATATGTAAATAGCGGGAGCATTCATATGTAAATAACATGAATATTCATATGTAAATAGCGGGAGCATTCATATGTAAATATGAGGTACATTCATATGTAAATAATGGGAACATTCGTATGTAAATAGCGGGAACATTCGTATGTAAATAGCGGGAACATTCATATGTAAATAACGGGAACATTTACATGTAAATAACAGGAGCATTCATATGTAAATAGCGGGAACATTCGTATGTTAATAACGGGAGCATTCATATGTAAATAACATGAGTATTTATATGTAAATAACGGGAGCATTCATATGTAAATAACAGGAACATTCATATGTACATAGCGGGAACATTCATATGTAAATAACAGGAGCATTCGTATGTTAATAACGGGAACATTTGTATGTTAATAACAGGAACATTCATATGTAAATAACGGGAACATTCACATGTAAATAACGGGAACATTCACATGTAAATAACGGGAACATTCACATGTAAATAACGGTAGCATTCACATGTAAATAACGGGAACATTCACATGTAAATAACGGGAACATTCACATGTAAATAACAGGAACATTCACATGTAAATAACGGGAACATTCACATGTAAATAACGGGAACATTCACATGTAAATAACGGGAGCATTCATATGTAAATAACGGGAACATTCACATGTAAATAACGGGAACATTCACATGTAAATAACAGGAACATTCACATGTAAATAACGGGAACATTCACATGTAAATAACGGGAACATTCACATGTAAATAACGGGAGCATTCATATGTAAATAACGGGAACATTCACATGTAAATAACGGTAGCATTCACATGTAAATAACGGGAACATTCACATGTAAATAACGGGAACATTCACATGTAAATAACGGGAACATTCACATGTAAATAACGGGAACATTCACATGTAAATAACGGGAGCATTCATATGTAAATAACGGGAACATTCACATGTAAATAACAGGAACATTCACATGTAAATAACGGGAACATTCACATGTAAATAACGGGAACATTCACATGTAAATAACGGGAGCATTCATATGTAAATAACGGGAACATTCACATGTAAATAACGGTAGCATTCACATGTAAATAACGGGAACATTCACATGTAAATAACGGGAACATTCACATGTAAATAACGGGAACATTCACATGTAAATAACAGGAACATTCACATGTAAATAACGGGAGCATTCATATGTAAATAACGGGAACATGCATATGTAAATAACATGAGTATTCATATGTAAATAGCGGGAGCATTCATATGTAAATAATGGGAACATTCATATGTAAATAGCGGGAACATTCATATGTAAATAATGGGAACATTCATATGTAAATAGCGGGAACATTCATATGTAAATAGCGGGAACATTCATATGTAAATAATGGGAACATTCATATGTAAATAGCGGGAACGTTCACATGTAAATAGCGGGAACGTTCACATGTAAATAACGGGAACGTTCACATGTAAATAACGGGAACGTTCACATGTAAATAACGGGAACGTTCACATGTAAATAACGGGAACATGCATATGTAAATAACATGAGTATTCATATGTAAATAGCGGGAGCATTCATATGTAAATATGAGGAACATTCATAAGTAAATAATGGGAACATTCATATGTAAATAGCGGGAACATTCGTATGTTAATAACGGGAACATGTATATGTAAATAACGTGAGTATTCATATGTAAATAGCGGGAACATTCATATGTAAATAGCTGAGGCCGTCACCATTCATATGTTAATAAAGGCGATATTCATATGTATATGCTGCCCCTCTGCAGTGAAGAGATGTGCTGTAACCTCTAGCAACAGTGAGCAGTATTACTGTACAGTAATCTCTATCAACCAATCAACAAGAATAAATATTGCGCTGTAACCTCTAGCAACTAATCAGTGAGCCGTTGTGTGCTGTAACCTCTAGCAACCAGTCAGTAAGTGGTAATGATATGCTGTTACCTCTGGCATCCAATCGCAATCACTGCCTGATCTAGTCCAGTAAACTGATTTTAAGTCTAGCCGATATTTATTGTATGTCTCAGAGCAGGCGGAGAGCAAAATTGCATTTTTTGCCCAGGGTCCAATCAACATTAAAGACGGCCCTGATTATATCTGTAAGACATTCTGAAGATTATCTAATAATAAAATAAAAAACTCTTGTAGAACATATTTGTATTTCAGGAACGTAACCCCATCTGCCGTGTCAGATATTATTTAATCTGCATGTCCTGAAAGTCTAACTAGCACGATGCATTGCCTATGAGGCCTATGTTATGCATGAAGAGCTCCCCTTCTTTTCTTTTTTTTTATTTTGCTTCTTAAGTGACTGTAGTTTACTACGTTATCTTTGTTGGGACCTATCAAGTTCGCCTTGCATTATTCTACCTAAGTTCTTGAGACTAGATCCATTTACCCATTGGGGATCCGGTGACCAATGACATGCATGTGTACATGTCTCTCTGGCGTCCCGGACAAAGAGGGGATAGAAAGGTCCATTAATTAGTCGGCTCTCCAGCTGCCTTGGCACGTTTTTTCTTTTGAAAGTTTCCTTTGTTTTATCATCTTTTGTTTTTTCGGTTATTGTCCTCCTTCGAGTTTTTCGTTCTTTGATCACGAGCTCAGGAAATCATGTTTGTGACTCAGAGAGCCACCTGTAACGACTACAGAGTCTCGTCCGTTAAGCGGAGCCGTGTGCCGTCTAAATCTGTCCATCCTGAAAATCCACAGATTCCCAGGCCGGACAGCAAGATGCTGTCTATGTCATACAGCGGGAGCTTGAAAAGCGTGCTCAGTAGGTACCACTCGGACTGGGGCATTAACCAGGTCCATCAGGTGGATGTGGTGGAGCTGCAGCGCCTCCGCGATGTCAGGGTGGCGGCACACGCCAAGAACATGGAGGAGTTCCTGAAGATGCACGGGCTGTCCTTGGACAACTGCACCGCCCGCAAGACGGGCATGAAATATAGGTAAGCCAACGTTCATGTCCTTCTTTCCAGACTACAAGTTATCCAGCATGCCACCAACATGTATTTGTCTTGAATGGTATACAAGATATTTTGACATATAGGCGGTAATTAAAACTAGTGCAGCTGTGCATAGTAACCAACCAGCTGCTAACTTCAACTGTTTCCATTAAGCTTTGACAAAAAGGCTCCATCCAGGGCCACCATCAGGAATTATGGGGCCCCTTACAGAGCTTCGGGCATGGGACCCCTGGGGGGGGGGGGTGCTGTCGCCTCAAATTGAGTAGTGGGGGGGTGGCGTCGCTAATTGAGGAGCGAGGGAGCTCTGAATTGAGAAGCAGTGGGTTCCACAAAGTAGAGGGGGTTGTCTAGGGACCCCTGGGCCCCTTACAAAAAAAAGAAATATAAATATATATATAGATAAATAAAAATATTAAAAAAAGGCGGGTTAGTAATCCGGGGGCCCTGGGGACCTCTGGCCCTTTAATACAAATAAAAAGAATAAACATAAATAAAAATCAATAAAACATTTTTTTATATATATATATATATATATATATATATATTTTTTTTTTTTTTTTTCTTAATGGGGGGTTGCCACCCGGGGGCCCTGGGGACCTGGCCCCTTCCAAAAAAAGGGGGGTTGCCATCCAGGCCTCTAGGGACCTCCGGGCCCCTTACAGGTGTACTGCCTGTTAACCCCTGATGGCAGCTCTGGCTCCATCCACACTAGTGTGACTTTACACTCTGGGGGACGCCAGTGGCAAAGTAGTGCAGGAACCTTTTCAGTCACTGCAACTTTAGGTGGCATAGATCGTAACAGGTGCCAATGAAATCAATGGGCTGAGACTTTGTGTTCAAAGTCGCATGAAAAGCTGCACTAGTGTGAACAAAGTCTAAAATCTAGAAGCTGATTGGTTGCTATGCACAGCTGCACCAGATTCTGTGTGCACCACCTTCCCCCAATATCGTGCATGTGGGCCCTGACATATTGGGGTGTATTTATCAAAGGCTCGTTGCCTTTGAGGCGCCCCGGCCACGCCAGGGACAATGCAATCAGCTATGAATAAGCACTAGCCAATAGTGTGGAACATGTCAGCTGTCTATCCTTATTGTTCTGCTGTGATTTTGTAGTGCAGTTTCATCCTTTTTTTGTTTATAAAGACAACCTTCAAAGGTTTTTTTGGAGTGCGTCTGTAAATACATTTCCTTGTTTCATTGACAATGCAGTCCCAGTGCAAGAGAAAGCAAAAAGTGTTGTTCCCCAACACGTGCTTCGGTGATGTGCGTGGAAAAAATTGCTCCGAAAATACTGCACCGCTCGGCATGCAATAGAACTTATTTTTGTGTGGAGAGGGATTAGAACCCCTATCAGTTTTTTATTGCTCTGTGGCCCCTGTTGGGGAGATTTAGAATAAGAAAAAACATCCAGCCAACCTCCCCTGTTGGGGAGATTCACCCTCTCCATTTGTCCTGGTGACTGTTTATCACCAAAAGTCAAAGAAAGTTAAACATTTGGGTTTTTTATACCAGAACAGGAAGAGGGGGGGAAATCTTCCAATGGGGACACTAGTTCTGGTGACAACCGGGGATTCCCTCTCACTTCCTGTTGTGGCTATGGGACAGGAAGTAAAGGGAAACTAGTGTCCTCATTGGAAGATTTCTCCTCTATTCCTGTCTGGATGACAACCCACATTTTTAGATTTCCTTTCAAAGTGATAACAGGACGAATAGAAGAGGGTGAATCTTCCTAATGGGAGCACAGACATCAATGAAAACCTAACAGGGGCTCTAGAGGGTCCTTTCAATCCAAAACAAAAAAAGTTTTACTTTAAGGACGCTGTGAGTGAGTGTGTCAGTGTATGTTACTGTCTCTGTCAGTATGGGGGAGATTTACTAAAACTGTTGCATTCCTGCATAGTAACCTTCCAACAAAATAAATGTGTGATTTGTATATAAATAGTAATACAATATATAAAGTCCATAAGGAAAGAAACTCATTGAATGAGTCAAAGTTTGCAGTCCACAATGATTTTGACCCCCCGATTAAGAGTGAGGTGAACACATTGCCAAAGCTTCCCAGGACATAGAGTGTGAAAACACTGTGCTTTGTGATATAAGCACCCCTCTGGTACTACTTTCATTGCCCTAAAAAATATTTCCCCAACTGGGAGGGCAGTAATGCGAAAAGAAGCAAATCCAGAGCAGAAACTAGCTGGATATACCAACTGAAAACATATTCCCCTCTAGGTTTAAATATAGAGTGGGATATAATCTGATTCATTAATAATAGTTGATACTGTTAACATTTTGAGTTTGGTATTCATCAGGGACTTTTATGGAATTGTATTATTGTTGGGGTATTTACATCAAATTCCTGCACAGTAAACTACCAACAAAATAAGTGTGTGACTTGTACATAAATAGTAATAAAATATATAAAGTCCATAAAGAAAGAAACTCATTGAATGAGTCAAAGTTTGCAGTCCAGAATGATTTTGACCCCCTGATAAGAGTGAGGTGAACACATTGCCAACATAAGGAAAAGCTTCCCAGGACATAGAGTGTCAAAAACACTATGCTTTGTGATATAAGCACCCCTCTGGTACTACTTTTATTGCTCTAGAACAGGGGTCTCCAAACTGCAGCCCGAGGGCCCTTTGCTACCCTTTATCCGGCCCTTGGGACACTATTCCTCCACCAACAATAGGGCACTATAGGGGATACTGTTCCTCCGACTAATAGGGGTACTACCCCTCCACCTACTGACCACCGACCCTGAGGCCATATTTATTTTCACAGATGCCGGGCCCGGGCCATTTTCTGCCTCTGCTGGCCACAAACCGGCCCTCCTAAAGTCTAAAAGGACAATAAACTGGCCCTTTGTTTGGAAAGTTTGGAGACCCCTGAAAAATATATACCCAACTGGGAGGGCAGTAATGTGAAAAGAAGCAAATCCAGAGCAGAAACTAGCTGGATATACCAACTGAAAACATATTCCCCTCTAGGTTTAAATATAGAGTGGGATATAATCTGATTCATTAATAATAGTTCATACTGTTACCATATTGAGGTTGGTATTCATCAGGGACTTTAATGGAATTCTATTATTGTTGGGGTTTTTACATCAAATTTGTTGCTTTTGTGATGTATTTTAAGTTTAAACCATGTTTTTTTTTTCAGTTTAATATTTGTTTAAAATATCTATTGTATTCTATATGTGATTATTCTATTTTTATTATTGTATATTAATTTAAGTTTAATTATGTTTTACTGTTTCAACTTTGATGTAACTCGGCGTATATACTGTTGGGCCAAGGAAAATTGCTTTTTTAATTAGGGTTTAAGGTTTATTATCAATAATTGAGTAGAAATTGAATATTTTCTATTATTTCTAATTTCTATTTAATTTCTGTAGGGGTATGGAAGGAGGTCTCCCTTAGGTCCCAAGCTGTAGTAAGGACCAGATTCGAGATCAGCACTCCAACTCCACCCAAATCTGAGTACTGGGCTATCACCCATGGACTTGTAGGATATAGTAAAATCGCCTCTGTTAGGTCCAGACAGTATTAAAGTGGATGTAAACCCCCCAAAAAAAGTTTTTTTGTTTGATGTGACAATGTAGAGTATAAGATTTCCTATCATCTGTGCCCAGTCTTGCCACACAGAGTTAATCCAGCTCTGAGCAATCCTTTTGTAATGTTCAGTGAAAATTAACAGACTTCCAGATAAAAACCTGTCTAAATAAAAAGTCAGTTTCTCTCTCCTTGCTTTTAGTGACATGTTATTTACATATCTATCTTGGACATGTTTATCATATGTTATGTTATGTTTATCATAATATGAGGTGATCCAAAGTTTATTGTATATTACCAGGATGTGTTATGTGGGGGAGGGGTGGATTTCTCACTTTTTAAACTTTGGATCACCTCATATTATGATAAACATGTCCAAGCTAGATATGTAAATAACCTGTCACTCAAAGCAAGGAGAGAGAAACTGACTTTTTATTTAGACAGGTTTTTAATCTGGAAGTCTGTTAATTTTCACTGAACAATACAAGAGGATTGCTCAGAGCTGGATTAACTCTGTGTGCCAAGACTGGGCACAGATGATAGGAAATCTTATACTCTACATTGTGACATAAAAAAATAATTTAAAAAAATATATATGTAGGATATGGAATGAGGCCTCCTTTAGGTCTCAGGCCATAGTAAGGACCAGACTTGACATCCACACTTCAACTCCACCCAAATCATTGAGCTGGACTATCACCCATAGACATGTAGGATATGAAAAGAGAAGGAGGTCTCCCTTAGGTCCCAGGCCATACTATGGATCAGTCTCAGGATCAACACCTCAATGCCACCCAGACCCGAGAGCTGATTTAATACCCATAGGCATGTAATGAAGGAGGTCTCCCTTGGGTCCCAGACCATAGTAGGGACCAGATTCGAGATCAACACCTCAACTTCACCCAGACCTGAGAGCTGATTTAATACCCATAGGCATGTAATGAAGGAGGTCTCCCTTGGGTCCCAAGCTGTAGCAAGGACCAGTCTCAAGATCAACAATCCAACTCCACCCAAACCTGAGAACTGGGCTATCACCCATGGACTTGTAGGATATAGAAAGTCACCTCCCTTAGGTCCAGACAGTATTAAGGACCAGACTCTGTTTCATTACTTCAACTCTACCAAAACCTGGAGCTGGGCTTACACCCATAGGATATGAAAGGAAGCACCCCTTAGGTCCCAGGCCATAGTAAAGACCAGACTTGGGATCCACACTCCAACTCCACCCAAATCAGAGAGCTGGACTATCACCCTTAGACATGTAGGTTATGAAAGGAGGAGGAGGTCTCCCTTAGGTCCCAGGCCATACTAGGGACCAGTCTCGGGATCAAAACTTCAACTCCACCCAAACCTGAGAGCTTAGCTAATGCCCATAGAGTGTGGAAGGAGGTCTTCCTTGGGTCTCAGGCCATAGTAAGGACCAGACTTAAGATCAACACTGCATCTCCTTCCAGACCTAAGGAATGATGTATGGTCGGTGTAACCGATAGGGACTTCTTGGAACACAGATGAGTTATTTAAAGAACTATTTCTTCTATCAATAATGTATGAATGGAATGTATAGTCGTGTATAGGTGACGCCTCTACAGGAAAGGTCATGGTCGGGTAACACCGAGCGCAGCTGTTGGTGTCCAGGTGTCGGCATGTCTGGGCTGCTCGGTCTTCTTTGGGTATTTACAGGAATCTGACACCGACAGATCTATGGAAGCCGCTATAGCTGATTTATTTTTGGATTTCTGGTCTTTATATTTTTTTCCCGGATCAATGACTCAAAGTATTGAAGTGCTTGGATCAGTATAACAGCCAGAGAACAAGCGTTTTCTAAAGGAAAGCTCATCTAGGGAAGCCTATTTTTTATCATTGTAAGTTTCTTTTAAAGTCTAACCCCCCCCCCCCCCATTAATAGCCATGAGCTTTTATAGACCAACTCCAGGCTTAACCTGAAAAAAAAAATCCATTATAGCCACTCCTCTTCTGGGAATGTCTAATTACTGCCTTTGCTGGCCCAGCTCCTCATGGCCCAGCTCCTTCCTCCTTACACATCATAGCCCCTCCTCTTCTGGGAGTGTCTCATGGCCCAGCTCCTTCCTCCTTACAAATCATAGCCCCTCCTCTTCTGGGAGTGTCTCATGGCCCAGCTCCTTCCCCCTGACACATCATAGCCCCATCTCTTCTGGGAGTGTCTCATGGTCCAGCTCCTTCCTCCTTACACAGCATAACCACTCCTCTTCTGGGAGTGTCTCATGGCCCAGCTCCTTCCTCCTTAAACATCATAGCCCCTCCTCTTCTGGGAGTGTCTCATGGTCCAGCTCCTTCCTCCTTACACATCATAGCCCCTCCTCTCCTGGGAGTGTCTCATGGCTCAGCTCCTTACACATCATAGCCCCTCCTCTTCTGGGAGTGTCTCATGGCCCAGCTTCTTCCTTCTTACACATCATAGCCCCTCCTCTTCTGGGAGTGTCTCATGGCCCAGCTCCTTCCTCCTTACACATCATAGCCCCTCCTCTTCTGGGAGTGTCTCATGGCTCAGCTCCTTCCTCCTTACACATAGCCCCTCCTCTTCTGGGAGTGTCTCATGGCCCAGCTCCTTCCTCCTTACACATCATAGCCCCTCCTCTTCTGGGAGTGTCTCATGGCCCAGCTCCTTCCTCCTTACACATTATAGCCCCTCCTCTTCTGGGAGTGTCTCATGGCCCAGCCCCTCTTCTGGGAGTGTCTCATGGCCCAGCTCCTTCCTCCTTACACATCATAGCCCCTCCTCTTCTGGGAGTGCCTCATGGCCCAGCTCCTTCCTCCTTACACATCATAGCCCCTCCTCTTCTGGGAGTGTCTCATGGCCCAGCTCCTTCCTCCTTACACATCATAGCCCCTCCTCTTCTGGGAGGGTCTCATGGCCCAGTTCCTTCCTCCTTACACATCATAGCCCCTCCTCTTCTGGGAGTGTCTCATGGCCCAGCTCCTTCCTCCTTACACATCATAGCCCCTCCTATTCTGGGAATGTCTCATGCTCCAGCTCCTTCCTCCTTACACATCATAGCCACTCCTCTTCTGGGAGGGTCTCATGGCCCAGCTCCTTCCTCCTTACACATCATAGCCCCTCCTCTCCTGGGAGTGTCTCATGGCTCAGCTCCTTACACATCATAGCCCCTCCTCTTCTGGGAGTGTCTCATGGCCCAGCTTCTTCCTTCTTACACATCATAGCCCCTCCTCTTCTGGGAGTGTCTCATGGCCCAGCTCCTTCCTCCTTACACATCATAGCCCCTCCTCTTCTGGGAGTGTCTCATGGCTCAGCTCCTTCCTCCTTACACATAGCCCCTCCTCTTCTGGGAGTGTCTCATGGCCCAGCTCCTTCCTCCTTACACATCATAGCCCCTCCTGTTCTGGGAGTGTCTCATGGCCCAGCTCCTTCCTCCTTACACATTATAGCCCCTCCTCTTCTGGGAGTGTCTCATGGCCCAGCCCCTCTTCTGGGAGTGTCTCATGGCCCAGCTCCTTCCTCCTTACACATCATAGCCCCTCCTCTTCTGGGAGTGCCTCATGGCCCAGCTCCTTCCTCCTTACACATCATAGCCCCTCCTATTCTGGGAGTGTCTCATGGCCCAGTTCCTTCCTCCTTACACATCATAGCCCCTCCTCTTCTGGGAGTGTCTCATGGCCCAGCTCCTTCCTCCTTACACATCATAGCCCCTCCTCTCCTGGGAGTGTCTCATGGTCCAGCTCCTTCCTCCTTACACATCATAGCCCCTCCTCTCCTGGGAGTGTCTCATGGCTCAGCTCCTTACACATCATAGCCCCTCCTCTTCTGGGAGTGTCTCATGGCCCAGCTTCTTCCTTCTTACACATCATAGCCCCTCCTCTTCTGGGAGTGTCTCATGGCCCAGCTCCTTCCTCCTTACACATCATAGCCCCTCCTCTTCTGGGAGTGTCTCATGGCTCAGCTCCTTCCTCCTTACACATAGCCCCTCCTCTTCTGGGAGTGTCTCATGGCCCAGCTCCTTCCTCCTTACACATCATAGCCCCTCCTGTTCTGGGAGTGTCTCATGGCCCAGCTCCTTCCTCCTTACACATTATAGCCCCTCCTCTGGGATGTTCTGGGAGTGTCTCATGGCCCAGCCCCTCTTCTGGGAGTGTCTCATGGCCCAGCTCCTTCCTCCTTACACATCATAGCCCCTCCTCTTCTGGGAGTGCCTCATGGCCCAGCTCCTTCCTCCTTACACATCATAGCCCCTCCTATTCTGGGAGTGTCTCATGGCCCAGTTCCTTCCTCCTTACACATCATAGCCCCTCCTCTTCTGGGAGTGTCTCATGGCCCAGCTCCTTCCTCCTTACACATCATAGCCCCTCCTCTTCTGGGAGGGTCTCATGGCCCAGTTCCTTCCTCCTTACACATCATAGCCCCTCCTCTTCTGGGAGTGTCTCATGGCCCAGCTCCTTCCTCCTTACACATCATAGCCCCTCCTATTCTGGGAATGTCTCATGCTCCAGCTCCTTCCTCCTTACACATCATAGCCACTCCTCTTCTGGGAGTGTCTCATGGCCCAGCTCCTTCCTACTTACACATCATAGCCCCTCCTCTTCTGGGAGGGTCTCATGGCCCAGCTCCTTCCTCCTTACACATCACAGCCCCTCCTCTTCTGGGAGTGGAGGGGAGGGGGGATAAGTTATGTAAAAGTACTTTTTATTGGCACCCTTGAAATAAAGGAGCATTTAACCCTTGCTGTGTGGGGGAGGAGCACTGCAAGGCTGGTCTTTTTCCCCGGAGTTCTGCTTTAGTCTTGGAAAGTTGTGGTCGGTCCTTATTGAGTTTCACGACTCAGAACTGGCGCCAAACTTATTAAAGTGCATTTGTCCAATTTACAATTCTGCGTCACCTTCTAGTCGGTGACCTCATCGCTCGCGTCCGGAACCCCAACCCGGGCGTGGCGTGTCGGTAAGGCCCGGGTAGTCCGGTTTCAGCTCGAATGGCCTATGTACTAAAACTGTCAGCTTTTGGTAGTTTTATTAACACTGAACTCCAGGCTGATGGCTGAACATGGCAATCACGGGTTGTGTATGTCTGTCCATCCAGCCCTGCGATTTACACAGCTCTGCACAGCTGTTTTGCTTTTTTATTGGTACTTTCTATTCCCTAGGAAGCAGATACTTTACTTGTAGTGACTTGTGACTTAATTTTATTATTTTTTTACTGTAAAAAAAAAAAAAAAATGATTTTTTTAAGTTACAGTGTAAAAAAAAAGACAAAAGTTGTCTGCAATTATAGCCAACGGCACTGGTGACTGTACTATTAACCCCCCCCCCCCCCCCCAGTGGCAGTGAAATTTAACTACCCCCTTCCAGCGTTGGTGGTCAGAGAGCGCAAAATTTACCTCTCACATTGGAGGTCATAACAAAAAAAGTTAATTCCCCTTCTTCTCCCTCTGCATTGGTGGTAATGGCAACAAAGGTTAACCTCCGTAGAACAGCCCCCCCCCCCCCCTGCATAGGTGGTGGTCATGGCAGTAAAAAGGTTAAACAAACAATCCCCCCCCCCCCCCCCCCCCATTCCCCCTGTTGGTGACCATGGCAGTAAAAGCACCAGGGGTGTAGAATAGTGACTTTGGCATTATTTTATGTTTTTCTTTAAAGACCACTAGATGGCAGCATTCACTGCATAATAAGGTGCAGATATAGGGAGTCCACTAGATGGCAGTGTTCACTATATAATAATGTGCAGATATTGGAGTCCACTATCAGTGGTCTCCAAACTTTTTACTTCACACATTAATGTCCCCATCAGAGACCCCCACACACATTAATGTCCCTATCAGGGACTCCCACATAAATGAATGTCCCCATCAGAGACCCCTGCTCATTAATGTCCCCATCAGAGACCCCTGCACATTAATGTCCCCATCAGAGACCCCCACACACAATAATGTCCCCATCAGAGAACCCTACACACAATAATGTCCCCATCGGAGACCCCCCTGCACATTAATGTCCCCATCAGAGACCCCCACACACAATAATGTCCCCATCAGAGACCCCTCTGCACATTAATGTCCCCATCAGAGACCCCCCACACACATTAATGTCCCCCTCAGAGACCCCCCACACACATAAATGTCCCCAATCAGAGACCCCTGCACATTAATGTCCCCCTCAGAGACCCCCCACACACATAAATGTCCCCATCAGAGACCCCTGCACATTAATGTCCCCATCAGAGACCCCCACACACATTAATGTCCCCATCAGAGACCCCTGCACATTAATGTCCCCATCAGAGACCCCCACACACATAAATGTCCCCATCAGAGACCCCTGCACATTAATGTCCCCATCAGAGACCCCCACACACATTAATGTCCCCATCAGAGACCCCCCACACACATTAATGTCCCCATCAGAGACCCCCCACACACATTAATGTCCCTATCAGAGACCCCCCACACACATTAATGTCCCCATCAGAGACCCCCACACACATTAATGTCCCCATCAGAGACCCCCACACCACATTAATGTCCCCATCAGAGACCCCCCACACACATTAATGTCCCCATCAGAGACCCCCCACACACACATTAATGTCCCTATCAGGGACCCCCCACACACATTAATGTCCCCATCAAGACCCCCACACACATTAATGTCCCCATCAGAGACCCCCACACACATTAATGTCCCCATCAGAGACCCCCCACACACATTAATGTCCCCATCAGAGACCCCCACACACATTAATGTCCCTATCAGGGACCCCCCACACACATTAATGTCCCCATCAGAGACCCCCACACACATTAATGTCCCTATCAGAGACCCCCCCACACATTAATGTCCCCATCAGAGACCCCCCACACACATTAATGTCCCCATCAGAGACCCCCCACACACATTAATGTCCCTATCAGGGACCCCCCACACACATTAATGTCCCCATCAGAGACCCCTGAACAATAATGTCCCCATCACAGACCCCTGAACAATATTGTCCCCATCAGAGACCCCCCACACACATTAATGTCCCCATCAGAGACCCCCCACACACATTAATGTCCCCATCAGAGACCCCTGCACACATTAATGTCCCCATCATTGGTGTCTTTGGGAGGAATTCTGCCCCATCGTTGGGAGGAATTCTGCCCCATCATTGGTGTCATTGGGGGGAATTCTGCCCCGTCATTGGTTTCAGTGGGAGGAATAGTGCCCCATGATTGGTGTCTTTGAGAGGAATTCTGTCCCATCATTGGTGTCAGTGGGAGGAATAGTGTCCCATCATTGGGGTCATTGGGAGGAATTCTGTCCCATCATTGGTGTCATTGGGAGGAATTATGCCCCATCATTGGTACCAATCAATACAAAAGCACCCCAAGGGCCAGATAACATCAAGCAAAGGGCCACATCTGGCCCCCGGGCCGCAGTTTGGAGACCAGTGCTCTAGTCTAGATGGCAGTGTTCAGCATATAATAAGGTGCAGATATCGGAGTCCTCTAGATGGCAGTGTTCAGCATATAATAAGGTGCAGATATCGGAGTCCACTAGATGGCAGTGTTCAGCATATAATGAGGTGCAGATATAGGGAGTCCACTAGATGGCAGTGTTCAGCAGGTATTGATGGCACAGGTAGGATGTAGGTGGGATGATTCAGGTAGGACACAGCCAGCAATGTCTCGCTCTGACACTAGAGGGAGCTGCTGTATCAGATTTTTATCATCTGTGTGCAGAGCGCCTCCAGGTGGCCTCTTGTATTTTACAGAAAGTTACAGCGGCTTGTGTAGCAATGATTGATATATATATATATATTATACTTTTTTTTATGATTTTTTTTTTCCCAACAAACGTGGAGAGTTACCCTTTTAAATTTGCTTCTCAGTAGCCACGTAGGATATAAATCCCCTTTGTGAGCCCCAAATGCCTTTGCAAAGCCAGATACCACCTGGTAAAAGTGGTGGTGACCTCATCACTGTGCTGCACATGGACTTGGCAGTGAGCTGAGCTGTGGGAGGGACCCATCAGGCTCCACCCAATATGTAAAACTACATAAAGGGGTGGAGACGAGACCACCGCACCCCCCCCCCTGCACAAGGAGAGAGAGCAGAGCTGTGG
Organism: Rana kukunoris; assembly: GCA_029574335.1. Classification (NCBI taxonomy): domain Eukaryota; kingdom Metazoa; phylum Chordata; class Amphibia; order Anura; family Ranidae; genus Rana; species Rana kukunoris. Next base: position 159,597,014 of record CM056058.1, on the reverse strand, counting down.
GAGGGGCCCAGAATTCTCTGCCTACTACAGGAAGGGGTGGAGACAAGACCAGTCACCCTCCAGCAGGCTCCACCCACCACCGGAAACTGCAGGAGTGGGTGGAGACCAGACCAGTCCCCCTGCACAAGGAGAGAGAGCAGAGCTGTGGGAGGGGCCCAGCATTCTCTGCCTACTACATGAGGGGGTGGAGACAAGACCAGTCACCCTCCAGCAGGCTCCACCCACCACAGGAAATTGCAGGAGGGGGTGGACCAGTCCCCCTGCACAAGGAGAGAGAGCAGAGCTGTGTGAGGGGCCCAAGAGGCATAAAACGACAGACGGGGTGGAGACAAGACCAGTCCTGCTGCACAAGGTGAGGGAGCAGAGCTGTAGGAGGGGCACAACAGGCCCCACCCACTAAAGAAAACAGAATGGGGGGGGGAGACCACACCAGTCCCCCTGCACAAGGAGAGAGAGCAGAGCCGTGGGAGGGGCCTGAGAGGCTCCATCCACTACAGAAAACTAAGGGGGTGGAGACAAGACCAGTCCTGCTGCACAAGGAGAGGGAGCAGAGCTATGGGAGGGGCCTGAGAGGCTCCACCCACTACATAGAACTACAGAAGGGGCGGAGACGAGACCAGTCCCCCTGCACAAGCAGAGAGAGCAAAGCTGTGGGAGGGGCACAACAGCCCCCACCCACTAAAGCAAACAGGGGGGGTGGAGACTAGCTCAGTCCCCCTGCACAAGGAGGGAGAGCAGAGCTGTGGGAGGGGCACAACAGGCTCCACCCACTACATAAAACTACAGAAGGGGCGGAGACCAGACCAGTCCCCCTGCACAAGGAAAGAGAGCAGAGCTGTGGGAGGGGCCGAGAGGCTCCACCCACTACAGAAAACGACAGAAGGGGCGGAGACAAGACCAGTTCCCCCTACACAAGGAGAGAGAGGAGCAGTGGGCGGTCTTTAGTGGACAATTCTTTTATATATATATATATATATAACATTCGGCATACCTTTCTTGTATCTCATTGCTGCGGATCTCCTGCAGCCTCTTTGCAGCCACTTCCCGAGTTGGCACAGCGCTGCGGTCAGGCTCGCTGCGGATCGGCACACACAGCTGCTCCGCCATGAATATTTCACGTCTCCTAAGAATGCAGCGCCATGAATAATGCAGGATTTCTGGGTCTGTGATTGGCCGGGGGGCGGCGCTCTGAACCCAAAGTCACGCCCTCTTCTTATCCCTGCGATATAAAGACCCGTTACTCGTCGGTATGTGTTGTCTGACCCCTCCGGGTGTACCGCCCCCTCCGTGTGTACCGCCTCCTCTCCTGGACTGAAACGGCTTCCTCTGATTTCACCGCACACTGCGAGCTTCTCACCATGTGCATCAGAAGCTGCAGCAAGTCGGAAGCCCCGCCCCATTTCCTGGCTGGAGGACGTCCAGAATTATCTAGTAGTCCTTTCATTCCTTGACTCTCCCTGGCTCCGCCCCTTTCATTAATTGAAATCACGCACTTGGGCGTCACCTATGCAAATACAGCCTGCTTAGGAACGCCCACTCCTCCAGACTGATGTCCACCCATCAAGACATGTTTTTTAAAATTTGCATAACTCCTCCTACTGCAAATACAGCCTGCTTAGAAACGCCCACTCCTCGGGTCGGAAGGTGGGGTACACTGGGGTAAGGTCATGTTGGAAGGTGGGGTGCACTGGGGTAAGGTCAGGTCAGAAGGTGGGGTACACTGGGGTAACGTCGGGTCGGAAGGTGGAGTACACTGGGGTAAGGTCGGGTTGGAAGTTGAGGTACACTGGGGTAAGTTCAGGTCAGAAGGTGGGGTACACTGGGGTAAGGTCGGGTCGGAAGGTGGGGTACACTGGGGTCAGGTCGGAAGGTGGGGTACACTGGGGTAAGTTCAGGTCAGAAGGTGGGGTACACTGGGGTCAGGTCGGAAGGTGGGGTACACTGGGGTAAGGTTAGGTTGGAAGGTGGGGTACACTGGGGTAAGTTCAGGTCAGAAGGTGGGGTACACTGGGGTAAGGTCGGGTCGGAAGGTGGAGTACACGGGGGTAAGGTCGGGTCGGAAGGTGGGGTACACTGGGGTCAGGTCGGAAGGTGGGGTACACTGGGGTAAGTTCAGGTCAGAAGGTGGGGTACACTGGGGTCAGGTCGGAAGGTGGGGTACACTGGGGTAAGTTCAGGTCAGAAGGTGGGGTACACTGGGGTAAGGTCGGGTCGGAATGTGGGGTACACTGGTGTAAGGTCAGGTCAGAAGGTGGGGTACACTGGGGTAACGTCGGGTCGGAAGGTGGAGTACACTGGGGTAAGGTCGGGTTGGAAGTTGGGGTACACTGGGGTAAGTTCAGGTCAGAAGGTGGGGTACACTGGGGTAAGGTCGGGTCGGAAGGTGGAGTACACTGGGGTCAGGTCGGAAGGTGGGGTACACTGGGGTAAGGTCAGGTTGGAAGGTGGGGTACACTGGGGTAAGTTCAGGTCAGAAGGTGGGGTACACTGGGGTCAGGTCGGAAGGTGGGGTACACTGGGGTAAGGTCAGGTTGGAAGGTGGGGTACACTGGGGTAAGTTCAGGTCAGAAGGTGGGGTACACTGGGGTAAGGTCGGGTCGGAAGGTGGAGTACACTGGGGTAAGGTCGGGTCGGAAGGTGGGGTACACTGGGGTAAGTTCAGGTCAGAAGGTGGGGTACACTGGGGTCAGGTCGGAAGGTGGGGTACACTGGGGTAAGTTCAGGTCAGAAGGTGGGGTACACTGGGGTAAGGTCGGGTCGGAAGGTGGGGTACACTGGGGTCAGGTTGGAATGTGGGGTACACTGGGGTCAGGTCAGAAGGTGGGGTACACTGGGGTAAGGTCGGGTCGGAAGGTGGGGTACACTGGGGTAAGGTCGGGTCGGAAGGTGGGGTACACTGGGGTCAGGTCGGAAGGTGGGGTACACTGGCGTAAGTTCAGGTTGGAAGGTGGGATATACTGGGGTCAGGTCAGAAGGTGGGGTACACTGGAGTAAGGTCAGGTCAGAAGGTGGGGTAAGGTCAGGTCGGAAGGTGGGGTACACTGGGGTAAGGTCGGGTCGGAAGGTGGGGTACACTGGGGTCAGGTCGGAAGGTGGGGTACACTGGGGTAAGTTCAGGTCAGAAGGTGGGGTACACTGGGGGTCAGGTCAGAAGGTGGGGTACACTGGGGTAAGGTCAGGTTGGAAGGTGGGGTACACTGGGGGTCAGGTCAGAAGGTGGGGTACACTGGGGTAAGTTCAGGTCAGAAGGTGGGGTACACTGGGGGTCAGGTTGGAAGGTGGGGTACACTGGGGTAAGGTCGGGTCAGAAGGTGGGGTACACTGGGGTCAGGTCGGAAGGTGGGGTACACTGGCGTAAGTTCAGGTCAGAAGGTGGGGTATACTGGGGTCAGGTCAGAAGGTGGGGTACACTGGGGTAAGGTCAGGTTGGAAGGTGGGGTACACTGGGGTCAGGTCAGAAGGTGGGGTATACTGGGGTCAGGTCAGAAGGTGGGGTACACTGGGGTAAGGTCAGGTTGGAAGGTGGGGTATACTGGGGTCAGGTCAGAAGGTGGGGTACACTGGGGTCAGGTCAGGTCGGAAGGTGGGGTACACTGGGGTCAGGTTGGAAGGTGGGGTACACTGGGGTAAGGTCAGGTTGGAAGGTGGGGTACACTGGGGTAAGGTCAGGTTGGAAGGTGGGGTACACTGGGGTCAGGTTGGAAGGTGGGGTACACTGGGGTAAGGTCAGGTTGGAAGGTGGGGTACACTGGGGTAAGGTCAGGTTGGAAGGTGGGGTACACTGGGAGTAAGGTCAGGTTGGAAGGTGGGGTACACTGGGAGTAAGGTCAGGTTGGAAGGTGGGGTACACTGGGAGTAAGGTCAGGTCAGAAGGTGGGGTACACTGGAGTAAGGTCAGGTTGGAAGGTGGGGTACACTGGGGTAAGGTCAGGTTGGAAGGTGGGGTACACTGGGGTAAGGTCAGGTTGGAAGGTGGGGTACACTGGGAGTAAGGTCAGGTTGGAAGGTGGGGTACACTAGCTTTGATGAGCAGTGCAGGGCCAGTACCAGTCAGGCCGGGTAGGAAAGGGCTAGATGATGCTGGATGTCCTCCAGACAGGAAATGAGGGCGGAGCTCTATCTGACTTGCAGCTTCTAATGCACGTTGTGAGAAGCTCGCAGTGTGCGATGAAATCAGAGGAAGTCCAGGAGAGGAGCCAATGCACATGTGTGGGGGAGGGGAGGATCGAATAGTAACAATCCCCTGTGAAGGAGAACACTGCCGATTGAAGCTGTGCCTGTGAACTGACATCTGTGAAATGCGGGGGAGGGGGGGGATTAGAGTGATTTCTGCGATGGCGGACTCGAGGAAAGCGTGCGATTATGGTGCCTGTGTGTGATGGAAGGCGCGGCCGGCAGAGGATTACGGGATTTAATCCGTGGCAACTGGAACCTTTAATGCGATGTGCGGAGGAGGGGCGGCCGGCCGGAGTTCTCTGGATTTTTTTTAATCCGTAAAAAATTCATTTTTTTTTGCTAGAAAATTACTTGGAACCCCCAAATATTGTGTGTGTGTGTATTATCAGAGACCCTAGGGAATTAAATGGCGGTCATTGCAATATTTTCACACATTATTTGCAAAGCGTTTTTTTCAAATGCAAATTTTTTGGGGGGAAAAAGGTTTATTTTTTATTTTTAAATGCATAAAAAAACACAAAATAATACCCGATTGGTAAAATATTAATTAGCCGCTGGATCGTTTTCAGAAGCAGTGGGAAGGGTAGTGTGCAGGGGGTCCAGTCAGGGCTGTGGGGGGGGGGGAGTTTGCAGGGGGGGTCCAGTCAGGGCTGTGGGGGGGGGGGGGGAAAGTGTGTGAGCAGGGGGTCCAGTCAGGGCTGTGGGGGTGGAGGGTAGTGTGCAGGGGGTCCAGTCAGGGCTGTGGGGGGGGGAGTGTGCAGGGGGTCCAGTCCCAGGGCTGGGGGGTGGAGGGTAGTGTGCAGGGGGTCCAGTCAGGGCTGTGGGGGGGGGGGGAGTGTGCAGGGGGTCCAGTCAGGGCTGTGGGGGGGAGAGTAATGTGCAGGGGGTCCAGTCAGGGCTCTGGGGGGGGTGGAGGGTCATGTGCAGGGGGTCCAGTCAGGGCTGTGGGGGTGAAGGGTAAGTGCAGGGGGTCCAGTTAGGGCTATGGGGTGGTGGAGGGTCATGTGCAGGGGGTCCAGTCAGGGCTGTGGGGGGTGAAGGTAAGTGCAGGGGTCCAGTTAGGGCTATGGGTGGTGGAGGGGGTCATGTGCAGGGGGTCCAGTCAGGGCTTTAGTGTGTAGGGGTTTCAGTCAGGGCTGTGGGGGGGGGGGGTAATGTGAAGGGGCTCCAGTCAGGGCTGGGGGGGGAGGGTAGTGTGCAGGGGGTCCAGTCAGGGCTGGGGAGGTGGAGGGTAGTGAGCAGGGGGTCCAGTCAGGGCTGGGGGGGAGGGTAGTGTGCAGGGGGTCCAGTCAGGGCTGGGGAGGTGGAGGGTAGTGAGCAGGGGGTCCAGTCAGGGCTGTGGGGAGAGTAATGTGCAGGGGCTCCAGTCAGAGCTGGGGGGTGAAGGGTAGCAAGCAGGGGGTCCAGTCAGGGCTGGGGGGGAGGGTAGTGTACAGGGGTTTAGTCAGGGCTGAGGGGTGGAGGGTAGTAATCAGGGGGTTTGAGTCAGGGCTGGGGGGTTGGAGGATAGTAAGCAGGGGGTCCAGTCACGGCTTTAGTGTGTAGGGGGTTCAGTCAGGGCTGGGGGTGGAGGGTAGTAAAGCAGCAGGGGGTCCAGTCAGGGCTGGGGGGGAGGGTAGTGTGCAGGGGGTTTAGTCAGGGCTGAGGGGTGGAGGGTAGTAATCAGGGGGTCGAGTCAGGGCTGGGGGGGTGGAGGATAGTGAGCAGGGGGGTCCAGTCAGGGCTTTAGTGTGCAGGGGGTCCAGTCAGGGCTTTAGTGTGTAGGGGGTTCAGTCAGGGCTGGGGGGTGGAGGGTAGTAAGCAGGGGGTCCAGTCAGGGCTGTGGGGAGAGTAATGTGCAGGGGCTCCAGTCAGAGCTGGGGGGTGAAGGGTAGCAAGCAGGGGGTCCAGTCAGGGCTGGGGGGTGGAGGGTAGTAAGCAGGGGGTCCAGTCAGGGCTGGGGGGGAGGGTAGTGTGCAGGGGGTCCAGTCAGGGCTGGGGGGTGGAGGGTAGTAAGCAGGGGGTCCAGTCAGGGCTGGGGGGGTTGGAGGGTGATGTGTAGGGGGTCCAGTCAGGGCTGTGGGGGGGATGTGCAGGGGGTATTGGGAGATGCAGAGGTATGCAGGGGGCACAGTGGGGTGTTTTTACATTTTAAAGTGGGGGGGGGGTGCCAGATATAGGATCCACCCGGGTGCCAAATGCTCTAGGTACGCCCCTAGCCGGAGGTGAAGAAAGGCTAGATCATCTCTGATCACCTCTATGATCCAGGAGGACCAGAGAGACGTCCATGACATCACTTCCTGTATAGGGCGGAAGTAAACAATTCTGTTTTTATTTTATTTTTAAGGGAAAAAATTGTGTAAAAATAAATAAATAGAGGAGGGGTGGATGAAAAGTCCGCCTCCTCCATTTATAGTTTGCTTCTTATTGGACGATTTTTCTTTCAGCGCTCTTATTGGACGATTTTTCTATCTGCGCTCTTATTGGACGATTTTTCTTTCAGCGCTCTTATTGGACGATTTCTCTATCTGCGCTCTTATTGGACGATTTTTCTTTCAGCGCTCTTATTGGACGATTTTTCTATCTGCGCTCTTATTGGACGATTTTTCTATCTGCGCTCTTATTGGACGATTTTTCTTTCAGCGCTCTTATTGGACGATTTTTCTATCTGCGCTCTTATTGGACGATTTTTCTATCTGCGCTCTTATTGGACAATTTTTCTCCTATTTCTGGTCTTTTCTCACATTCTATCAGTTGAACTTCCTGTGACACGTCTGATGATGTCATGGAATGTTCTGGATTTTGTGAGATATGGTCACATCTACACATCATTTCTCATCATTATCGGGGATCTTTTGCTTATTTTTTGCATCCCAGATGAAGGGAGGATGTGTTGGGGGGGGGGTGGTGGGGGGGGGGTTGTTGCCCCTCGAAACGCGTTGTTTTATTTTAAATGAACAATTCCAATAATCTCGGACTCTCTTATGTGATTTCGGTTCCTTTCTGGATTTCCTTTCTTCTGGCTCCGGAGCTGCCGGAACGGATGTTATTGATCTGCGGAGGACCGCAACCTCTGAATGTCGGGGGAGGGGATTTAGTTACATTTTTTTTTCCCGTGTGCAGCAAAAATCTGACATTTTGTATCCGCTGATCCTTTCCCAGTCGCTCCGTCATCTCCTCATTGATCGGCTCGTATTCCTCCTGTATTGGCAATGATCGGATCTTTGTATTGATTGATCCGTGTTCCTGATACATTCCAGACGTGTGAAGTTCCCAGAATCCTCTCCTCTAAAGAAATCCCAATAAATATATAAAAAATCGCTTGATGGGTCTAAACGCATGTTAATGGTAGACGGGTCCAAATTCTAGGCGGGGCAAAGCCTGTCGTGGGGTGTAGCCCGGCTGTAGCCGTATCTCTACCTGAAATGATTCATCTATAATGTTTATAATTTGACAATTTATGTGGGCCATGGCGGAGTGTGTGCCGTGGCGGAGTGTGTGCCGTGGCGGAGTGTGTGCCGTGGCGGAGTGTGTGCCGTGGCGGAGTGTGTGCCGTGGCGGAGTGTGTGCCGTGGCGGTAGGTGTGTCGTGGCGGTAGGTGTGTCGTGGCGGTAGGTGTGTCGTGGCGGTAGGTGTGTCGTGGCGGTAGGTGTGTCGTGGCGGTAGGTGTGTCGTGGCGGTAGGTGTGCCGTGGCGGTAGGTGTGTCGTGGCGGTAGGTGTGCCGTGGCGGTAGGTGTGCCGTGGCGGTAGGTGTGCCGTGGCGGTAGGTGTGCCGTGGCAGTGTGTGAGCTGTGGCAGCGTGTGTGTCGTGGCGGCGTGTCGTGGCAGTGTGTGTGTCGTGGCAGTACGTGTGTCATGGCGGCGTGTGTGTCATATGGTGTGGGTGTGCCGTGGCGGTACTTGTGTGGTGTGTGTGTGTGCCGTGGCGGCGTGTGTGTCGTGGCGGCGTGTGTACCGTGGCGCGTGTGTCGTATGGTGTGTGTGTGTGCCTTGGCGGTGTGGGTGCCATATGGTGTGTGTGTCGTGGCGGAGTGTGTGCCGTGGCGGAGTGTGTGCCGTGGCGGAGTGTGTGCCGTGGCGGTAGGTGTGCCGTGGCGGTAGGTGTGCCGTGGCGGTAGGTGTGTCGTGGCGGTAGGTGTGTCGTGGCGGTAGGTGTGTCGTGGCGGTAGGTGTGTCGTGGCGGTAGGTGTGTCGTGGCGGTAGGTGTGTCGTGGCGGTAGGTGTGTCGTGGCGGTAGGTGTGTCGTGGCGGTAGGTGTGTCGTGGCGGTAGGTGTGTCGTGGCGGTAGGTGTGTCGTGGCGGTAGGTGTGCCGTGGCGGTAGGTGTGCCGTGGCAGTGTGTGAGCTGTGGCAGCGTGTGTGTCGTGGCGGCGTGTCGTGGCAGTGTGTGTGTCGTGGCAGTACGTGTGTCATGGCGGCGTGTGTGTCATATGGTGTGGGTGTGCCGTGGCGGTACTTGTGTGGTGTGTGTGTGTGCCGTGGCGGCGTGTGTGCCGTGGCGGCGTGTGTACCGTGGCGCGTGTGTCGTATGGTGTGTGTGTGCCTTGGCGGTGTGGGTGCCATATGGTGTGTGTGTGTCGTGGCGGTGTGTGTGCCATGGTGGCGTGTGTACCATGGTGTGTGTGCCTTGGCGGTGTGTGTGCCATATGGTGTGTGTGTGCTGTGGCGGCGTGTGTGCTGTGGCGGCGTGTGTGCTGTGGCGGCGTGTGTGCCGTGGCGGCGTGTGTGCCGTGGCGGCGTGTGTGCCGTGGCGGCGTGTGTGCCGTGGCGGCGTGTGTGCCTGTCGTATGGTGTGTGTCGTATGGTGTGTGTGTGCCATATGGTGTGTGTGTGCCGTGGTGGTACGTGTGTTGTGTGGTGTGTGTGTGTGTGCGTGCCGTGGCGGCGTCTGTTCCATGGTGGCGTGTGTGTCATATGGTGTGTGTGTGCCGTGGCGGCGTCTGTGCCATGGTGGCGTGAGTGCCGTGGTGGTACGTGTGTCGTTTGGTGTGTGTGTGCCGTGATGACGTGAGTGTGCCGCGGTGGTACGTGTGCCGGGCACTACGTTTGCTGTAATAAATCTCCTATCCTGAGATTAGGACTCGCTGGGTTCGGCACGGAGCGCCCCTCATATCATCACTCAGTGCCTCGTCATTCTACATGTAAAGGATCCCTCCCCCTCCCCCGATAATTATCTCCCGCTAATCCCCCTCTTACTTTTTTGCCAATCCTATGAGATGAGACTTGATGGAGTTCTGTGTACGGAATTCTCCAATATGGACACTCGTGTCTCTCTGCTCAATCCGCTATACAGAGCTCTATATATATATATATATCAATCCAGTCCTGAGATTTACACAGCTCTGCCACACTGCACAGCTAGAGATGACCACCCAGTACTATAATGTGAAAGAGCCCAACAGGTCAATAGGTCACAATCTGACCATAAAATGCAGCCGACGTGTTTCAGGGTCCACCACACACCCTGAAAAGACGATATATTCAGAGGGCGGGGTTATAGCGCTCGCAGTGCGGGGAATGTGGGTTTCCGTATCGCCTCCATCATTCCTAATGGCACCCCAATAAATCTAGTAAAAGTGCGGGTGTGTTCATGGCCACCAAAACATATGGCACACAGTACTATGTGTTTGGTGTTTGTGTGATATATATATATATATACTGTATGTATAAATAATAAAAATATATTTTTATTTATGTTATATATAAAGGCAGTGGCCCAGATTCAGAGAGCGATTGCGCCTGTGTAACTGGGTGTTAGACTGGAGTCATTTCGAATTACGCGAGTTTTTTAGCTGGTCGGAAACCTCAAACCATGAATAGACGGCTGCGGGCTTCAATCCGACTGGATTACGTGTTCGTACGCCTTCGGATCTACGCTGCAATAAAATTGCGGCCGCTGGGTGGACTTCCCGTCGTTTTCCGCGTCGGGGTATGCTAATGAGCTTTTGCCGGCGATCCCCGAAATTACGATCTTCATTCGCAATCTCTTACGGCACCTTTAGTCATCTTTTTTTTTTGCGTAACACTATACCAGCTTTTTGCTGCTCTAATATTAGACAGCCCATGTTAAGTATGGCCGTCGTTCCCGCGTCGAATTTCTACGTTTTCCGACGTCTTTTATTATTTTTTACGCAAGTCGTCCGGGAATAGGAATGTCCGTAAACGACGCTACTCAAACAACGAATGACGTAACGACGTGATTTCGCGCAATGCGCGGCGGGAAATTTCTGAACGGAGCATGCGCAGTTCGATCGCCGCGAGGACGCGCTTAATTTAAATGCTTCACGCCCCCTAATCGCGTATTTCGGTTACGCGGCGAGAAATAGACTACGCCGCCGTAGCGTACGGGCAAAAATCTACCAGGATTCAGTGTAGAGCCTGGTAAAATACGGCAGCGTACAGTATTTCGATTACGCAGCGCAATATTAAGTGTATGTGAATCTGGCCCATCCCCCATCCCCCCCCCCCCCCCCCCAATGTTTTAATTTTGTTATAAATACTAATATTTATTATATATATTTATTATAAATATATTTATTAATGCATACAATATTTTTTCCTTATTTATATGTAGTGGTTATATTTATGTATACACATTTACATTTATCAATTATTTAATTTGTTATAAATACTAATATTTATTATATATATTTATTTATACATAAAATATTTAAAAATATTTTTTTTCCTTAATTATAGTGTTTAAAAAATATTTTTTCCTTATTTATATAAAGTGCTTATTAATAATAATCTTCTTAATAATTAATTCATGTGCTTTTATTTATAAATGTATACATTTATATATTATTTAATTTGTTATAAATACTAATATTAATTATAAACATATTTATTAATACATAAAACAAAATATTATTTTTATTATTATTCATACATAGTGTCCCCCAGTGGTCATATTGTGGGATATTTTTCAGTTTTTCTGTAACTTCATCGTTTTCCTCTCCATAACCATCCTCCTGTGTTTTCCTTTCACACATTCTTCTTCTTCTTAATATTTATTACACATTTATATTTATGTATACATATTTACATTTATGTATTATTTAATTTGTTATAAATACTTGTATTTATTATATATATTATTATATATTTATTAATACATCATTTTTTTTTTATATATAGTGTTTATCCCCCCCCCCCAAAAAAAAAAAATGTTTCAATTTGTTATAAATACTAATATTTATTATATATATTATATATTTATTAATACATAAAATATATTTTAAAATATATTTTCCTTATTTATATATAGTGTTTATCCCCCCCCCCAAAAAAAAATGTTTTAATTTGTTAAAAATACTCATATTTATTATATATATATATATTATTATATTATATATATATTTATTATAAATGTATTTATTAATACATAAAATATTTTAAAATATGTTTTTCCTTATTTATATATAGTGTTTATTCCCCCCCCCCCCAAAAAAAAAATAATAATAATTTGTTATAAATAATAATATTTATTATATATATTGTTATATATTTATTAATACATAAAATATTTTAAAATATATTTTCCTTATTTATTTATGTAGTGTTTATTCCCCCCCCCCCCACAATTTTTTTTTAAAATTTGTTATAAATACATATATATATATATATATATATATATATATATACATATATATATATATATATATATATATATATATATATTATAAATATATTTATTAATACATAAAAAAAAATGTTTTCCTTATTTATATATAGTGTTTATCCCCCCCCCCCCTCAAAATGTTTTAATTTGTTATATAATATATATATCATAAATATTAGTATTTCTATTTTTTATTATAAATATATTTATTAATACATAAAATATTTTAAAATATTTTTTTCCTTATTTATATATAGTGTTTATCACCCCCCCCCCCCCCCAGAGGTTATGCTTCTCTTTAAGGTTTATATACCGTGGGATATTTTGCTGTAACTCTTTTTTTTTTTTTACTTTCGCACATGCTCTCCAGCGTGTGTTTATATTGGCGCGTCTGTGGGGCGGGGTTAAGGGGCGCCCCAGGTGGTGTCTCTTACCAGCCTGAACTATAAATGGTCTCCAGAGATAATTATCCGCACTCCTGCCACACAAAGCCATCGCTGACCTTTCTGCAGCAGCTTAAAAGATTGCAAAATATTCGACTCAGCGGGCGCTGGCCCTTTAAATACCCCCTGAGCCAATCCTGGCCCTGCGCTCATTAATAATAGATCGGGTTCTATTTTTATACTTTGAAAAGTTACGGATCTCGAGTCTCGTGCTAGGAAAAGGGTGTTGGCTGCAAAATATTATTGTCAAATTTTCTATAGAATGAATCATGTTGGTAGTAGAGTGCGAGTTCCTTGCTTTGCCCATCCCCCACATTCGCATTCTTGGATGGCCACTTACCTTGCTGTTCCGTACTAGCCAGCAACTACCGGGGAGAACTGGTCGCCAGGCAGGTCCAGGTTGCTGTTGTTTCTTTCTGATAGGGCAGTGGCAACAAAAAACAAAAAAAAACTGTTAAAAATTGCTGCAGTACTAACCTTTAATCTGGAGCTGTCCCTTATGCAGTACTAACCTTCAATCTGGAGCTGTCCCCCATGCAGTACTAACCTTCAATCTGGAGCTGTCCCCCATGCAGTACTAACCTTGAATCTGGAGCTGTCCCCCATGCAGTACTAACCTTCAATCTGGAGCTGTCCCTCATGCAGTACTAACCTTCAATCTGGAGCTGTCCCCCATGCAGTACTAACCTTCAATCTGGAGCTGTCCCCCATGCAGTACTAACCTTCAATCTGGAGCTGTCCCCCATGCAGTACTAACCTTTAATCTGGAGCTGTCCCTTATGCAGTACTAACCTTCAATCTGGGGCTGTCCCCCATGCAGTACTAACCTTCAATCTGGGGCTGTCCCCCATGCAGTACTAACCTTCAATCTGGAGCTGTCCCCCATGCAGTACTAACCTTGAATCTGGAGCTGTCCCCCATGCAGTACTAACCTTGAATCTGGAGCTGTCCCCCATGCAGTACTAACCTTCAATCTGGAGCTGTCCCCCATGCAGTACTAACCTTCAATCTGGAGCTGTCCCCCATGCAGTACTAACCTTGAATCTGGAGCTGTCCCCCATGCAGTACTAACCTTCAATCTGGAGCTGTCCCTCATGCAGTACTAACCTTCAATCTGGAGCTGTCCCCCATGCAGTACTAACCTTCAATCTGGAGCTGTCCCCCATGCAGTACTAACCTTCAATCTGGAGCTGTCCCCCATGCAGTACTAACCTTGAATCCGGAGCTGTCCCCCATGCAGTACTAACCTTCAATCTGGAGCTGTCCCTCATGCAGTACTAACCTTCAATCTGGAGCTGTCCCCCATGCAGTACTAACCTTTAATCTGGAGCTGTCCCTTATGCAGTACTAACCTTCAATCTGGGGCTGTCCCCCATGCAGTACTAACCTTCAATCTGGGGCTGTCCCCCATGCAGTACTAACCTTTAATCTGGAGCTGTCCCCCATGCAGTACTAACCTTCAATCTGGAGCTGTCCCCCATGCAGTACTAACCTTCAATCTGGGGCTTTCCCCCATGCAGTACTAACCTTTAATCTGGAGCTGTCCCTTATGCAGTACTAACCTTCAATCTGGAGCTGTCCCCCATGCAGTACTAACCTTCAATCTGGGGCTGTCCCCCATGCAGTACTAACCTTCAATCTGGAGCTGTCCCCCATGCAGTACTAACCTTCAATCTGGAGCTGTCCCCCATGCAGTACTAACCTTTAATCTGGAGCTGTCCCCCATGCAGTACTAACCTTTAATCTGGAGCTGTCCCTTATGCAGTACTAACCTTCAATCTGGAGCTGTCCCCCATGCAGTACTAACCTTCAATCTGGGGCTGTCCCCCATGCAGTACTAACCTTCAATCTGGGGCTTTCCCCAATGCAGTACTAACCTTCAATCTGGGGCTGTCCCCCATGCAGTACTGCTTTTCAAACACTAGGTGTCCTCTGTCTGGCCAGCATTATTCAGCACACCTCCTCTGAGCCCAGGTGTCGATGATATAAAATAATCTCAGTGTTGGTGTCAGTGATATAAAATAAAGTGATTTATATATATATATATATATGTGTGTGTGTATATATATTTTTTTAAATTATCACTTTATTATAATAATACAAATAATATATATATTTATTATTATTATTATTTTTGTTGATTTATTTTTTATATAGAATACATTTTTATATATGAGTGTATCTATGAATATATACCAGTCCAATGAACCACCGCACTCCAATAATGTCTTGCTGAATTGTGACTTTCTTTATTTGTAGCTGTTTAAAGTAACTATTGGGCAAGAAATGTTTGGGAGTGTGTGGTAGCGACAGATTGGAGCCGCCTGTTCCCGACACACAGGACGTGCCGTCCACCCTTTTATGACAGATACAGTATATATACCTGTATACTGTGTGTGTGTATATATATATATATATATATATAAAATTAATTCATTTTGTGTGTTTATATATATTTTATTATTCATTGTGTGTGTGTGTATATATGTTTATCCTTTTTTGTTTTTTTAACTACTCATTAGTGTTGCTCACGAATATTCGCATTGCGAATATTCGCTACGAATATTACATATTCGAATAACTCGAATATTGCGGCGAATATTCGCTATGGCGAATATTCGTATTTTTTCAAATTTATTTTTTAAACAGATCACATCCTAGTGATCTCCATCGACGTCTAAAAGCATTGCTGGTATGATTAGAGAGAGACCCTGGGCCGAGTAGCATTGCGAATTTTCGGCAACATAAAAGAATCGCATCAGCTACTCGGCCCTTCTTTTGCATCAGAGCCAATCAGAATAACTCGAATATTCGGCAAAAGGAATATCGCGCAACACTCCTTTTGCCGAATATTCGCGTTATTCTGATTGGCTCTGATGCAAAAGAAGGGCGGAGAAGATAATCGCGCGATATTCCTTTTGCCGAATATTCGAGTTATTCTGATTGGCTCTGATGCAAAAGAAGGGCGGAGAAGATAATCGCGCGATATTCCTTTTGCCGAATATTCGAGTTATTCTGATTGGCTCTGATGCAAAAGAAGGGCGGAGAAGATAATCGCGCGATATTCCTTTTGCCGAATATTCGCGTTATTCTGATTGGCTCTGATGCAAAAGAAGGGCGGAGAAGATAATCGCGCGATATTCCTTTTGCCGAATATTCGCGTTATTCTGATTGGCTCTGATGCAAAAGAAGGGCGGAGAAGATAATCGCGCGATATTCCTTTTGCCGAATATTCGAGTTATTCTGATTGGCTCTGATGCAAAAGAAGGGCGGAGAAGATAATCGCGCGATATTCCTTTTGCCGAATATTCGAGTTATTCTGATTGGCTCTGATGTAAAAGAAGGGCGGAGAAGATAATCGCGCGATATTCCTTTTGCCGAATATTCGAGTTATTCTGATTGGCTCTGATGCAAAAGAAGGGCGGAGAAGATAATCGCGCGATATTCCTTTTGCCGAATATTCCAGTTATTCTGATTGGCTCTGATGCAAAAGAAGGGCGGAGAAGATAATCGCGCGATATTCCTTTTGCCGAATATTCGAGTTATTCTGATTGGCTCTGATGCAAAAGAAGGGCGGAGAAGATAATCGCGCGATATTCCTTTTGCCGAATATTCGAGTTATTCTGATTGGCTCTGATGCAAAAGAAGGGCGGAGAAGATAATCGCGCGATATTCCTTTTGCCGAATATTCAAGTTATTCTGATTGGCTCTGATGCAAAAGAAGGGCGGAGAAGATAATCGTGCGATATTCCTTTTGCCGAATATTCCAGTTATTCTGATTGGCTCTGATGCAAAAGAAGGGCGGAGAAGATAATCGCGCGATATTCCTTTTGCCGAATATTCGAGTTATTCTGATTGGCTCTGATGCAAAAGAAGGGCGGAGAAGATAATCGCGCGATATTCCGTTTGTCGAATAATCAAGTTATTCTGATTGGCTCTGATGCAAAAGAAGGGCGGAGAAGATAATCGCACGATATTCTTTTGCCGAATATTCGAGTTATTCTGATTGGCTCTGATGCAAAAGAAGGGCGGAGAAGATAATCGCGTGATTATCTTCTCCGCCCTTCTTTTGCCCCCTTATTCTCCTTTCTTTGAAGTAGAGTTAGTGTAGAGTTAGTGTAGAGTTAGTGTAGAGTTAGTGTAGAGTTAGTGTAGAGTTAGTGTAGAGTTAGTGTAGAGTTAGTGTTTAGTGCATATTAGTTGGGTAATACAGGAAATGATCTCCGTTTATGAGAATTTCGCAATCATTTTCGCATTAGCGAAACTTCGCAAATTTTATTTTGGATTAAATATCACGAATATTCGATATTAGCGAATATTCGCAAATATTCTTCTATATATTCGCGCAATATCGTGAAAACGAATATGGCGTATTCCGCTCAGCACTACTACTCATATGATTTTTTTTTATACTTATAGAATGTGTGGGCCAGATTCAGATACACTTAATATTGCGCTGCGTAATCGAAATACTCTACTCTGCCGTATTTCACCAGGCTCTACACCGAATTCTGGTAGATTTTTGCCCGTACGCTACGGCGGCGTAGTCTATTTCTCGCCGCTTAATCGAAATACGCGATTGGGGGCGTGAAGCATTTAAATTAAGCGCGTCCCCGCGGCGATCGAACCGCGCATGCTCCGTTCAGAAATTTCCCGTCGCGCATTGCGCGAAATCGCGTCGTTACGCCATTCGTTGTTTGAGTAGCGTCGTTTACGGACATTCCTATTCCCGGACGACTTGCGTGAAAAATAATAAAAGACGTCGGAAAACGTAGAAATTCGACGCGGGAACGACGGCCATACTTAACATGGGCTGTCTAATATTAGAGCAGCAAAAAGCTGGTATAGTGTTACGCAAAAAAAAAAGATGACTAAAGGTGTCGTAAGAGATTGCGAATGAAGATCGTCATTTCGGGGATCGCCGGCAAAAGCTCATTTGCATACCCCGACGCAGGAAAACGACGGGAAGTCCACCCAGCGGCCGCAATTTTATTGCAGCGTAGATCCGAAGGCGTGCGAACACGTAATCCAGTCGGATTGAAGCCCGCAGCCGTCTTTTCATGGTTTGAGGTTTCCGAGTAGCTAAAAAACGCGCGTAATTCAAAAGTACTCCAGTCTAACACCAGTTACACAGGAGTTACGGGTCTCTGAATCTGGGCCGTAGTGTATAAATATTTTTTCATATAATACGTACTTATAGAATATATATACATATATATAGTAAACAAACAGTTGGGTGGTTTACCTCTCTTTTTGTCTCTTGGACCTTACAGTGTTTGTGATTACTTGCTTGAAACGTGCAAACTGCTTCTTACTTTAACCACTTCAGCCCCGGACCTTTATGCAGGTAAAGGACCCTGCCCCTTTTTGCGATTCGGCACCGCGTCGTTTTAACTGACAATTGCGCGGTCGTGCGACGCGGCTCCCAAACAACATTGGCGTCCTTTTTTCCCCACAAATAGAGATTTCTTTTGGTGGTATTTCATCACCTCTGCGGTTTTTATTTTTTGCGCTATAAACAAAAATAGAGCGACAATTTTGAAAAAAAAATACAATATTTTTTACTTTTTGCTGTAATAAATATCCCCAAAAAATATATAAAAAAAACTCCGTTTCAGGCCGATACGTATTCTTCTATCTATTTTTGGTAAAAAAAAAATTGCAATATAAGTTTATCGATTGGTTTGTGCAAAATGTATAGCATTTACAAAATAGGGGATCGTTTTATTAAATTTTTATTAAGCATTTTTTAGTTTTTTACTCCTAATGGCGGCGATTAGCGATTTTTTTCATCACTGCGACATTATGGCAGACACTTCGGAAACTTTTGACACATTTTTGGGGCCAAAAAGTGCTATAAAAATGCACTGATTACTGTGAAAATTACAATTGCAGTTTAGGAGTTAACCACTAGGGGGTGCTGAAGGGGTTAAGTGCGACCTCATGTGTGTTTCTAACTGTAGGGGGCGGGGCTGGACATGTGACGTCAGTGATTGTCTTTCCCTATATCAGTGTCACAGTGAAGAACGGAACTCACCTCTCCCCGTTCTTCAGCTCCGGGGACCGATCGCGGGACACCAGCGGCGATCGGGTCCTGCGGTCACGGAGCTTTGGACCACACGGCTGGGCCTTAAAGAGACACGTACAGGTTGTGCCCAACCATGCCATTCTGCCGACGTATATTGGCGTGAGGGGCCCTTAAGTGGTTAATAATCCCTGTCCTCAGTTGGTCTCTTGTTGTATAAGGCCGGCCATTCACGGGTCGGATTTCGAAAATAATTTTCTTTTAAAAATCAGAAATTTTGTGCGTTTTTGTGATCCGATGGCGCCACCATTGCTTTCTAAATTGGGCCAACCAAGCCTTCAATTTCACCTCCTGTTGCTACAGAAAATAATTTTCATGGCTGGGAATTTTCTTTTCTTTCTGGGAATTTTCTTTTCTTTCTGGGAATTTTCTTTTCTTTCTGGGAATTTTCTTTTCTTCCTGAGAATTTTCTTTTCTTTCTGGGAATTTTCTTTTCTTTTCTTTCTGGGAATTTTCTTTTCTTTTCTTTCTGAGAATTTTCTTTTCTTTTCTTTCTGGGAATTTTCTTTTCTTTCTGGGAATTTTCTTTTCTTTCTGGGAATTTTCTTTTCTTCCTGAGAATTTTCTTTTCTTTCTGGGAATTTTCTTTTCTTTTCTTTCTGGGAATTTTCTTTTCTTTTCTTTCTGAGAATTTTCTTTTCTTTTCTTTCTGGGAATTTTCTTTTCTTTCTGGGAATTTTCTTTTCTTTCTGGGAATTTTCTTTTCTTTCTGGGAATTTTCTTTTCTTTCTGAAAATTTTCTTTTCTTTCTGAGAATTTTCTTTTCTTTCTGAGAATTTTCTTTTCTTTTCTTCCTGAGAATTTTCTTTTCTTTCTGGGAATTTTCTTTTCTTTCTGGGAATTTTCTTTTCTTTCTGGGAATTTTCTTTTCTTTCTGGGAATTTTCTTTTCTTTTCTTTCTGAGAATTTTCTTTTCTTTTCTTTCTGGGAATTTTCTTTTCTTTCTGGGAATTTTCTTTTCTTTCTGGGAATTTTCTTTTCTTTCTGAAAATGTTCTATTCTTTCTGAGAATTTTCTTTTCTTTCTGAGAATTTTCTTTTCTTTCTGAGAATTTTCTTTTCTTTCTGAGAATTTTCTTTTCTTTCTGAGAATTTTCTTTTCTTTCTGGGAATTTTCTTTTCTTTCTGAGAATTTTCTTTTCTTTCTGGGAATTTTCTTTTCTTTCTGGGAATTTTCTTTTCTTTTCTTTCTGAGAATTTTCTTTTCTTTTCTTTCTGAGAATTTTCTTTTCTTTCTGGGAATTTTCTTTTCTTTCTGGGAATTTTCTTTTCTTTCTGGGAATTTTCTTTTCTTTCTGGGAATTTTCTTTTCTTTCTGAGAATTTTTTTTTCTTTCTGAGAATTTTTTTTTCTTTCTGAGAATTTTCTTTTCTTTTCTTCCTGAGAATTTTCTTTTCTTTCTGAGAATTTTCTTTTCTTTTCTTCCTGAGAATTTTCTTTTCTTTCTGAGAATTTTATTTTCTTTCTGAGAATTTTATTTTCTTTCTGGGAATTTTATTTTCTTTCTGGGAATTTTATTTTCTTTCTGGGAATTTTATTTTCTTTCTGAGAATTTTATTTTCTTTCTGGGAATTTTCTTTTCTTTCTGGGAATTTTATTTTCTTTCTGAGAATTTTCTTTTCTTTTTTTTTCCTGAGAATTTTCTTTTCTTTTATTTCTGAGAATTTTCTTTTCTTTTATTTCTGAGAATTTTCTTTTCTTTTCTTTCTGAGAATTTTCTTTTCTTTTCTTTCTGAGAATTTTCTTTTCTTTTCTTTCTGAGAATTTTCTTTTCTTTTCTTTCTGGGAATTTTCTTTTCTTTCTGGGAATTTTCTTTTCTTTCTGGGAATTTTCTTTTCTTCCTGAGAATTTTCTTTTCTTTTCTTCCTGAGAATTTTTTTTTCTTTCTGGGAATTTTCTTTTCTTCCTGAGAATTTTCTTTTCTTTCTGGGAATTTTCTTTTCTTTTCTTTCTGGGAATTTTCTTTTCTTTTCTTTCTGAGAATTTTCTTTTCTTTCTGGGAATTTTCTTTTCTTTCTGGGAATTTTCTTTTCTTTCTGAAAATGTTCTATTCTTTCTGAGAATTTTCTTTTCTTTCTGGGAATTTTCTTTTCTTTCTGAAAATTTTCTTTTCTTTCTGAGAATTTTCTTTTCTTTTCTTCCTGAGAATTTTCTTTTCTTTCTGGGAATTTTCTTTTCTTTCTGGGAATTTTCTTTTCTTTCTGGGAATTTTCTTTTCTTTTCTTTCTGAGAATTGTCTTTTCTTTTCTTTCTGAGAATTTTTCTTTTCTTTCTGGGAATTTTCTTTTCTTTCTGGGAATTTTCTTTTCTTTCTGGGAATTTTCTTTTCTTTCTGGGAATTTTCTTTTCTTTCTGAGAATTGTTCTATTCTTTCTGAGAATTTTCTTTTCTTTCTGAGAATTTTCTTTTCTTTTCTTCCTGAGAATTTTCTTTTCTTTCTGAGAATTTTCTTTTCTTTTCTTCCTGAGAATTTTCTTTTCTTTCTGAGAATTTTCTTTTCTTTCTGGGAATTTTCTTTTCTTTCTGAGAATTTTCTTTCTGAGAATTTTATTTTCTTTCTGGGAATTTTCTTTTCTTTCTGGGAATTTTCTTTTTTTCTTTTCTTTCTGAGAATTTTATTTTCTTTTGAATTTTCTTTTCTTTTCTTTCTGAGAATTTTCTTTTCTTTCTGAGAATTTTCTTTTCTTTTATTTCTGAGAATTTTCTTTTCTTTCTGGGAATTTTCTTTTCTTTCTGGGAATTTTCTTTTCTTTCTGGAATTTTCTTTTCTTTCTGAGAATTTTTTTTTTCTTTCTGGGAATTTTCTTTTCTTTTCTTCCTGGGAGAATTTTCTTTTCTTTCTGAGAATTTTCTTTCTGGGAATTTTCTTTTCTTTCTGAGAATTTTCTTTTCTTTTCTTCCTGAGAATTTTCTTTTCTTTCTGAGAATTTTCTTTTCTTTTCTTCCTGAGAATTTTCTTTTCTTTCTGAGAATTTTATTTTCTTTCTGAGAATTTTATTTTCTTTCTGGGAATTTTATTTTCTTTCTGGGAATTTTCTTTTCTTTCTGGGAATTTTATTTTCTTTCTGAGAATTTTATTTTCTTTCTGGGAATTTTCTTTTCTTTCTGGGAATTTTATTTTCTTTCTGAGAATTTTCTTTTCTTTCTGAGAATTTTCTTTTCTTTTATTTCTGAGAATTTTCTTTTCTTTTATTTCTGAGAATTTTCTTTTCTTTTCTTTCTGAGAATTTTCTTTTCTTTTATTTCTGAGAATTTTCTTTTCTTTTATTTCCGAGAATTTTCTTTTCTTTTCTTTCTGAGAATTTTCTTTTCTTTTCTTTCTGAGAATTTTCTTTTCTTTTCTTTCTGAGAATTTTCTTTTCTTTTCTTTCTGGGAATTTTCTTTTCTTTCTGGGAATTTTCTTTTCTTTCTGGGAATTTTCTTTTCTTTTATTTTCTTTTCTTTCTGGGAATCTTTCTGGGAATTTTCTTTTTTCTGAGAATTTTCTTTCTGGGAATTTTCTTTTCTTTCTGAGGAATTTTCTTTTCTTTCTGAGAATTTTCTTTTCTTTTTTCTGAGAATTTTCTTTCTGAGAATTTTATTTTCTTTCTGAGAATTTTATTTTCTTTCTGAGAATTTTCTTTTCTTTTCTTTCTGAGAATTTTCTTTTTTTCTTTTCTTTCTGGGAATTTTCTTTTCTTTCTGAGAATTTTCTTTCTGGGAATTTTCTTTTCTTTTATTTCTGAGAATTTTCTTTTCTTTTATTTCTGAGAATTTTCTTTTCTTTTCTTTCTGAGAATTTTCTTTTCTTTTTTTCTTTTCTTTCTGAGAATCTTTCTGAGAATTTTCTTTTCTTTTCTTTCTGAGAATTTTCTTTTCTTTTCTTTCTGAGAATTTTCTTTTCTTTTCTTTCTGGGAATTTTCTTTTCTTTCTGGGAATTTTCTTTTCTTTCTGGGAATTTTCTTTTCTTTCTGAGAATTTTCTTTTCTTTCTGGGAATTTTCTTTTCTTTCTGGGAATTTTCTTTTCTTTCTGAGAATTTTCTTTCTGGGAATTTTCTTTTCTTTCTGAGAATTTTCTTTCTGGGAATTTTCTTTTCTTTCTGAGAATTTTCTTTTCTTTCTGAGAATTTTCTTTCTGGGAATTTTCTTTTCTTTCTGGGAATTTTCTTTTCATGCACTCATGCGCATTTCTTATTTCGAATTTACATTTCTCGCACAATTCTCCCATCATTGACTAGAAAATTGTTTGCTTTTCAAAAAATTTCCAACGTGCCTGATTACTCAAATTCGATGCACACACGAAAATCGGCTGTTGCTGCAGCCCCACTAATGGTGCAAAAACTCGAAGATTAATCGAAAGTGAAAATGGCCAAACCCATTTTCGAAAAAAACGAACATTCGCCCGTGCGCGCAAACAATAGTGCCATCATGTAATGACAGATGAATCGTTCAGTGGACACCATTGAATCCTTTTTTTTTTAACGTATACCGAGTGCGAACTGTTCGGACGGTTAACACATTAACCTTATAATTTATCCTTCATTCGGAAGAACATTTCCAAACTTGTCCTTCGTTATCTTTCGGCTCAAAAACGTCCCAACGATTATTGATTTTGTGCCCATTAACTGGCCGAAAAACGAAAGAACTGTCTAAATGACCGAATTTCAACCATTTTTTTTCCGTACGATGTATTGCCAGCATAAGGCTCTCGCGTACAGTGTTATAATTAAGGTGTATCATCCAATTTGTACGCTGTTGTGTTGATATGGAAACTTCCTTTCTGGATAACATAAAATATTTGAAATATATATAAATTGATATAAATATTAATTATTATTATTTAAATATATACAGTACATCTATATTTTTTTCTATTATTATTATAATATATTTAATTACTTTTTTTTTTTAATATACATATACAAGTATGTGTGTGTGTGTGTGTGTGTGTGTATATATATATATTATTATTATTATTATTATTATTATTATTATTTAAATATATACAGTACATTTATAAAAAAAAATTCTATTATGAATATAATATATATATTTTTTTATATATATACATATACAAGTATGTGTGTGTGTGTATATATATATAATTATTATTATCATTATTATTTTATTTTGTATTTTGACACCCCTAAGTATAATCCCATCTCCACCTGTTTGCTCTGCTCCCTCCCCCCCCCCCCCCCCCCAAATGTTGCCTTCCCCTAGTTAAGTCTCTGCACACTATCCTGTCCTTTGATAAAGATCTTCTCCCTCCCGAGTCCCCTGAGCTCCCCTCCCTTCTCTTCACCTATTGCTTTGGCCGCCATCCAGGGCGATATATAAAAATACAACTGAAGACCGGATCGCGTTTCACCATTTAACCTCTTATGTTCATGTGACTTTTTGCACTTCTGATGTGACAAAGTTTTTACCTCCCCCATTCCCGACCTCTTCCCTGTAACTGTTATTTCGGAAGTAGCCCCCCCCCCCCCTTTCTCCACCTGTCATTAATTTATAATATTACAAAGCGTTGGCAGATAATTAGCGCGTTTAGTGTCCGGAGGTTGGTGCCCGGGGACAATGGCAGTCCTCTAATCATCCAGTAGAAGACAGCACAGAGCCTTTCCCTTCACTGGTAATGAATCTCCGGCTTCTGTGCAGTTCACTGGCCACCTAATTGACTTCAAGAAGCTTGTGAGCCGAGGAGGATCACTATATGTGCTGTGAGCTCTCCAGAGAAGAGATCGCCTTGGCTCTTCAGAGAAGGGGTCTCCTTGGCTCTTCAGAGAAGGGGTCTCCTTGGCTCTTCAGAGAAGGGGTCTCCTTGCATCTTCAGAGAAGGGGTCTCCTTGGCTCTCCAGAGAAGGGGTCTCATTGGCTCTTCAGAGAAGGGGTCTCCTTGCATCTTCAGAGAAGGGGTCTCCTTGGCTCTCCACCACAGAAGGTCTCCTTGGCTCTTCAGAGAAGGGGTCTCATTGGCTCTTCAGAGAAGGGGTCTCCTTGCATCTTCAGAGAAGGGGTCTCCTTGGCTCTTCAGAGAAGGGGTCTCCTTGGCTCTCCATCACAGAAGGTCTCCTTGAATCTTCAGAGAAGGGGTCTCCTTGGCTCTTAAGAGAAGGGGTCTCCTTGAATCTTCAGAGAAGGGGTCTCCTTGAATCTTCAGAGAAGGGGTCTCCTTGGATCTTCAGAGAAGGGGTCTCCTTGAATCTTCAGAGAAGGGGTCTCCTTGGATCTTCAGAGAAGTGGTCTCCTTGGATCTTCAGAGAAGGGGTCTCCTTGGATCTTCAGAGAA
This sequence comes from Rana kukunoris, assembly GCA_029574335.1. Lineage (NCBI taxonomy): Eukaryota > Metazoa > Chordata > Amphibia > Anura > Ranidae > Rana > Rana kukunoris. The sequence goes on along the minus strand of CM056058.1, from coordinate 159,572,436 downwards.
GGGGTCTCCTTGGATCTTCAGAGAAGGGGTCTCCTTGGCTCTCCACCACAGAAGGTCTCCTTGAATCTTCAGAGAAGGGGTCTCCTTGCATCTTCAGAGAAGGGGTCTCCTTGCATCTTCAGAGAAGGGGTCTCCTTGCATCTTCAGAGAAGGGGTCTCCTTGCATCTTCAGAGAAGGGGTCTCCTTGGCTCTTCGGAGAAGGGGTCTCCTTGACACGCCACCACAGAAGGTCGCCTTGGCTCTCCAAGGAGGAGAAGCGAGCAGCATGCCAGCCTGTGCAACTCTTCTGCAAGCCAGACTCCGAGCAACCCCCGTGCCTTTCCTCCCGGGGAAATTTACTCTGTTCTCCTAACTTTAACCCCCCTTGCTTGTCCAAAGCCATCACCAATTTTTACATATCTTTTCTATTTCATTTTTTTTTTTTCCTTTTTAATAGCTTTTTTTATATATATTTTTTTTGTTTTATTTTCTTTTAAATATATTTTTTTTTTCCTTTTTTAATAGATTTTTTTTCTATTTTTATTCTTTTTTTTTTTTCCTTTAAACATATTTTTTTTTATTTTTTCTATCTTTTTCTTTTTCCTTTTTAAATATATATATATCTTTTCTTCAATTTTTTTTTTTTCCTTTTTACTAGTTTCTTTGACTTTTTTTTATTCTTTTTTTTTTCTCCTGTATTTTTTTTTTTTCTTTTTACTAATTTCTTTTACTTTTTTTCTTTTTTTCTCTTTTTTTTTTGAAATATATATTTATTCTTCTATTTATTTTTCTTATTTTTATTTTTTTTACTTTTTACTAATTTCTTTTACTCCTTTTTTTTTATATTCCTTTTCAATAGATTTTTTCTTTTTACTTGCTCTTCTTTAAAGCAAGCACGGTGGTGATGTGAATGTTGCCGTATCTGGACTGTTTTTTTTTTTCCTTGGAGCCGTTTGGTTTGAAAGAGATTAAAGGAGCTCTTTTCCTTTTTTTTTTCCTCTCCTGCTTTTCCGAAGATCAGATAATGCCGTATAATATCCGTCGCCGGGGTTAAGGTCGCTGCCGGCTTTTCGCAACAAAGCTGAATCTACACAAGGAATTTATTTATTTATTTTTTTCCTTTTTTTATTTTTTTCATTGAAATTTTATCTCTTGGCCACCGTGGAAAAAAAACGCGACCATAGAAGATCCGTAAGGAACTAGGAGGGGTGGGTGGGGGGGGAAGTGTGGCACGGCGCGGTGTGGCGCGCTGAGAGGCGGGCGCCATGCAGGTCTCCTTCGCTTGCTCGGAGCACAGTTTGAAAACTCGGAGTGCGGAGGACCGGCTGAACCGGCAGAATGTCAGCAGCCCCAGCCTCGCGGCGCGGACCAGATTCCGGACGGTGGCCATGGTGGCCCGGAGCCTGGGACATCTGTCGGTGCAAAACGTTCCGAGCCCCAGCGAAGCCAGCTTACGCCAGCCTGGGATGAAGTATAGGTAAGGTGGTGGTGGTGGTGGTGGTGGGGGGTGGGGGGCCGTCTTAATAGCATCATGGGCCCCTGGGCAAAGTAATGGTCTGGGGCCACTACAATGCCCCCCCAGCACTCTGACCCCTCTACACCCCAGATATCCCCCCAGCACTCTGATCCCCTCTACATCCCTGATATCCCCCCAATACTCTGACCCCTCTATACCCCAGATATCCCCCCATCACCCTGATCCCTCTACACCCCAGATATCCCCCCAGCACTGTGACCACTCTACACCCCAGATATCCCCCCAGCACTGTGACCACTCTACACCCCAGATATCCCCATCACTCTGACCCTTCTACACCCTAGATATCCCCCCAGCACTGTGACCCCTCTACACCCCAGATATCCCCCCCAGCACTCTGACCACTCTACACTCCAGATATCCCCCCAGCACTCTGACCCCTCTACACCCCAGATATCCCCATCACTCTGACCCTTCTACACCCTAGATATTCCCCCAGCACTGTGACCCCTCTACACCCCAGATATCCCCCCCAGCACTCTGACCGCTCTACACCCCAGATATCCCCCCAGCACTCTGATCCCCTCTATACCCCAGATATCCCCCCAGCACTCTGACCCCTCTACACCCCAGATATCCCCCCATCACCCTGATCCCTCTACACCCCAGATATCCCCCCAGCACTGTGACCACTCTACACCCCAGATATCCCCCCAGCACTCTGACCCCTCTACACCCCAGATATCCCCCAGCACTCTGACCCTTCTACACCCCAGATATCCCCCCAGCACTCTGACCCCTCTACACCCCAGATATCCCCCCCAGCACTCTGACCACTCTACACCCCAGATATCCCCCCCAGCACTCTGACCCCTCTACATCCCAGATATCCCCCCAGCACTCTGACCCCTCTACATCCCAGATATCCCCCCAGCACTCTGACCCCTCTACACCCCAGATATCCCCCCAGCACTCTGACCCCTCTACACCCCAGATATTCCCCCAGCACTCTGACCCCTCTACACCCCAGATATTCCCCCCAGCACTTTGACCCCTCTATACCCCAGATATCCCCATCACTCTGACCCCTCTACGCCCCCCAGCACTCTGACCCCTCTACACCCCAGATATCCCCCCAGCACTCTGACCCCTCTACACCCCAGATATCTCCCCTGCACTCTGACCCCTCTACAGCCCAGATATCCCCCCAGCACTCTGACCCCTCTACACCCCAGATATCCCCCCAGCACTCTGACCCCTCTACACCCCAGATATCTCCCCTGCACTCTGACCTTTCTACACCCCAGATATCTCCCCTGCACTCTGACCTCTCTACACCCCAGATATCCCCCCAGCACTCTGACCCCTCTACACCCCAGATATCCCCCCCAGCACTGTGACCCCTCTACACCACAGATATCCACCCAGCACTCTGACCCCTCTACACCCCAGATATCTCCCCTGCACTCTGACCTCTCTACACCCCAGATATCCACCCAGCACTCTGACCTCTCTACACCCCAGATATCCCCCCAGCACTCTGACCCCTCTACACCCAGATATCCCCCAGCACTCTGACCCCTCTACACCCCAGATATCCCCCCCAGCACTCTGACACCTCTACACCCCAGATATCCCCCCAGCACTCTGACCCCTCTACACCCCATATATTCCCCCCAGCACTCTGACCCCTCTACACCCCAGATATCTCCCCTGCACTCTGACCCCTCTACATCCCAGATATCCCCCCAGCACTCTGACCCCTCTACACCCCAGATATCCCCCCAGCACTCTGACCCCTCTACACCCCAGATATCTCCCCTGCACTCTGACCTTTCTACACCCCAGATATCTCCCCTGCACTCTGACCTCTCTACACCCCAGATATCCCCCCCAGCACTCTGACCCCTCTACACCCCAGATATCCCCCCAGCACTGTGACCCCTCTGCACCCCAGATATCCCTCCAGCACTCTGACCCCTCTACACCCCAGATATCCCCCCAGCACTCTGACCCCTCTACACCCCAGATATTCCCCCCAGCACTCTGACCCCTCTACACCCCAGATATCCCCCAGCACTGTGACCTCTCTACACCCCAGATATGCCCCCAGCACTCTGATCCCTCTACACCCCAGATATCTCCCCAGAACGCTGACCCATCTACACCCCAGATATCCCCCCAGCACTCTGGCCCCTCTACACCACAGATATCCCCCCAGCACTCTGATCCCTCTACACTCCAGATATCTCCCCTGCACTCTGACCCCTCTACACCCCAGATATCCCCCCCAGCACTCTGACCTCTCTACACCCCAGATATCCCCCCAGCACTCTGACCCCTCTACACCCCAGATATCCCCCCAGCACTCTGACCTCTCTACACCCCAGATATCCCCCCAGCACTCTGACCCCTCTACACCCCAGATATCCCCCCAGCACTCTGACCCCTCTACATCCCAGATATCCCTCCAGCACTCTGACCCCTCTACACCACAGATATCCACCCAGCACTGTGACCTCTGTACACCCCAGATATCCCCCCAGCACTCTGACCACTCTACATCCTGCTTTGGGGAAAGTGCAAGGGGCCACCCATGCAGCTGGGGCCCCTGGGCAGTGCCCAGGTGTGCCCTCTCATTAAGACAACCCTGGGGGTGGTAATATGGTCACATTGCCCATTCATTCTCACATCTGTGTCTTCACTTACCGCCTATCAGTCTAACAAAGGCTGCCAACCTGCGGGGGGGTCCCAGGGATCATACCTCCTGCATTGTTGTTCAGGCTCTGGCACGACTTTTGGCTTTAAATAGACATGGCACATACGTTACATTGCAGGCTGTACGGGGAGAATGCAGAGACACAATCTGTGCGTGGCGTCCGCTGCCCGCTAAATCCGGGATCAGGAGGATTACCCAGCCGGGCACGGCGCCCCCTCCTTTATTTTGGGCGCAGGGCTGCGTTTGCATGGGTTGAACATTAAAAGTATAGATAACGGAGGTAAAGCCGAACTTCAGCAAAAAGGATTTGTATTTTGTTGTCCATCCAGTTCTGGGATTTATACAGCTCCGCTGCACAGCACAGCCTTGTCTGGCACGGCAGCGGACCTGATTTTTCTCTGATGCAGTTGAGTAGCGCTTACAGGTCTCTTCCTCACCCTGTGGCTGGACAGTGAAAGGAGAGGCAGCAGACTGAGGAGCTGTACAGGGGCTGCAAGGAGAAGCGGCAGGCTGAGGAGCTGTTCAGGTGCTGCAAGGAGAAGCGGCAGACTGAGGAGCTGTACAGGGGCTGCATGGAGAAGCAACAGACTGAGGAGCTGTACAGGGGCTGCATGGAGAAGCGGCAGACTGAGGAGCTGTATAGGGGCTGCAAGGAGAAGCGGCAGGCTGAGGAGCCGTACAGGGGCTGCATGGAGAAGCAACAGACTGAGGAGCTGTACAGGGGCTGCAAGGAGAAGCGGCAGACTGAGGAGCTGTACAGGGGCTGCATGGAGAAGCAACAGACTGAGGAGCTGTATAGGGGCTGCAAGGAGAAGCGGCAGGCTGAGGAGCCATACAGGGGCTGCAAGGAGAAGCGGCAGACTGAGGAGCTGTACAGGGGCTGCATGGAGAAGCAACAGACTGAGGAGCTGTATAGGGGCTGCAAGGAGAAGCGGCAGGCTGAGGAGCCGTACAGGGGCTGCAAGGAGAAGCGGCAGACTGAGGAGCTGTACAGGGGCTGCATGGAGAAGCAGCAGACTGAGGAGCTGTACAGGGGCTGCATGGAGAAGCAGCAGACTGAGGAGCTGTACAGGGGCTGCATGGAGAAGCAGCAGACTGAGGAGCTGTACAGCGGCTGCATGGAGAAGCAGCAGACTGAGGAGCTGTACAGGGGCTGCATGGAGAAGCAGCAGACTGAGGAGCTGTACAGGGGCTGCATGGAGAAGCAGCAGACTGAGGAGCTGTACAGGGGCTGCATGGAGAAGCAGCAGACTGAGGAGCTGTACAGGGGCTGCATGGAGAAGCAGCAGGCTGAGGAGCTGTACAGGGGCTGCATGGAGAAGCAGCAGGCTGAGGAGCTGTACAGCGGCTGCAAGGAGAAGCGGCAGGCTGAGGAGCTGTACATAGGGAGCACTGAGCACTAAAAGGCAGCACTGAATGGCACCAGTCATGGGCACTGATTTGTGTCACTGATGGGCATTCATGGGCCCTGATTGTTGGCACTTCTGGGGCTTTTTCCCTGTTCTCCCCTGTGAGGTAATGCCGCTCTCCTCGTGGCACACTCTGTCAGTGTGAGGTGAGGAGAGCTGATTAACGACACTTCCTGATCACTTCGCTGCACTTCCCTGGGGGTGGGCGGGGGGCAGACGAGCGGCTTGTTCTTAAGAACAGTAGGGCCACCGCCCAGGTGTCATTCTGCTATTGGCCGGGTGGGATGCGGTAGACTTTGAGATAATTTGCTTGGGAATTTTTAGTCCAGCAGCAGAACTGTAGGGGGGGGCGGCGCAGGACATGGGCCAGATAGGCATTGTCAGCTTGTTTTGTTAGATACGGGTTCACTTTATGTATTCATAGATGGTCCTGGACATCGCTTCAGCTGTTCTATAAACACGTACTCTGGGCTTGGCTAAACACGTACTCTGGGCTTGGCTAAACACGTACTCTTGGGTTGGCCAAACACGTAGTCTTGGCTTGGCCAAACACGTACTCTGGGCTTGGCTACTCGCGTACTCTGGGCTTGGCTAAACACGTACTCTGGGCTTGGCCAAACACGTACTCTTGGGTTGGCCAAACACGTACTCTTGGGTTGGCCAAACACGTAGTCTTGGGTTGGCCAAACACGTACTCTGGGCTTGGCTACTCGCGTACTCTGGGCTTGGCTAAACACGTACTGTGGGCTTGGCTAAACACGTACTGTGGGCTTGGCTAAACACGTACTGTGGACTTGGCTAAACACGTACTGTGGGCTTGGCTAAACACGTACTGTGGGCTTGGCTAAACACATACTCTGGGCTTGGCTAAACAGGTACTCTGGGCTTGGCTAAACAGGTACTCTGGGCTTGGCTAAACACGTACTCTGGGCTTGGCTAAACGCGTACTCTGGGCTTGGCTACTCGCGTACTCTGGGCTTGGCTACTCGCGTACTCTGGGCTTGGCTAAACCAGTACTCTCGGCTTGGCTAAACCAGTACTCTCGGCTTGGCTAAACCAGTACTCTTGGCTTGGCCGAACATGTACCTTTATGCTTACAGAGGGGAGTGGTGCTTATTTTTAGAAAGGGGGAGGGGTGCTTTAATGAAATTGATCAGACAGAAATGGCCTTGAGCAGCTGCCATAGGTCAAACGAGGTTCACAGTGATGGATAAGAAACACGTTGCCCTTTTCGTAGATGCTTGGCGGTGCCATTAATTGTTTATGTGTAGTTTCTTTTCACATTCGTTATGCAACTCATCTTGTTTAGTTGATTTTTTTCCCCAATTCGTTTAGTTTTGTTTTCTTTATTAATTTTCTAACAAATTCCAGATTTTCAGAACGATTCAAATTCAGATCAATTGAAAAAATTACCCATTCAAATTCTTTGTGAAGAATGCCTGGGAAAGCCGGCCTTGGCGCCCTTAACAACCGATGACTCATCAGCTGTCAGCGGGTTTCACTGCTGACAGCTAAATGTACAAAAAAATAATTGCCGGCAATAAAAACTTCAGAACAAAGACAGTGTGGGGTCCCCTCCCCCCAATCTATACCAGGCCTTTCGGGTCTAGTATGGCTTTTAAGAGCAACTGCATGCCAAAATAATATTACGTGAGCCCCCCCCCCCCCCCCAAACCCATACCAGACCCTTATCCGAGCATGCAGCCCAGGAGGTGGGGGCAGGGCAGCTAACAGCCGAATGTAAACAAAAGAATGTTGGCATATAAAAATTGTGTTCTTTCTCTTCCCCCCCCCCCCCCCACAACCATACCATGGCCTTCAGGTTCAGGAGGGGGTCCCCCACGCTGTTTTTTATTATTTTTTTTATTATTTCTATTTGCCAGTTTATCTTTTGTTTACATTCAGCTGTTAGTGGGTAAACCCTCTGACAGCTCATGAGTCATTTGTTGTTAAGGACGCGGTGGGCGGCTCCCTGGCCCCGCTCCTTAAGGACCAGCTATTCTTCACACAGAATTCCGGTCTGTCTGCCGATTGATCTGAATTGGACTTGTTCCGAAAATTTGGAGTTCGGCTGAAACCAAAAAGACGAAACTGAACAAATTTCAACAATACATCCAAATAACTACAAATTTGTCCGAATTTAGATTTAGCCCAAAACGAACTGCACATGTCTAGTAATGTTACATATAAGTGCCTTCCCTCCCCACTGACCGGCCCTGCTTAAGGTAAATGTGGCCTTGCTTTATCTGGTGTCACCGGAACTTTCGATTCAGGGACCTCAACGTAGCCTCAGATCCCCCAATTCCCAGCACGCTCTACTATAAGACGCCCTTCCCATTGTCACCATGAGCAGAAAGTCAGGGGAAATCTATCATTATAGAGATGTCACCAGAACAGGAGGTGGTTGTTCTGGTGACAAGGTGGGCTTTTCCCTGTCTTGGGAGGTTTTATCTCACTTTGGGTTTTCTTTTGGAAAGCAGTAAAAAATAATAAAATGGGCCAGAGCTTGGCTAAAGACGTACTCTCGCCTTGGCTAAAGACGTACTCTCGCCTTGGCTAAAGACGTACTCTCGCCTTGGCTAAAGACGTTCTCTCGCCTTGGCTAAAGACGTACTCTCGCCTTGGCTAAAGACGTTCTCTCGCCTTGACTAAAGACGTTCTCTCGCCTTGGCTAAAGGCGTTCTCTCGCCTTGGCTAAAGACGTACTCTCGGCTTGGCTAAAGACGTACTCTCACCTTGGCTAAAGACGTACTCTCGCCTTGGCTAAAGACGTACTCTAGCCTTGGCTAAAGACGTACTCTGGCCTTGGCTAAAGACGTACTCTCGCCTTGGCTAAAGACGTACTCTGGCCTTGGCTAAAGACGTACTCTCGCCTTGGCTAAAGACGTACTCTGGTCTTGGCTAAAGACGTACTCTGGTCTTGGCTAAAGACGTACTCTGGCCTTGGCTAAAGACGTACTCTGGCCTTGGCTAAAGACGTACTCTGGCCTTGGCTAAAGACGTACTCTGGCCTTGGCTAAAGACGTTCTCTGGCCTAGGCTAAAGGCGTTCTCTCGCCTAGGCTAAAGACGTTCTCTCGCCTTGGCTAAAGACGTTCTCTCGCCTTGGCTAAAGACGTTCTCTCGCCTTGGCTAAAGACTTTCTCTCGCCTAGGCTAAAGACGTTCTCTCGCCTTGGCTAAAGACGTTCTCTCGCCTTGGCTAAAGACTTTCTCTCGCTTAGGCTAAACGCGTATTCTTGGCTAGCATGTATTCAGTTATACTGTTCTGAGATAAGTTACATAGTTGATGAGGTTGGAAGGAGGAACTGTTCCATCTAGTCCCGCCTTTCTCAACCTTTTTAACATGGAGGAACCCTTGAAATAACTTTCTATGCTTGAAGAAGACCGCCTGCTAATAAATATTGTATCTACATCTTTTGGTGCATTACTGTGAATGGTCAAGGAGAGGAATGCTTCTTACATCTCTGGTCATTGAGAAGAGTCCCTACTTGCTCATTGCTCAGGGAACCCCCGGGGAAACCTCTGGAGGAACCTGAGAGGTCCACAGAACTCTGGTTGAGAAAGGCTGATCTGGTATGCAAACGTCCATGATGCAAGATTCTCCAAACTCTGGTCTGTTGCTTTTCTTTATCCCACCGTTTGGGCACTTCCATGGATACAAGGCACTGACACCAAAGACGGGTCACTATTCCTCACATTACCACTAACAGAGGGACATTATTCTTCCCACTGACACCAATGATGGGACACTATTCCTCCCACTGACACCAATGACGGAGCACTATTCCTCCCACTGACACCAGTGATGGGACACTATTCCTCCCACTGACACCAATGATGGGACACTATTCCTTCCACTGACACCAATGATGGGACACTATTCCTCCCACTGACACCAATGATGGAGCACTACTCCTCCCACTGACACCAATGATGGGACACTATTCCTCCCACTGACATCAATGATGGGACACTATTCCCCCCACTGACACCAATGATGGGACACTATTCCTCCCACTGACACCAATGATGGGACACTATTCCTCCCACTGACACCAATGATGGGACACTATTCCTTCCACTGACACCAATGATGGGACACTATTCCTCCCACTGACACCAATGATGGAGCACTACTCCTCCCACTGACACCAATTATGTATATTTTTAACTCCCATAGGCCGCCAATCTTGAGGTATTGTTTACTCCAACTGATGCCAGGATATGATCTACCTGGTAACCTGGCCCTTTATTTCCAAAGTTTGGAGACCACCTGGGCTAGGTGAACCTTCGCACATCACAATGCCACATATAAGGAGTTGTAGTCACACACTGATAGCGTGCTTTAAAGCAATGTACAAGAGGCCGAGTGTTTCCTGTGATGTCTATAAACGTCAGAACTCCATGCACTTGGTTATCAGCGCTCCTCACATTGCCTATGGTGGGATTATAGACAATCCTATCTGTATAGAGATTTATTTCACTTATCTCTTTAGCTCCGGCACAGACACCGGCCCTGGATACAGCTGACACTCTAATGTCCCAGCCACCCTTCCCAAGCAAAGCCATTTTACCCGGAAGCCAACTAACCCACCAGTATGCCTTGGGGTTCAGAATGGAAACCAGAATCTGCACTGGAAAGCCATGAAAACCTTTGAGGATCCATACATACTCCATGCAGATGATCTTCATTTCTATATATTCAGCTGTACTCGGTTTGGGCAAAATGTGAATATTCATATCGGATTGTGTTTGGATGAAGTACTAATTCCCTGGGGCTGGGGGGTTTCTATCATTGTGCTGTATCTGTAGTGCTCTATGGTGGGGTTGGGGGGATTCCATCATTGTGCTGAATCTGAAGTGTTCTATGGTGGGGTTGGGGGGGATTCCATCATTGTTTTATATCTGAAGTGTTCTATGGTGGGGTTGGGGGGGATTCCAGCATTGTGCTGTATCCAAAGTGTTCTATGGTGGGGTTGGGGGGGATTCCAGCATTGTGCTGTATCCGAAGTGTTCTATGGTGGGGTTGGGGGGATTCCAGCATTGTGCTGTATCCGAAGTGTTCTATGGTGGGGTTGGGGGGATTCCAGCATTGTGCTGTATCCGAAGTGTTCTAAGGTGGGGTTGGGGTTGGGGGGATTCCATCATTGTGCTGTATCGGAAGTGTTCTAAGGTGGGGTTGGGGGGATTCCAGCATTGTGCTGTATCGGAAGTGTTCTAAGGTGGGGTTGGGGGGGATTCCAGCATTGTGCTGTATCGGAAGTGTTCTAAGGTGGGGTTGGGGGGGTATTCCAGCATTGTGCTGTATCCGAAGTGTTCTAAGGTGGGGTTGGGGGGGATTCCAGCATTGTGCTGTATCCGAAGTATTCTAAGGTGGGGTTGGGGGGATTCCAGCATTGTGCTGTATCCAAAGTGTTCTAAGGTGGGGTTGGGGGGGATTCCAGCATTGTGCTGTATCCGAAGTGTTCTAAGGTGGGGTTGGGGGGATTCCAGCATTGTGCTGTATCCGTAGCGTCTGCCTGTACTGGAGCCTCAGTGTCATTGTAGAATATTTAGTGTATGTAAGTCGGAGAGAGAACCGAGAAGACCTCGTCACATCTGCTCATGTTTTATGCCTGAAGGACATAATTAAACTCTGTGAAGAACACGTGTAGCGCCGAGGAGACGGCTTTGCCTCTCACTCAACCTCTGGCAGCTCGGCGAGGAAAAGGGGATTGGGTGGCGTAATCTGATGATTCCGGGTTAATACATTGATAGACATAACATCCAGCATCTGTCTGCAACAAAAACTGCCCCCCCCCCTTTGGAAGCCTCATTTGTAAGCAGGAGCACTGGAGGTGCACAGAGTAGCCAATGAGATTGTAGGCAAATAGATAGCAAATGAAATCCGGCCTTGGCTTTGTGTTTTTGACAACATTGTGTTGACACTTTAAATTCACAATCAAAATTTACTTTGCACTCCCTCAACCCTCCCCCCTCCCTCCCCTTGTCCCCCCCTCCCTCCCCTTGTCCCCCCCCCTCCCTCCCCTTGTCCCCCCCTCCCTCCCCTTGTCCCCCCCTCCCCTTCCCCCCCCCCCCTTCCCCCCTCCCTCCCTTCCCTTCCCCTCCCTTCCTTCCCTTCCCCTCCCTTCCCTTCTCCTCTCTCCCTTCCCCTCGCTTACCATCTCCTCCCTCCCTTCCCCTCGCTTACCTTCCCCTCCCTTCCCTTCCCTTCCCCTCCCTTCCCTTCCCTTCCCCTCCCTTCCCTTCCCCTTCCTCCCTCCGTTCCCCCCCTTCCCCTCCCTTTCCTCCCTTCCCCTCCTTCCCTCTCTTCTCTCCCCTTCCCTTCCCCTCTCTCCCTTTCCTCCCCTCTCTCCCTTTCCTCCCTTCTCTCCCATTCCCTCCCTCTCCCTTTCCTCCCCACCCTCTTCTCCCTCCCTTCCTGTCCCTCCCCTCCCTTCCCTCCCCTCCCTTCCTTCCTTCCTTCCTTCCTTCCTTCCTTCCTTCCTTTCTTCCTTCCTTCCTTCCCTCGCTCCCCTTCCCTCCCTCCCTCCCTCCCTTCCTTCCTTCCTTCCCTTCCTCCCTCCCTCCCTCCCTTCCCTTTCCTTCCTTCCTTCCTTCCTTCCTTCCTTTCCTTCCTTCCTTCCTTTCCTTCCTTCCTTCCTTCCTTCCTTCCTTCCTTCCTTCCCTTTCCTCCCCACCCTCTCCACTGACCCCCGATAAATTGGTCTTAGCAGGGGTTCCCCTAGACCTGAACATGATTTTAAAGGTTCCCTGTGTGCCCTCTGCGTGGAGCGTGTGTGTGGGCCCTGCGTAGAGCTTGTGTGTGCGCCCTGTGTGGAGCGTGTGTGTGCGCCCTGCGTGAAGCGTGCGTGTGGGCCCTGCATGGAGCATGCGTGTGCGCCCTGCGTGGAGCGTGCGTGTGCGCCCTGCGTAGAGCTTGTGTGTGGGCCCTGCGTGGAGCATGCGTGTGCGCCCTGCATGGAGCGTGCGTGTGCGCTCTGCGTGGAGCGTGCCTGTGCGCCCTGCGTGGAGCGTGCGTGTGCGCCCTGCGTGGAGCGTGCGTGTGCGCCCTGCGTGGAGCGTGCGCCCTGCGTGGAGCGTGCGTGTGCGCTCTGCGTGGAGCGTGCCTGTGCGCCCTGCATGGAGCGTGTGCCCTGCGTGGAGCGTGCGTGTGCGCTCTGCGTGGAGCGTGCCTGTGCGCTCTGCGTGGAGCGTGCCTGTGCGCCCTGCGTGGAGCGTGCCTGTGCGCCCTGCGTGGAGCGTGCGTGTGTGCCCTGCGTGGAGCGTGTGCCCTGCGTGGAGCGTGCACCTTGCGTGGAGCGTATCCCCCCTCCAGCGTTGCTCGTAGTAAAATCCAGTCGCTCACTGTCGGGATAAATGACTACATTGTGTCCTCATGTGTACTCTTGTGATGATTGGTTGTCGGACCCTCGATTATACGATCCTCTGTAGCCGGATCCTTCGCATGTAGGTCATTGTTCTTCCTAAGGCTCTGAAGAATATGTTAAGTAAATAGCAAACTCCAGGCATGTAAAACAAAAAAAAACTCAGTACAAATGCTTTTAGCATAAAACCAACATAATTACCTGAATGTGACTTCTAATCCCCGCACAGCAGCACACAGACTGGGAGAGGGAACGGTAACGCTAGGAACCAATCGGTTTCCGTGGCTTAGGGAACATGGTGGAGCAGAGTTAATGGTTTAAAAATTAGTTGCTTTGCCCCCCCCCTCGTCTAGTCTGCACACTGTGGGTGGGAATGTGGAAACACCATATGCCTTAACCGTAGGGGGTCACTCACCCTAGTGATTGGGGGATGGTAAAACACCACAGTTGAGCAACATTTTTACTGCCCCCCCCCCCCCAAAAAAAAAACTTTGCATCATTCACAAACTGTTCCAGTGACGGCCGAACTCTCTTTGTTTTTCAGAAACCTCGGGAAGTCCGGCCTCCGGGTGTCCTGCCTCGGCTTAGGTAAGTCACACCAGTTATACGTTCAGTGCATGTTGAGCAAAGAAACTTTATTCTCACCCAGGAAAGGACGACAATAGTGCTGTGGAGATCTATCACAGTACATGTGGGGGGAGGGGGGAGGAGTCAGGGAGACATGGAGCGCAATTCACCCGCCACATCCTTAACACCCCTGCCGCCAGCGTCCTAACAACCATGACTCACCCCTGCCGCCGGCGTCCTAACAACCATGACTCATCCCTGCTGCCAGCGTCCTAACAACCATGACTCATCCCTGCTAACAGCGCCCTAACAACCATGACTCATTCCTACCGCCAGCGTCCTAACAACCATGACTCATCCCTGCTGCCAGCGTCATAACAACCATGACTCATCCCTGCCGCCATCGTCCTAACAACCATGACTCATCCCTGCTGCCAGCGTCCTAACAACCATGACTCACCCCTGCTGCCAGCGTCCTAACAACCATGACTCATCCCTGCTGCCAGCGTCATAACAACCATGACTCATCCCTGGCGCCATCGTCCTAACAACCATGACTCATCCCTGCTGCCAGCGTCCTAACAACCATGACTCATCCCTGCTGCCAGTGTCCTAACAACTATAACTCATCCCTGCCGCCAGCGTCCTAACAACCATGACTCACCCCTGCTGCCAGCGTCCTAACAACCATGGCTCACCCCTGCTGCCAGCGTCCTAACAACCATGACTCATCCCTGCCGCCAGCGTCCTAACAACCATGACTCATCCCTGCTGCCAGCGTCCTAACAACCTTGACACATCCCTGCTACCAGCGTAATAACAACTATGGGCAGCCCAACTATGGGCAGCACAGTGGTGCAGTGAGTAGCACTTTCGCCTAGCAGCAAAAGGGTCGCTGGTTCGAATCCCGACCACGACACCATCTGCCTGGAGTTTGCATGTTCTCCCTGTGTCTGTGTGGGTTTCCTCCGGGTACTCCGGTTTCCCCCCACACTCCAAAGACATGCTGGTAGGTAAATTGGATCTTGTCCAAAAATTGGCCCAGTATATATGTATATATGTGTGTATGACTGTGTGTCCCTAGCGTGTCAAGATCCTACGGGGTAAAAATGACCGCACCAGCCAAGCAGACACTGGCTGGAAAAAGCGCTATACAAGTCATTCTATCATTCACTCTCCCCTGCTGCCAGCGTCCTAACAACCATGACTCATCCCTGCCGCCAGCGTCCTAACAACCATGACTCATCCCTGCCGCCAGCGTCCTAACAACCATGACTCATCCCTGCCGCCAGCGTCCTAACAACCATGGCTCCTCATCCCTGCTGCCAGCGTCCTAACAACCATGGCTCCTCATCCCTGCTGCCAGTGTCCTAACAACCAAGACTCATCCCTGCTGCCAGCGTCCTAACAACCATGACTCATCCCTGCTGCCAGCGTCCTAACAACCAAGACTCATCCCTGCTGCCAGCGTCCTAACAACCATGACTCATCCCTGCTGCCAGCGTCCTAACAACCAAGACTCATCCCTGCTGCCAGCGTCCTAACAACCTTGACTCATCCCTGCTGCCAGCGTAATAACAACTATGGGAAGCCCAACTATGGGCAGCACAGTGGTGCAGTGAGTAGCACTTTTGCCTAGCAGCAAAAGGGTCGCTGGTTCGAATCCCGACCACGACACCATCTGCCT
Organism: Rana kukunoris; assembly: GCA_029574335.1. Taxonomy (NCBI): domain Eukaryota; kingdom Metazoa; phylum Chordata; class Amphibia; order Anura; family Ranidae; genus Rana; species Rana kukunoris. The sequence continues at coordinate 159,557,229 of CM056058.1, read as the reverse complement.
GGAGTTTGCATGTTCTCCCTGTGTCTGCGTGGGTTTTCTCCGTGTACTCCGGTTTCCCCCCACACTCCAAAGACATGCTGGTAGGTAAATTGGATCTCGTCCAAAAATTGGCCCAGTATATATGTCTATATGTGTGTATGACTGTGTGTCCCTAGCGTGTCAAGATCCTACGGGGTAAAAATGACCGCACCAGCCAAGCAGACACTGGCTGGAAAAAGCGCTATACAAGTCATTCATTCATTCACTCTCCCCTGCTGCCAGCGTCCTAACAACCATGACTCATCCCTGCCGCCAGCGTCCTAACAACCATGACTCATCCCTGCCGCCAGCGTCCTAACAACCATGACTCATCCCTGCCGCCAGCGTCCTAACAACCATGACTCATCCCTGCCGCCAGCGTCCTAACAACCATGACTCATCCCTGCCGCCAGCGTCCTAACAACCATGACTCATCCCTGCTGCCAGCGTCCTAACAACCATGACTCATCCCTGCTGCCAGCGTCCTAACAACCATGGCTCATCCCTGCTGCCAGCGTCCTAACAACCAAGACTCATCCCTGCTGCCAGCGTCCTAACAACCATGGCTCATCCCTGCTGCCAGCGTCCTAACAACCAAGACTCATCCCTGCTGCCAGCGTCCTAACAACCATGACTCATCCCTGCCGCCAGCGTCCTAACAACCATGACTCATCCCTGCCGCCAGCGTCCTAACAACCAAGACTCATCCCTGCTGCCAGCGTCCTAACAACCATGGCTCATCCCTGCTGCCAGCGTCCTAACAACCATGACTCATCCCTGCTGCCAGCGTCCTAACAACCAAGACTCATCCCTGCTGCCAGCGTCCTAACAACCATGACTCATCCTTGCTGCCAATTGTTCCTGCAAAGCTCAGAGCACATGCCCAACAACTGGCAAGTCCTGGCATCTGAGCAGAACCGGTCAGCCTACCTACTGTACCCATATTTTGGACAGCCTTGGGATAGGCCCGGTGTGACCTCCTAGGTACGACTTTGAAAATAAGCTTCTTCTTATAAACCTGATCTGTGAATTGTGGAAGGCGTGGGCACCGCTATTGTAAAGGTGACCCGACCCTTTAACCCTGTGACTGCCCCCTGTGATCGCTCACTACTACTCCTGTCCTTGTGCCTTTTGAAGTCAAAGTTGCTGACACATAACACTGACAGGAAGAGCGGGTAAGGATTGTTAGGCAGTGATTGATGGGGGAACCCCATACATATCGCCCATCAGAGGGACACTTCTGAGAGAAGTGTCTTCACACACTTTTAAAGAAGAGCTAAAGGCATAACTTATTTATTTATTTGTGGATACAGTAATGGGGGGTTATAACCCGTCAGGTTGTTTTGCCCTCTGTGTCCCAATAGGGAGATTTCCCTTCACTTCCTGTCCCATAGCCAAAACAGGAAGTGAGTGGAAATCCCTGCGAATGAAGGGAACCCCCCCCCCCCCCAGCTCACCAGAACTAGTCCCCCTCCGAATATTTCCTCTATATCTGTTCTGGTGACAACATAAAATGTGATTTCCTTTCACTCTCAGTGATAATGTTCCCTGGAAGGAAATCTCCCCATCAGGGCCACAGAAAGCGATAAAAACCCGACCCCTCTGCACTCTAAGGCTGCATTTACACCTGAGCGGCAAGTAACGCCGCATACGCGGCATTACTTGCCGCGATTCGATTATTTTTTTATTTTTTTTTATTTACAAATCATCCCCATTGATGTCTATGGCCGAACGCCAGTGTCGCCTGAAAAAAAGGGTCCGGGACTTTTTTTCAGGCGACAGGCGTTCGGCGCTTCAGAGATGTGAACCATCTCTATAGACATGAATGGGGATTCGCCCCTCCAGCGGCATGAGCGTTGGGCGACAGGCGATTTGTCGCTCAGGTGTGAATGCAGCCTAAACTAACATCTTTATGTACTTCAAGCCCCCAGTCACACCCAATCGGTCACATCCAACCGCCACACCCAATCGGTCACACCCAATCGGTCACACCCAATCGGCCACACCCAATCGGTCACACCCAACCGGTCACACCCAACCGGTCACACCCAACCGGTCACACCCAATCGGCCACACCCAATCGGTCACACCCAATCGGTCACACCCAACCGGCCACACCCAACCGGCCACACCACATCGGCCACACCCAATCGGTCACACCCAATCGGCCACACCCAATCGGCCACCCAATCGGTCACACCCAATCGGTCACACCCAATCGGTCACACCCAATCGGTCACACCCAATCGGTCACACCCAATCGGTCACACCCAATCGCCACACCCAATCGGTCACACCCAACCGTCACACCCAATCAGCCGCACCCCGTCGGTCGCACCCCGTCGGTCACACCCCATCGTTCACACCCAATCGGTCACACCCCATCGGCCACGCCCCATCGGTTACACCCAATCGGTCACACCCCATCGGCCACGCCCCATTGGTTACACCCAATCGGTCACACCCCATCGGCCACGCCCCATTGGTTACACCCCAATCGGTCACACCCAATCTGACTTTGAGATCTTATGCCTTCACTTGAAGTCAGTGCGACTTAATGCACAAATGTCTATGAAAGTCGCACCTGAAATCGCAAATAATGGTGCAGGAACCTTTGTGTTTTTTATTAATTGGTTCAGCATCGCAAAGTCAGAGTCGCACTGATTTGAACAGTTCCGTTGCCGGCACCAGGCTGCCACCTGTCATGTGATTTGGAACTCTCAAATTACATTACAAATTGCACCAGTGCAAAGTTGCAAAATGTATGCAGTCTGTGTCATGGTGTATCTATAGAGGATACAATGTATCACATTCCCTATCTCTGTATCTATAGAGGATACAATGTATCACATGTCATATCTCTGTATCTATAGAGGATACAATGTATCACATGTCATATCTCTGTATCTATAGAGGATACAATGTATCACATTCCCTATCTCTCTATCTGTAGACGGTACAATGTATTACATTTCCTTTCTCGGTTGCCGGTGGGGGGGGGGTTGTTGGAGGCGACCTTGGTTTGGTGTTGCCGGCATGCTGAGGATTCTCCTCCTGACTCTCTCCTTTCTCTCTCTTTGAAGGGACATGGGTGACGTTTGGAGGTCAGATCACAGACGAGGTAAGAAAGACGGACTTCCCGTTTATAAATAACGTTGGGCAGCTGTTAAGAAAAGTAATTGGGGCTAAGTAGGAGGCGCGGCGGCCGCGCACATCTGTCCGCTCTCCGGCAGGATGACCTATTTTTTGGGGCTTGTGGGAGGGGAGGCCTAATCCGAGACTCCGAGGATTCTGGGGGATTTTTGTGGCAGCAATTCACTAGGATTGTCGGGAAATTAGAAAATAAAATTCAACTCCATTTACGCCGTGTCCCCGCCTACCTTCCCCCACTGGTGGGGGGATAGGGGGGCACCCCGGGATTAGAAACCGATGGCTCTGAATCATGGGGCTCCCAACTTTATAGGACCCCATTGTATATTCTACAAATATTAATATGCTGAAAGAATCCCCATCAGGTTTCCCCCCCGCATCAGAGTCCTCATCGGAGCCCCCCTTGTATCAGGATCCCCATCAGTCCCTCCTATACATCATGGTCCCCATAGGAAACCCCACTGACATAAGAGTCTCCCATATAAATAAGGGACACTATCAGAGTCTCTTTGAGGGTCCCAATCAAAGTCCCCCCACCCATACATCAGGATCCCCATTAAAGTCCCCCCACCACACATCAGGGTTCCCATCAGAATCTCCCCTATAAATAAGGGCCCCAATCAGAGTCCCCCTATACATCAGGGTTTCTAGCGTAGTCCCTCCAAAACATCAGTGTTCCCATCAGAGTCCCCCTTTTACATCAGGATTTCTATCAGAGTCCCCTTTTACATCGGGATCCCCCTCATAGTCCCCCTTTTACATCGGGATCCCCCTCATAGTCCCCCTTTTACATCGGGATCCCCCTCATAGTCCCCCTTTTACATCGGGATCCCCCTCATAGTCCCCCTTTTACATCGGGATCCCCCTCATAGTCCCCCTTTTACATCGGGATCCCCCTCAGAGTCCCCTTTTTACACCAGGTTCCCCCTCAGAGTCCCCCTTTTACACCAGGGTCCCCCTCAGAGTCCCCTTTTAACACCAGGGTCTCCCTCAGAGTCCCCCTTTAACACCAGGGTCCCCCTCAGAGTCCCCCTTTAACACCAGGGTCCCCCTCAGAGTCCCCCTTTAACACCAGGGTCCCCCTCAGAGTCCCCCTTTAACACCAGGGTCCCCCTCAGAGTCCCCCTTTAACACCAGGGTCCCCCTCAGAGTCCCCCTTTAACACCAGGGTCCCCCTCAGAGTCCCCCTTTAACACCAGGGTCCCCCTCAGAGTCCCCCTTTAACACCAGGGTCCCCCTCAGAGTCCCCCTTTAACACCAGGGTCCCCCTCAGAGTCCCCCTTTTACACCAGGGTCCCCCTCAGAGTCCCCCTTTTACACCAGGGTCCCCCTCAGAGTCCCCCTTTTACACCAGGGTCCCCCTCAGAGTCCCCCTTTTTACATCATGATCCCCCTCAGCTTCCCCCTACATCAACTGTACCCACCAAAGTCCCCCCCCCTTAATTCAGGTGTATGAAAAAAAAACAAAAAACTTATATAGCGCGGCACATGCGAACTGAATCGCCTCTGGGAATGAATGAAAAAACTTGTATCCGTCGGGGTCCTTGCCCACTTACCTTAGGGTCCCCATCAGAGTCCCTCTGTACATCAAGTGTCATCATTAAACTTCCTGCTTACCTCAGGGTCTTCCTCAGTGTCCTCACTTCTCTCAGGATCCCCATCAGAGTCCCCCTTTGCATCAGAGCCCCCCCCCCCTATTTGCATCAGAGCCCCCCCCCCCTATTTGCATCAGAGTCCCCCCCCTATTTGCATCAGAGTCCCCCCATTTACATCAGAGTCCCCCCCCCCAATTTGCATCAGAGTCCCCCCCCCTATTTGCATCAGAGTCCCCCCCCATTTACATCAGAGTCCCCCCCCCAATTTGCATCAGAGTCTCCCCCTTGCATTATTTTTTTACTTCCCCTGGATCAAAAAGAGCAATTAACCCCTGCAGTGCGGGCACAGAGAACCATTTTATTATTATTTACTCTGAGTTGGGCCTGTTGGGAGTGAAGTACCGGAGCCGCCATTGCTTTCTTGCTTTTTGAGAGGCAAACATTGGGGTGTCATCCAGGGCCGTCTTAATAGCATCATGGGCCCCTAGGCAAAGTAATGCTCTGGGGCCCCTACAATGATGACAGTGCAGGTAAACAGACATCAAGTAGTTGGAGGCAGACTGCCCCCCCCCCCCTGTGTATCCATCACTCTCAGTGCCATCATGGGGCCCCCAATTATGGGGCAGCGTGGGCTCAAGGGCCAGCTGCTTTGGGGAAAGTGCAGGGGCCCCCCATACAGCTGGGGCCCCTGGGCAGTGCCCTCTCATTAAGACAGCCCTGGCGTCATCATCATCCTCACTTCTATTCTTGGTGGTTCTCATAGAACAAATATGAAGGGTGGAAGGTTCAGTGCTGCCCCAGCTGCAGACGTATCACTGAGGTCAGGATCGGGAGGACGGTCCCGGACCTCACACCTTCCAAACCAAGTCTGATCCTTTCCTAACCTCCCGGGACCCTGGGGGTCAACGCTGACTGCCCCCGTCATTGTGGGACGGAGGTGACAGGTGGTCCTCCGGGTGGGGGGAGGTGCAGCCGCTCACCTGTCCGGGCCGGGCGGATCGTCTTACAACAGGAACACTTGGCCGAGTCTTTAGCGCTTTAAATATTCATGCGGCTTTGTGCCGATCGTTTTGTTTCCAATAAAGGCCCACAAAGGGAGGATCGGCCGGCGGGGCAGCGGAAGGGGCAGCTGGCGGGCCTGGAGCTTAATCCGCGCCAATCTGCACCCAGGATAATGTCGGCCGCCGACGCGCTACTATTTCCAGCACGGCTTCCTGCTGACCGGTGCCTCTTATTACATCTTTATGTAATTAATAATATTTTATAATCTCGTAATTATATTACTTTATAACAATATAATATAATAAAATTATAATATAAAACAATATATTATAACAACATTTCATTATAATAATAATAATAATAATAATAATAATAATAATAATACAATAAATAAATATATAAATGAATTTAATATTATATTCTCAAAAAAAAAAAAGTTATTTCATAATAATATTATTTTATAATAATATAATAAAATGATAATATAAAACAATATATTATAACAACATTTCATTATAATAATAATAATAATAATAATAATAATAATAATACAATAAATATATAAATGAATATAATATATTCTCAAAAAAAGTTGTCTTATAATAATATTATTTTATAATAATATAATAAAATGATAATATAAAACAATATATTATAACAACATTTCATTATAATAATAATAATAATAATAATAATAATAATAATAATACAATAAATATATAAATGAATATAATATATTCTCAAAAAAAGTTGTCTTATAATAATATTATTTTATAATAATATAATAAAATGATAATATAAAACAATATATTATAACAACATTTCATTATAATAATAATAATAATAATAATAATAATAATAATGATAATAATACAATAAATATACATTAATATATTATATTCTCAAAAAAAAAGTTCTCATAATCATATTATTTTATAATAATATAATAAAATGATAATATAAAACAATATATATTAACAATTCATTATAATAATAATAATAATCCAATAAATAAATATATAAATTAATATAATATATTATTCACGTTATTCACAAAAAAAAAAAAAAAGTCTAATTTGACCGAAAAGGAAATTGGGATTTAATTTTCCAAGTGGAATCGGACATCTTTCTTGCCTTCCTCGCAGTGGAGGAGGAGTTAATGGGCGACACCCTGATAAATATTGTCTGGCCCCACCCCCCTCCACTGCATTATCGCTGATTACACTATAAGTCAGTGAAGTTACATGCTGTACAGTGCCTCATACAACTTTATTATACAAATCAGGCAGAGGGGGCACTCTACCTCCTGGTTCTACTGACGCGTTTTACCCCTCCTATCTGGTCCTAGCTATAATTTACTGAGATGTCCCCCCCCCCTCATTTAATTGGTCTTCGTCAAAATGGACTGATGTGTTTTGCCCCTCTAATTGGTCTTAGTCAGTGCACTGACGCATTCTACCCCCCAAATTGGTCCTAGTCATAATAAACTGTTGCATCCCTCCCAATTGGTCTTAGTGTGGCGGACGCATTTCACCCATCCCATCTGGTCTTACTTGTAATTTAGTGACGTATTTCACCCATCTTATCTGGTCTTAGCCATATTGGACTGATGCATTTTGCTTAGTTATAGTGTACTGTACTGACACATTTCACCCCCCTGATCTCATCTTTGTATCAGACTGACATGTTTTGTCCCTCCTAGTTGTATTGTATTTATGCTTTTCACCCCTCCTATCTGATCTTGGTCATAATGGTCTGACACGTTTCACCCCTCCTATCTGATCTTAGTCATAGTGGACTGACATGTTTCACCCCTCCTATCTGATCTTAGTCATAGTGGTCTGACGCGTTTTACCCCTCCTATCTGATCTGGTCCTAGCAATAGACTGAGATTTTCACGGCACCTCTCCACCTATTTCTTCAGCCATGGTCCGCCGGCCCATACCTGCACCTCTGGACCCGGCCTGAAGACAAATAGTAGCCGCACCGGCTCACTTACTCACGCCAGCTGTGGTCTGCAGGTATATGGAGAGGCTAGGGCAGTATATAGACAGTCCAAGGGCATTATATGGACAGTCTATAGTAGTATACAGACAGGCCTAGGGTAGTATATGGACAGGCCTAGGGTAGTATATGGACAGGCCTAGGGTAGTATATGGACAGGCTAGGGTAATATATGGACAGGCCTAGGGTAGTATATGGACAGGCTTGGGCAGTATATAGACATGCTAGGGTAGTATAGGGACAGGCTAGCCTAGTATAGGGACAGGCTAGGGCAGCAGGTGCTGCGTGCGCTCCGGGTCATTGCGTGCTCTGGGGCATTGCATGCTCTGGGTCATTGCGTGCTCCGGGTCATTGCGTGTTCTGGGTCATTGCGTGCGCTCTGGGTCATTGCGTGCGCTCTGGGTCATTGCGTGCGCTCTGGGTCATTGCGTGCGCTCTGGGTCATTGCGTGTGCTCCAGGTCATTGCGTGCTCCGGGTCATTGCGTGCTCCGGGTCATTGCGTGCTCCGGGTCATTGCGTGTTCCGGGTCATTGCGTGCGCTCTGGGTCATTGCCTGCTCCGGGTCATTGCGTGCGCTCTGGGTCATTGCGTGTTCCGGGTCATTGCGTGTTCCGGGTCATTGCGTGCGCTCTGGGTCATTGCGTGTGCTCCGGGTCATTGCGTGTTCCGGGTCATTGCGTGCTCCGGGTCATTGCGTGTTCCGGGTCATTGCGTGCGCTCTGGGTCATTGCCTGCTCCGGGTCATTGCGTGCGCTCTGGGTCATTGCGTGTGCTCCAGGTCATTGCGTGTTCCGGGTCATTGCGTGTTCCGGGTCATTGCGTGCTCCGGGTCATTGCGTGTTCCGGGTCATTGCGTGTTCCGGGTCATTGCCTGCTCCGGGTCATTGCCTGCTCCGGGTCATTGCGTGCACTCCGGGTCATTGTGCGCTCCGGGTCATTGCGTGCTCCGGGGTGATTCTATAAGATTACAGAGGAGTTTAATTCTGTGACAACTGGATTACATAACTACTGTAGGACAAAATGTATTCTCAATGTCCGACATCCCGATCACTCATCCGAAGCGATTGAGAATTACGGCGGGCCGGTCTCATCTTACATAGGAGATCAGTTTACTGAGAGAAAGCATTCAAATGATCTGCGAGGCCCTTTATCACATTACCCGCGTGTGCGCGCGTGCGTGACCGCGCTGCACGCATGACAGGCAACATTATCACGGCTCAACCGTCCAAACTGAAAATCTCCGGAATTTACAGACGGCCTGCTGGTCACTGAAAGTCATTTATATAGCCTGCCCAACCCCCGCTGCCATGGAAATCTCCCCATTGCCCTGGTCCCTCTGTATGTAGGAATGTAGCCCCCCTGCCTTCTCCAGATTTCCTTTTTAAAAAGTGATAACTTTGTATAGTTCAGAATCCTCCACAGATGTAAGGAATATATATATATAAAATTATTAAATAAATAACAAAAATATATTAAAAATAAAATAAAAAAATGCACTCATGCACTCTGACTTGGTTTTGCAGATGGCCGAGCAGTTGATGACGCTGGCGTACGATAACGGAATTAACCTTTTTGACACGGCTGAAGTCTACGCTGCAGGAAAGTAAGTAAAGAATTGATCTCTATTATCAGCCATAAATGTTTATTGATTTCCTCCAATCGCCGGGATTCATATCAGAAATATCTGCACATTGTCCAATGGGATTCCTTGATTTTTCTCGGCTTGGAATGGAAAGGAGAGGCTGTTTTATGAAAATGGAGGACTTGACCTGCTGACCCCCCGTCCTCTGCCCTGCTGACGTCCCATCCTCTGCCCTGCTGCGCCCCTGTCCTCTGCCCTGCTGCGCCCCTGTCCTCTGCCCTGCTGCCCCCCCTGTCCTCTGCCCTGCTGACTTCCCGTCCTCTGCCCTGCTGACGTCCCGTCCTCTGCCCTGAAGACGTCCCGTCCTCTGCCCTGCTGACGTCCCATCCTCTGCCCTGCTGCGCCCCTGTCCTCTGCCCTGCTGCGCCCCTGTCCTCTGCCCTGCTGCGCCCCTGTCCTCTGCCCTGCTGCCCCCCCTGTCCTCTGCCCTGCTGCCCCCCCTGTCCTCTGCCCTGCTGACTTCCCGTCCTCTGCCCTGCTGACGTCCCGTCCTCTGCCCTGAAGACGTCCCGTCCTCTGCCCTGCTGACGTCCCGTCCTCTGCCCTGCTGACGTCCCGTCCTCTGCCCTGCTGACGTCCCGTCCTCTGCCCTGCTGACGTCCCGTCCTCTGCCCTGCTGACGTCCCGTCCTCTGCCCTGCTGACGTCCCGTCCTCTGCCCTGCTGACGTCCCGTCCTCTGCCCTGCTGACGTCCCGTCCTCTGCCCCCTTGATGTTTTCTTACTGCACCCCGACATCAGACAGGCTACATCCGGGCCCGAGCAGTTTTTATTACAGGGAGGAGCCTGTACCACTATACATGACTGAAGGGGCCGCTGTTTTTTGGAAACAGAAGAGAAAAGTCTGGCACATAGTGATGTGAAGATGAAAGCAGCTTCCCCCATTCCCGGCCCTTAGAAATGGAACAGAATTCGGACATCACACTGAAGACAATAATTGAGTTAGAAATCCTTTTCCAAGAAAATCTCTTTGTTCTCCGTTTGTATCGGAATCTCGGAGAATCTTCATTTCGGTAGAAAATACATTTCTTTTTGCTGCAATTTCCGGCCTGAAATGAAGTGATTCCGAGTGTTGAGATTACCATCATTAATTCTCTGTGTATGAGCGACTCCCACTATCTGTCCTCTGAGATCTTCCCTGTATAGAGGACATCAGAGACTTCCCAGAGGAGTCCAGAAACCGTTCTCTTCTAGAAGAATCTCATTGTATGGAGGAGGATCTGATATCTACACCCGGGGCGCAGAGACCTCAGGGGGCCGGGATGGGATTCCTTTGTCTGACACTTATATTAATAATTCCTATGTGTGTGTGTGTATATATATATCAGACCGCAGTACTTCGGAAGACGGTCCTGTACATAGTACAGGAGATGGTCAGAGACTGCAGACATGCTACAGGAGATTGCCAAAGACTGCATACATGCTACAGGAGATGGTCAGAGACTGCAGACATGCTGCATGAGACGGTCAGAGACTGGAGAAAATGCTACAGGAGACGGTCAGAGACTGCAGACATGCTACGGGAGACGGTCAGAGACTAAGAACATGCTACAGGAGATGGTCAGACTGGGGACATGCTACAAGAGACGGTCAGAGACTGCGGACATGCTACAGGAGACAGTCAGAGACTGCAGACATGCTACGGGAGACAGTCAGAGACTAAGAACATGCTACAGGAGACGGTCAGAGACTGCGGACATGCTACAGGAGACAGTCAGAGACTGCGGACATGCTACAGGAGACGGTCAGAGACTGCAGACATGCTACGGGAGACGGCTAGAGACTGCGGACATGCTACAGGAGACGGCCAGAGACTGCGGACATGCTACAGGAGACGGTCAGAGACTGCAGACATGCTACGGGAGACGGTCAGAGACTAAGAACATGCTACAGGAGATGGTCAGACTGGGGATATGCTACAAGAGACGTTCAGAGACTGCGGACATGCTACAGGAGACGGTCAGAGACTGCGGACATGCTACAGGAGACGGTCAGAGACTGCGGACATGCTTACAAGAAATGGTCAGAGTTTGGAGACATGCTACAGAAGACGGTCAGAGACTGGGGACATGCTACAGGAGGCGGCCAAAGACTGGGGACATGCTACAGGAGACGGTCAGAGACTGCGGACATACTTACAAGAAATGGTCAGAGTTTGGAGACATGCTACAGAAGACAGTCAGAGACTGGGGACATGCTACAGGAGGCGGCCAAAGACTGGGGACATGCTACAGGAGATGGTCAGAGACTGGGGGCATGCTACAAGAGACGGTCAGAGACTGATGACATGCTACTGGAGATAGTCAGAGACTGAGGACATGCTACAGGAGATGGTCAGAGACTGCAGACATGCTACAGGAGATGGTCAGAGACTGCAGACATGCTACAGGAGATGGTCAGAGACTGCAGACATGCTACAGGAGACGGTCAGAGACTGGGGACATGCTACAGGGGATGGTCAGAGACTGCAGACATGCTACAGGAGACGGTCAGAGACTGCAGACATGCTACAGGAGATGGTCAGAGACTGCAGACATGCTACAGGAGACGGTCAGAGACTGCAGACATGCTACAGGAGATGGTCAGAGACTGCAGACATGCTACATGAGATGGTCAGAGACTGAGGAAATGCTTACAAGAGATGGTCAGAGACTGGGTACATGCTACAGGAACTTTTTCAAAGTTATTTCGCAACAAAAAAAGCACAGAGACATGAATAGATGAATGGATGGGGGAGTTTGTATTAAATATTCAAACAAATAGTGTTTTAATTTTTTGGTGCTCATATGCAATATTTATTTCCTTTGTTTGTCTTTGATCCTCAACCCCTCGGCCTGTCCTCACGGCGGCTCCTCCCCTCTCTTTGTGTCCTTCTCAGGGCAGAAGTCGTATTGGGAAACATCATCAAGAAGAAAGGCTGGAGGTAATTATTTGCACTTTGCGTGATGAATCTTTAATGCGGCGACCGGTTTCATCCGCGCACTTCTCGCTCAGGAGTGAAAAAAAGCCCGCCGTGAATTATTAATGCCGCCAAATACCGCCGCTTATTTTCTTGATATCGCTCTGGGTATTAAACTCGCACGCTCTGTTCGGCGGAAAACGCTATGAGAGGATATTAAATGGCGCGCTATGTACAGAGGAACACCGGGCACTCCGCAGTCACAGGGATTTTTTTTTTATCTTGTTGAATAAAGCTTAAAAATTATAAACTGAACAAACGAGATACCGAGCTAAAATAGCAGATAAAGAGTAACTCCCCTTTTGTTGAAACCCCGCCCCCCCTCCAGGTATCCCTGATGCAGCTAAAGCACACCAATGAAGGTTATCGCCCCCCCCGGCCCCGGCTCTCATGATACTTCACAGGTGCGCCGCAATTGATTGCTTGCCCTGTGATAATTCTAGTCATTCACTCCGCACATGGACACAGAGAAACACACAGCTATTTCTTCAGAATAGCAAAAGGTAGAAATCTGCTACAAAGTTACAAAACAAAATCCACAAGAGAAATGGGTAACAAAGACCCACAGGGCTTTGTGATACCAAAAGAAAATGTAGCACGTTATATAGCATAAAAGACAAATATTTTATTTAGAACATTTTTAAAGTTTAAAAAAAAAAAAATAAGTTTAACCACTTAAAGGGGTTGTAAAGGAAAACATTTTTTTTTTTCGTAATAAGCATCCTTTACCCGCAGACATTCCTCTTTTTTCCCTTTCTCGTTGTTGGTTTTTGCTCAGAAGTTGCTCTATTTCTTCTCTGTTCGGTTCACTTCCTGCTTGTCTGATTTTACTCACCACCGTGAAGGGAGGCTTTACTGCGGTGGTCAGTAACGTGCCCCGCCCCCTCCTGGGAACTACATCTGTGCGGCAGGACGCTCTCTACGTGTTGGAGACTTCAAGGAGGTGTGAATTACTGGGCGTGCCGCAATGCATACTGGGAAATGTAGTTCTTACATGAACGAGCGCCGCAAACCAGGAAGTGAATGAGAGAACAGAAACTAGAACGCCGAAGGGGATATAGATGACGGAATTTAATAACGGAATCATCACACTATTCTGTCTGTCTAACTTGCAGACATAAATTTTAGGCAAAAAAAAAAAAAATAGCTTTACAACTCCTTTAACCCCCGGACCAATATGCAGGTAAAGGACCTTGCCCCTTTTTGCGATTCGGCACTGCGTCGCTTTAACTGACAATTGCGCGGTCGTGCGACGTGGCTCCCAAACAAAATTGGCGTCCTTTTTTCCCCACAAATGGAGATTTCTTTTGGTGGTATTTGATCACCTCTGCGGTTTTTATTTTTTGCGCTATAAACAAATATAGAGCGACAATTTTGAAAAAAATTCAATATTTTTTACTTTTTGCTGTAATAAATATCCCCCAAAAAAGATATAAAAAAAACTTTTTTTCCTCAGTTTAGGCCGATACGTATTCTTCTACTTATTTTTGGTAAAAAAATCGCAATAAGCGTTTATCGGTTGGTTTGCGCAAAATTTATAGCATTTACAAAATAGGGGATAGTTTTATGGCATTTTTATTAATAATTTTTTTTTTTACTACTAATGGCGGTGATCAGCGTGTTTTTTTTTTTCGTGACTGCGACATTATGGCGGACACATCGGACACGTTTTTGGGACCATTGTCATTTTCACAGCAAAAAGTGCTTTAAAAAATGCACTGATTACTGTGAAAATGACAATTGCAGTTTAGGAGTTAACCACTAGGGGGCGCTGAAGGGGTTATGTGTGACCTCATATGTGTTTCTAACTGTAGGGGGGCGGGGCTGGACCTGTGATGTCATTAATTGTGTTTCCCTATATCAGGGAACAGACGATCACTGCCACAATGAAGAACGGGGAAGGTTTGTTTACACTCACCCCGTTCTTCAGCTCCTGTGACCGATCGCGGGATACCGGCGGCGATCGGGTCCCGCAGCCGCAGGCACGGAGCTTCGGACCGGGTCGCGTGTGCGCGACACCCATGGCTGGGCTCTTAAAGGCGACATACCTGTACGTGATTGTGCCCAGCCGCGCCAATCTGCCAACGTATATCGGCGTTAGGCGGTCCTTAAGTGGTTAAAATGTAAACACCACTGTTGAGGGAAGTAGATGAAAGGATTTATTGGCAAACAAATACAAGATATCCATACGACATATAGCAGTATTCCTGTCTGATTTATGAGATTCCAAGGATTCCCAATGCGTTTCGACCTTGAGGAAGACCACCAAGGGCGAAACACGTCAGGCTTCTTGGAATTTCATAATCAGGAATACTGCTATATGTTGCATGAAATTCTCCTTTTATTTGTTTGCCGACAAATCTTTACATCTACTTCTCTCTATAGTGGTCTTTACAGGGGGCTCTTTTAAACTTTTAAAAGTTTTCTAAATAAAATATGTGTCTTTTATGCTATATAACGTGTTACTTTTTTTTTATCACAAAGCCCCTTTGGATTTTGTTTTGTAAAAAACTTTGTAGCAGATTCCTACGTTTTGTTATTCTGAAGAAACAGCTGTGTGTTTCTCTGTGTCCATGTGCGGAGTGAATGACTAGAACTATCACAGGGCAAGCAATGTGTATGTCAACATCAATTGCGGCGCACATGTAAAGCATCACTGAGAATGAGCGCAATAATTGTACACATTTATCTTTAAATGGATAATTAAAGAGCATCATCTAAAGAGAATCTTTTATATTTTACCCCAAAAATATTGGGTATAATATTGTGTTTGCAATAAAATTCAATTCTGTGTTTTTTTTTTTTTTTTTTTAATAAAAGTAAAAAATAAAAAGTCAAATAAAAAATAAAAATAAAAAAATGTCTCCATCCCTCTTTGCTTGCGCACAGAAGCCAACCTATTTAAAATAAATAAATAAAAATACTTGTAATGACCACCATTTTATTTTCTGGGGTCTGTACATTCAGAAAAAAAAAATATATACTTTTTGAGGGTTTATATACTTTTTGAGGGTTTACAGTAATTTCTAGAAGAAAAAAAAAAGCAAATTTTTTTTTGCATGTTAAAAAAAATGGCCCTGGTAGACAAATGGTTAAAGTTATTGGATAAAATAGATTTTATTATAGACGAGTCAACATGACATATCCACATTTTTTTTTTTTTTAATAAAAGTAAAAAATAAAAAGTCAAATAAAAATAAAATAAAAAAAGTGCCTCCATCCCTCTTTGCTTGCGCACAGAAACCAACCTATTTAAAATAAATAAATAAATGCAAATACTTGAAATTACCACCATTTTATTTTCCGGGGTCTGTACTTTCAGAAAATATATATATACTTTTTGAGGGCTTCTAGATTTCAAGAGAAAATTTCTAGAGAAAAAAAAAGCTAATTTTTTGCATGTTCAAAAAAAATAAAAATAATGGCCCTGGTAGACAAATAGTTAAAGTTATTGGATAAAATAGATTTTATTATAGACGTGTCAACATGACATATCCAAAACATTGTTTTAACCACTTAAAGACCCGGATTTTTCTGGCATTTTTTTTTTTACAAATTTTAAATCAGTAAAATAAATAAATTAAAACTTGTGCCCAAATTTCTTATGTCACACACAAAAAAAAAAAATGTTATGCAAATTATTATTATTTTTTTATTTATTTTTTTCTAGACGGTCCAGTTTGGTTATCACAACCAAAATTTTCTGGGGTGGAAAGTAAGTCGCCCGAACTCTTTCTACCTCCTTGTGTGTTTGTACATAGAAGACAATCATCCATAACACTTTTCTATGTTCCAGGGCGGAAACTGAGCGAGGTTTATCCAGAAAACATATCATTGAAGGTAAGCGCGTCAATTTCTCCCTTATAGCCGTCGATCTGTTTATATGAAGTTGTGGGGATCGCCTGCTGGGTTCTTTGTATCTCTCAGCTGAGACTTCCCCACCACTATTCACAGTTCTGCCTTACTCTTGTGGTCATTACACAGCCAATAGATGGTGTTACTCCAGGTGGCACCTTTTATTATGAAAAAGTAGAAAAATGTGGTGCTTGATTAATAATTACTCATCTATAATAAAAAAAAAAAAGTGCAATAATTCCAGAGGACACTTTTCATAGAAATAATTATTTTATTATGACCTTGTGGGGAAGAGTGGAAGCCAAACTACAACAGAAAAATCCCTTGCACCGGGGGCCCTGAGATGTAGAAGAACCTGGAAGGTTATTTATAAAATTAGTACCCACCAGCAACTGGTACCAGGGTCATATTCAGTTGAGTTAAATGACGATAATATAAGGTTACCTCGCTGATGCGGAAGTAGATATAATTAAAATTAAATTTTTTATTTTTTTATACTTTTTTCATTTTTTTTTAACTTTATTGCTATCACATGAGGGCTAACAAGCCCTCCTCTGTGGTAGCATAGGCGGGTAGACATGTGCACTGTTCTTTTTCGTTTCACAACGAAATTAGTTAGTGCTCAGAACCAGGGCTGATCCTCGGGTCACAGACGCCTGGGTGCAGAAATATTTCTGGCGCCCCAACACGGGCGTGGCTATCTTACTAACTCCTCCCCTTTACAAATGTTTGTATGGCTATGACTCAAACACAGAGATGCTCCCCTAAGAAGTCTTCATTAGTGTCCCCCATCAGAGCCCCTCACAGCAGGTGTTTCCCTTCAGAGCCCCCCAGCAGGTGTCCCACCATCAGATCCCCCCAGCAGGTGTCCCTCATCAGAGCCCCCCCCCCCCAGCAGGTGTTTCCAATCAGAGCCCCCCACAGCAGGTGTTTCCAATCAGAGCCCTCCAAGCAGGTGTCCCCCATCAGAGCCCCCCCAGCAGGTGTCCTCTATCAGAGCTCCCCCCAATAGGTGTCCCTCATCAGAGCCCCCCACAGCAGGTGTTTCCCATCAGAGCCCTCCCAGCAGGTGTCCCTCATCAGAGCACTCCCAGCAGGTGTCCCTCATCAGAGCCCCCCACAGCAGGTGTCCCTCATCAGAGCCCCCCACAGCAGATGTTTCCCATCAGAGCCCTCCCAGCAGGTGTCCCGCATCAGAGCCCCCCCCAGCAGGTGTCCCCCATCAGAGCCCCCCCCAGCAGGTGTCCCCCATCAGAGCCCCCCCCAGCAGGTGTCCCCCATCAGAGCCCCCCACAGCAGGTGTCCCTCATCAGAGCCCCCCCAGCAGGTGTCCTCTATCAGAGCTCCCCCCAATAGGTGTCCCCCATCAGAGCCCCCCACAGCAGGTGTCCCACCATCAGAGCCCTCCCCAGCAGGTGTCCCCCATCAGAGCCCCCCCCCCCCACAGCAGGTGTCCCACCATCAGAGCCCCCCCCCACAGCAGGTGTCCCACCATCAGATCCCCCCAGCAGGTGTCCCTCATCAGAGCCCCCCCAGCAGGTGTCCCACCATCAGAGCCCCCCAGCAGGTGTCCCTCATCAGAGCACTCCCAGCAGGTGTCCCTCATCAGAGCCCCCCACAGCAGGTGTCCCTCATCAGAGCTCCCCCAGCAGGTGTCCCCCATCAGAGCCCCCCCACAGCAGGTGAGCCCATAGATCAGTACTTGTCCAATAGATCTCTGTAGCTCGGCATTCTGGGAGCAGAAGCACATTGCAGGGGGCGGGGCATACGTGGCATCTTTTGTTACTTGAAGGTGGCACTCGGAGAGCATTTCTGGGAGGTGCACGGGATGATTGGCAGCAGCTCCGGCCAACCCAGAAGCCTCTCATCACACCGCCTATGGGAGATGAGCCGACACACGCAGAGGGGGCGGGGCAGACAGGAAACTGCTCCATGCGCACCGGACAGAATTAATTAGTGGAGCCTAGTGCCGAAACGTGTTCCAGTACTAGGCTCCGCTGTGGTACCCAACCCGGATTCCGGGAACAGCGGGAGATATGCGCTCTTGTCAGTTGCCAGCCGAGAGAGCAAGTGGGATGGGGAACCGCAGCACCCGCTACATGGGCTCCGCCTCTGGATACAGACAAGGAGGAGGGAGGGGGGGCACTTTGGAGCTGCGGAGCACCCCGTGCACCCTGCCTAGGATCGGCCCTGCTCAGAGTGGACGAGAAGAATGTTTGTCTTTTACCCCTATTGGTCAGTATGCTGGACATCGGATGAACGATTGGCGAGTGATTGACGAATAGTCTTGTTGTTGCAGATATTCTGGGGACGCGGCATGTAATGTGTTAATAATAATGATCTGCTTTAATCGTTCTCAAGGTTTAAAAGCTTCTCTAGAAAGACTCCAGCTAGAATACGTGGATGTCGTGTTTGCCAATCGCCCCGATCCCAACACTCCCATGGAAGGTAAGACGTCCCTGAGATACGTAGACGATGTATATGAGTGACGATACCATTACATGATGAAGGTTGAAGTGACACGTTGGGGGTCAGTCCACCAAGACGGATCACTTGCGGAATCCTCGCCCCCGGTCACTATTCCCTTGTTTAACAAAATCAAATCACATTTCCAAGTAACGGAGGGCCGAGGGCCCTCACTGTGACGTCTCTAGAAGGCGGCATTAAAGGGAGCCGATTCAGAGAGATACAATGTAATAAAATACAAACATACAATGTTTCAAACCCGACTCAAGCAAAATAAATTCACATATTATTGATACTTTGTAATTAAGGTGATTTTCTGGCACCTTAAAAGTCCTGAAATACTTTCCAGATGTTTGGGTGGTTTTCTGAACTTCTCCAGGACGTGGGACAATCCCTCATATCCGCCCAGAGCAGCAGCGTATCCTCCATAGGTACATTGTGTGCGGTGCCTATTGACAGCCAATCATAGGCAGTGGAGGTACCACTGACCCCTGAACACCCCCTTACTCTCCACCGACCCCCTCACTCACCAATGACCCCTGAAGTCCCCCTCACTCACCAATGACCCCGGAAGTCCCCCTCACTCACCAATGACCCCTGAAGTCCCCCTCACTCACCAATGACCCCTGAAGTCCCCCTCACTCACCAATGACCCCCTGAAGTCCCCCTCACTCACCTCTGACCCCTGAAGTCCCCCTCACTCACCTCTGACCCCTGAAGTCCCCCCCACTCTCCACTGACCCCTGAAGTCCCCCTCACTCTCCACTGACCCCTGAAGTCCCCCTCACTCTCCACTGACCCCTGAAGTCCCCCTCACTCACCACTGACCCCTGAAGTCCCCCCTCACTCACCACTGACCCCTGAAGTCCCCCCTCACTCACCACTGACCCCTGAACACCCCCTCACTCTCCACTGATCCCTGAACACCCCCTCACTCTCCACTGATCCCTGAAGTCCCCCTCACTCACCAATGACCCCTGAAGTCCCCCTCACTCACCACTGATCCCTGAACTCCCCCTCACTCACCACTGATCCCTGAACTCCCCCTCACTCACCACTGACCCCTGAAGTCCCCCTCACTCACCACTGACCCCTGAAGTCCCCCTCACTCACCACTGACCCCTGAAGTCCCCCTCACTCACCACTGACCCCTGAAGTCCCCCTCACTCACCACTGACCCCTGAAGTCCCCCTCACTCACCACTGACCCCTGAAGTCCCCCTCACTCACCACTGACCCCTGAAGTCCCCCTCACTCACCACTGACCCCTGAAGTCCCCCTCACTCACCACTGACCCCTGAAGTCCCCCTCACTCACCACTGACCCCTGAAGTCCCCCTCACTCACCACTGACCCCTGAAGTCCCCCTCACTCACCACTGACCCCTGAAGTCCCCCTCACTCACCACTGACCCCTGAAGTCCCCCTCACTCACCACTGACCCCTGAACACCCCCTCACTCTCCACTGATCCTTGAACTCTCCCTCACTCACCACTGACCCCTAAAGTCTGCTTCACATGCTACTGGCCTCTGAACTCTACAACACTTCTGACCCCATCTTACTACTAATCACTGAACTCTGCATCACTTACTACTAATCCATTAATTTTGCATCACTTAGTACTGACCACTGAGTCACTCCTGACCTCTGCCTAACTTACTCTGAACTCTGCTTCACTTACTCCTGACCTCTGCATCACTTACTCCCGACCTCTGCATTGCTTACTCCCGACCTCTGCATCGCTTACTCCCGACCTCTGCATCGCTTACTCCCGACCTCTGCATCGCTTACTCCCGACCTCTGCATCGCTTACTCCCGACCTCTGCATCGCTTAATCCCGACCTCTGTCTCACTAATTACTGACCTCTTCATTACTTACTACTGACCTCTGAATTCTGTGTTACTCCTGAACTCTGTATCGCTTACTCTTGACCTCTAAGTCACTCCTGACCTCTGAACTTTGCCTCATTTAATACTGAACCTTTTGTGTCACCTACTACTGATCCCCCTGCACTCTGCGTCCCTTTAAGCCTCGGCCAATATTCAGTACAATGAAAGCCACACCCACTATTTGCACCTTCATCACACGGACCTCCTTCTCTCAGAAAATGGAAACAAGAAGGGGCCGACATTGAGGTGTAACTATAAAATGATTCGGCAATTCCTGGAAGTGTTATTTCTGTAGACGAGTCTTCTGAACTTGTGCAGCTCGGTAAACTGACCCCTCCCCCCCCCCCAAAAAAAAAAAAAATACAATAAAAATTTTATGACCGACTATGGGCTCAATTTACTAATCTGGAATTATTTGTGGTTATGTTCAGTCACAATGCTAATGATAATCAATAACACATGTTTTTACTTTAGTGAATTGAGCGCTTTTTGTATAAAATTGTAAATTTTATTTTTTTGAGAAAAAAAAAATGATTTATATATAATATATAAAATATTTAATATATATTTTAAATATATATATATATATATATATATATATATATATATATAGATATAGCTATATAGATATATAAAAAAAAAATATATCTATAGATAAATGGGTATCTCTCCCTGTCTCTCTCTCTCTCTCTCCATATATATATATATATATATATATATATATATATACAGAGAGAGAGAGAGAGAGAGAGAGCGAGAGATATTCTATATATATATATAGCTATAATTTAAGGACAGAAAGAGTAATAATATTGTTTTTCTATTTAAAATATGAATATTATTATTTTTTGCCAGTGTTATTATTGTTTTTATATTTAAAAATAGAATATTATTTTTGCCAATGTCAGCTTGTATATTGTGTTGTTAAAAAAAAAAAATTGTGGTACATCTCATTTCAGTGCATTTTTTTTTATCAGAATCAGTATGTGAATATTAATGCTGAGTTGTCTAATTTGTTGATTACTTACTCTGCTGTAATGGTTCAAATAGCTTTCTTGATTTATTTTCATTTTAATAATTTTTTTTTTAATTGCTTGAATTCACAATTTTAAATTAATTTATTAAAATGTTCTGATTTATTTGAATTAATAAGGGTGTTAAACTATTTTTAATAAGATATACTTATTTTTTTCTTTAAATGAGGCCATAGACAAAGTGGAGGTTAAATGTGAAGCTATAGATTTAGGATTACAAATTAAAAACAAAAAAAATTGCTGTATTGCAGTATTCCCATCATTATTTATAATAAAATCACTAAATAAAAAAAGGGCATTTAAGGGGTATGACTGACGAATTTAAACCTTTCTGATTCAAATGATAGCTCTGCTTTCATGAACAAAAAAAGGATTTAGAATTATTTTATTTTTTTATCTTGTACCTTTTAATTGTTTTTTTTTTAAAACCCTGTGCCCTTTTGTCAAAAGAGATTTCATGAACTTACAGCAATAAACTTTTGGTCTTTTTTAAATCTTTCTTTTATCACCAGGAGACCCATTTAGTTCCTCCAGGTCGAGAACATTCATCATAGAAGGTACACAGTACCCAAAGTCTCCATATTGAATTCCGTGTCCAAAAAAAGGCATTTTATGGCACAGATAATATTTTATCTTTACCATATAAGTGTTACCTTCCCCCACCCCACCCCACCCCAGTGAAAAGAAAAAAAAAAATCCATAAAATGCATAAAAAAAATAATCCCCTTTAAGAACATCTTGCAAGTAAATTCCTATTTTATTTTCCAATCCCTTTATTATTACAACCCCTCCCCCCCTCACCCCATTCCTTCTTTTTGCCCTTATTTGTGTATCATATCATTATTCCTTTAACTGGGATATTTATTTTATTTTTATTTTTTTGCATGGTAAAAACAGGTTTGGATTTTTTATTTTATTTTATTATTTATGTATTATTGCTTTGATATTTCTGCATCATTGGTGTTAAGTTTGAGTGACCTTTAACTTCCTCTTTAGAATTTAGTAATGTGAAGAAAATACTCAATGATGCTACTGACCTTTTAAGAAATACGAACTTGCATTTATTTGACTGTATTTTATTTTTTTCTTGAAGAGTAGATTACTGCTACAGCTGGGCAAAAAAAATAAAAATAAAATAATGAAAGTAAAAAAAAAAAAGAATAAAAAAAAAATCATGTTATTTTTGTTTATAAAAAAACAAAAACAAAACAAGAATGACCTAAAAAAAATGTTTTAAAGCTTGATTTGAAATTTGATATTGTATCTCCTTTAATTAATTTGTGGTTATAATGCTGGATTTTTGCCCACTTGCAGCATCTCTCTGTTTTTTGCTCGTTTGGTTGAATCTTTTTTCTTACCCAAGTGTATTGCTTTGGTTTTTGCACCAGTGCACTATTTAGAATCCCTGTGGAATTCTAAGAGGCTTGTTGGCATAGTTCTTGTCTGACGGTGCATGGAAGGATTTCCTGCTTTGGACGGGAATGATTTTTTAATTTTTTTTTTTGCTTCTCTTGGCATGGGCCTGTACAATGGGGAGTTGTGCATGATACAGAAAGTTGCAGTACGAGTTATGGGAAAAAAAAAAAAAAAGTGTTTCTAAAAATATTTTTTAAATTATTACTTTGGTAAAGACACGTGGACCTAGGAGTAGTGTGCAAATGTTTTTGTAATTTTTTTATTAATCTTTTTCAATTCAATGCACATTTTGGGCCAGATTCAGGTAGAGTTACTCTGGAGTATCAGTGATACGCCAGCATAACTCTCACTTTGAGCCGGCGTTTCTGTTCTCTGTAAGCAGAAAACAAGAAACGCCGGGTTGGAGTTCCTATACGAGCGGCGTAATTGTATTTCGGCGTCGTATCGGAACTGCAATTTTAAAAATGGCGCTCGGGGCGTTCCCGCTGATTAACGCCGAGAATATGTTAATCAGCGAGAATCGGCAATTCACGATCGTACTCGGGCCCGACGCAGTGATTTTCCGACGTTTCCGTAAGAGATACGCGGCTTAAAGAAAAACATGCCCCCTAGTGGAGTATCCTATATTAAGTATGGCCGCCGTCAACGCGTCAAATTTAAAAATGTTTGTGTGCGTGAATGGGGATTGACGTCATTGACGTTCACTGACAGAATTTGGAGCATGCGCACTGACAGTCGACGCATGCGCAGTACGTTCGCCGCGGGATCGCGCCCAGTTTAAATAATACACGCCCCCTACCCGCCCAATTTGAATTCTGCCGGCTCATTTTCGCTACGCCGCCGCAACTTTAGGAGCAAGTGCTATGTGAATAACAGTACTTGCTCCCAAAGTTTCGGCGGAGTAACGTAAATGACTAACGTTACTCCGAAATAAACTGCTGTCCTACCTGAATCTGGCCCTTTGTGGGTTTTTTTTTCATATTTTAAATACAAAGGAAATGCATGTTTTTTTTGTTTTTTTTTTAATTAGTTTATTTTTATGGCTATAGTTAAAAAAAAAAGCTTTTGCTTTGCCAGTCCACTTTTAGAAACACTTAAGAAGCCACAATTTTGCATTTTGCAGTATGCCTTGCAAGCACTGTATAATAGGGATGTTATTTCCCCGTAAACGGTTTTCACCATCCACCCCCATAACGCCTTTTGTGACATTGCATCAATCCGATACACAAAATATTCCCCTAGATTGCCCATTGTTACAGACTGTTGTCTTGGGGGCATACATTTTTAAAATACATTCACAATATTTTTTTTTTTTTACTTTTTGTATAGGCACACAACATTTTCATATTAAGTTGGAATTTTCTTGCGTGTGCATATACATGACCTATTTAGATATATAAATATATATTTTCTTTCCATTGGAAGGGCCATTAAACCTAATAAACCGGTTGATTTATATGGAAGGATTTTGTGGAGACCTGACCCAATTGAGTTCAGGTGTCTCCGCTGAAGTGTATACTCTTGATGCAGCACCATACATATACAGTATATACACAGCCCCTCCAGGGCAGGACTTAGGGTGGTGGGGGCCCCTGGGCTTGAGTGTTCATCGAAGGGGCCCCTGGAGCCGAGAAGTGGGGGGCGCCGATCAAGGGGGGTGCCACTAATCAAAGTTGTCGAGCGGGGGTGCCGCCGATCACAGTAGCTGAGCGGGGGGGTTTCTATCGTAGTTGTTGAGCGGTGGGGAAGTGAAGAGTACATCTTACCTCTTCATCAGCATGGCTCTTTTAGCTTCCTCCTCCAGTGCTGCATGGCTCTTCCTGCTCCTATTGGGCGGGGCCCATGGGCTTGAGCCAAGTCAAGACCAATGGTAAGTCCAGCCCCGAGCCCCTCCTACAATTGGGTATTTTTTTTCTGCTTTTTTACTCCTTTCTCGACCTCCTTTCAGAGCCATTGGACACATCTTCACACATGCTGGACCTTTAAAAATGGTGGTGCCTGTGGAGGGGGATGGGGCCAGCATTACTGATTTTCACTGTGCCTCCGAGTTCTGCCTGTTGTTGTTCAATATATGCAATCCCGCCTCTTGCGTCCAATCACTGTGCTGTTATTCGTTACAGCACAAGCTAATTTTTGGGAAGGGGGGGTGCCCCTGAATGGTAGTTAGGAAATGTGGTCAACCTAGGGTAGGAGGGCACAGTGGGAGGTTGGCGGGCAATGCAAGCCACTGTTGGAGGTTGGAAGCTCTATGGGAGTCTATAGGCTCTGCAATAGGCTGGTGGGCATTACAGGGGGCTGTGGCGGGCACTACGTCTGCTGTGGAAGGTTAGGGGGTACTCTGGCACTATGGGAGATTACGGGATCTGCAGCTGGCTGGAGTCCCGTAGGGGGAAGCCCACGGACCGGTGGTTGAGAACCGTTGACCTAGTTGATTTTTTTATCAGGTCTTAATGATCCAACACGGCTGTAGCTACTAAATCGCGACACCGTCCTCACTTTTCCACCATCGTTTCTTTATGTAGCGTGGCATCAGCAGTTTCTATTGGTGCTAGGGGACTATTTGGGGAGTCAGCAGCTCTCCGTAGAAGGCTGTGCGGAAGTGTCGGTAGATATTTTTGCTGATACTTGTCAGGAAGAGCAGACGGCAACTCTTGTTCATTATGCAGGTAAAGGACCTTGCCCCTATTTGCGATTCGGCACTGCGTCGCTTTAACTGACAATTGCGTGGTCGTGCGACGTGGCTCCCAAACAAAATTGACATCCTTTTCCCCCCCACAAAGCTTTCTTTTGGTGGTATTTGATCGCCTCTGCGGTTTTTATTTTTTTGCGCTATAAACAAAAATATAGTCAAAAGAAAAGGTTTCCCCCCGGGACTTTAAATGAAGTGGGTAACGTTTCCGCCAGTAAAAATAACAATAATCGTATAGTATATAATTTATTCAAGTAAAATTGTTACATAACAATTGCCAATTGAAACAATACATAGACAGTTAATATTAATACACAAGTATAGTAGTGGACAGAGTACACGGGCATCGTACTACCCGACTAGCCTAGTTTCGCAAGATCCAGCTCACTCTTCAGGGGTGTGTAACACTGTACCGAGGATGAAAAAATATATATGTTTGGCAATCTGGCATAGTATTTGGATCAGATTCAGATAGCCTTTATGTCCGCGTAAAGTCTATTCTGAGCCGGCGTATCTTTTTTCTGTATGTAGAAAACAAGATACGCCGGAATTCTGCTAATATACGATCGGCGTAAGTCACTTGCACTGTCGTATATTAGTTGCATATTTACACTGGCCGCTAGGTGGCGCTTCCGTAGTTTTACGCGTAAAATATGCAAATTAGCTATTTACGCTGATTCCTGAAGGTACTTGCGGCCAGGCATCATAGTTTACGTCGTTTGCATAAGCATTATTCCGGCGTAAAGTTACCCCTGCTATAGGAGGCGTAGCCAATGTTAATTATGGACGTCGGGACAGCGTCGAATTGTACGTCGTTTGCGTAAATCGTTCGGGAATGGGGCTCGCCGCAAGTTACGTTCACGTCGTTTACATTGACAAATAGTGACATGATTTCGCGCATGCGCACTGGAAACGTCCACGGACGGCGCATGCGCCGTCCAAAAAAAATACGTAAATTACGTGGGGTCATGATTCATTTACATGAATCACGCCCCCACATCACAAATTTGAATTGTGCGGCCTTACGCCGGGCACTTTACGCTGCGCTATTATGGAGCAAGTGCTTTCTGAATAAGGCACTTGCCCATAATATTTGCGGCGGCGTAGCGTAAACGGCATACGCTACGCCGCCGGACAGATACATCGCATGTATCTGAATCTGGCCCTTTGTTTGTAAGGGCACAGGGCCTTGGGGCAACACATTTGCAGCCATGGTCAAGCTTGGTGGTGAGTATGGGGATTTACAACCCCTCCTGCCCTGTGCCCTTACAAACAAATACTATGCCAGATTGCCAAACATATATATTTTTTCATCCTCGGTACAGTGTTACACACCCCTGAAGAGTGAGCTGGATCTTGCAAAACTAGGCTAGTCGGGTAGTACGATGCCCGTGTACTCTGTCCACTACTATACTTGTGTACTAATATCTGTGTACTAATATCTGTCCACTACTATACTTGTGTACTAATATCTGTGTACTAATATCTGTCCACTACTATACTTGTGTACTAATATCTGTCCACTACTATACTTGTGTACTAATATCTGTCCACTACTATACTTGTGTACTTTCAGACGTCCGCCTCCGTTCGTCCGTTTTTACAAGTCCGTAAAGGGACTTGTAATGGGCCCCTATAGGATCGCGTCCGTTAGCGGATGATGCATCCGCTAACGTCCGCAAAGATCCGCGTCCGTCTGGATCCGTTTTTTTCGGACGGAAGAAAACCCTATTTTTCTTCCGTCCATCGGATCGGATGAATGCGGACACACGGTCCGTATTCATCCGATTCCCCATAGGGGAGAGCGGAGGAGAGACAGGGCGGTCCCTGCACAGTGTGCGTGGACCGCCCTGTCCGCCGACAGCTCAGCGGGGATCCCCGCTGAGCCGACGGACACACACGGAGCGGACCGAAAAACGGTCCGCTCCGTGTTAAGGACCCTTAGTGTCTGTGTATTGTTTCAATTGCCAATTGTTGATGTTATGTATGTAACAATTTTACTTTGAATAAATGATATATTATACAATTATTGTTATTTTTACTGGTGGAAACATTACCCACTTCATCTTTTCTTTTGACTATATGTAATAGGGATGGAAGTGTGTCACTGGGGACAACAGACCTTTCCTCTTTTTTCGTATAAACAAAAATAGAGCGCCGATTTAAAAAAAAAAAAAAAAAACAATATTTTTTACATTTTGCTATAATAAATATCCCCCAAATATATATATAAAATGTCCTCAGTTTCGTCCGATACGTATTCTTCTACATATTTTTGGTAATTATTTTTTCGCAATAAGCGTTTATCGATTGGTTTGCGCAAAATTGCCTCCAGGAGGGAAATGGGCCTTAAAGCTGATCAGTTGAGGCCTTGGACCCAAGGAGCAATACAACCCAGGAATGAATTTTGTAGATCTGGGCGGTTTTAATTTTTTATATCTTGCTTGATTCACAGATTAGTAATGGTCTAGTCCAGAGGTCTCCAAGTTTTCTAAGCAAAGGGCCAATTTTCTTTGCAATTAGGCTTTATGAGGTTGTACTTTGGCCAGTGGGAGCAGACACAATGCCTCATTGTTGGTTTTAATGGAAGGAATAGTGTCCCATTGCTAGTGTCAGTGGGAAGAATAGTGCCCCATCATTGGTGTCAGTGGGAAGAATAGTGCCCCATCGCTGGTGTCAATGGGGGAGGAATAGTATCCCATTACTGGTGTCAGTGGGAGGAAAAATGTGCCATCAGTGGGAATAATAGTTCCCCATCGCTGGTGTCGGTGGAAGGAATAGTGCCCCATCATTGGTATCAGTGGGAGGAATAATACCCCATCATTGGTGTCAGTGAAAGGGGTAGTGTCCCATCAATGGTGTCAGTGGAAGGAATAGGATCCCATTCTTTAGTATCAGTGGGAGGAGTAGTGGCCAAAGGGCCAAATAAAGGCAAGCAAATTGTCACATCCAGCCAGAGGTTGGAGACTACTGATCTAGTCCAATCCATTACAAATAGGTTCCTTTGTGAAAGATAACAATTGCAGGGTCCTAAATTAAACCGTTAAGGTCATAACTGGATGTCAGCATCAGCACCGCATCCAGATTATGACATACAGAAAATTAAATGAGCTCAGATGAATATTTGGGGTGCCCACAAATGGTTTTTGTTTGTAGGGATCTCCCCTGTAAGGTGTATTGTGTATCTGTTTTGTGGGCACCTCAGAAGTCGATCATCCGGCCTAATCTAGTTCTCTGAATTTCGGACTCCTGTTGGCTTGTGAAGTTCGGCATTCCCAGCACTGAATTGCAAGCTGTAGACCCGTCGCGTAGACGATGTCTCCCGAAGATGAGGGGTGCCAAATTTTACAAATTCTCTGATTCTTTCTACCCTGGCAAACTAAATTATGTGTGTTTTCATCCCCAATACAAGGAAGGGTGGCATGGATTCTCGGGGTAGCCAAGAGGATACATCCCCAATACAAGGAGGGGGTGGCATGGACACTCGGGAAAGGAGGGGGTGCCAATACAAGGAGTGGGTGGCATGGACACTTGGGTAGCCTAGAGGATACATCCCCAATACAAGGGGGGGGGTGGCATGGACACTCGGGGTAGCTGATAGGATACATCCTCAATACAAGAAAAGGGGCATGGACACTCGGGGTAGCTGAGAGAATACATCCCCAATACAAGGAGGGGTGGCATGGACACTCGGGGTAGCCTAGAGGATACATCCCCAATACAAGGGGGGGCATGGACACTTGGGGTAGCCTAGAGGATACATCCCCAATACAAGAAAGGGGGCATGGACACTCGGGGTAGCTGAGAGAATACACCCCAATACAAGGAGTGGGTGGCATGGACACTCTGGGTAGCCTAGATGATATATCCCCAATACAAGGGGGGGTGGCATGGACACTCGGGGTAGCTGATAGGATACATGCCCAATACAAGGAGGGGGGCATGGACACTCGGGGTAGCTGAGAGGATACACCCCCAAAACAAGGAGGGGGTGGCATGGACACTCTGGGTAGCTGAGAGGATACATCTCCAATACAAGGAGGGGGTTGGCATGGACACTCGGAATAGCTGAGAGGATACACCCCCAATACAAGGAGGGGGTTGGCATGGACACTCGGAATAGCTGAGAGGATATATCCCCAATACAAGGAGGGGGTTGGCATGGACACTCGGAATAGCTGAGAGGATATATCCCCAATACAAGGAGGGGGTAGCATGGACACTCGGTGTAGCCAAAGGGATACATCTCCAATACAAGGAGGGGGTGGCATGGACACTCAGGGTAGCTGAGAAGATACACCCCCAATGCAAGGAGGGGGTGGCATGGACGCTCGGGGTAGCTGAGAGGATACACCTCCAATACAAGGAGGGGGTGGCATGGACAATTGGGAAAGGAGGGGGTGGCATGGACACTCGGGAAAGGAGGGGTGGCATGGACACTTGGAATAGCTGAGAGGATACACCCCCAATACAAGAAGGGGGTGGCATGGACACTCGGGGTAGCGGAGAGGATACACCCCCAATGGAGTATGAGTATTTTTTCGGCTCCTTCACTGTAACCTCTATACCAGTGATGGGGAACCCTGGCACCCCAGATGTTTTGGAACTACATTTCCCATGATGCTCTTGTCCTCTACAGTGCAGTTGAGCATCATGGGAAATGTAGTTCCAAAACATCTGGGGTGTCAAGGTTCCCATCACTGGTCTATACAGTTATTACATTAGACTTGAGTTCTTCCGAGTACAACTGTTGCTACATTGTTGCTGTTTTATACCTTGCAAAAAGAAAGACATTGTTGGATTTTTAATTTTTTGTTGCCTTCTGAAAATTGCTAATCTCGCTGTTCTTGATGCCAGCTTTGTGTTTGAATTTTTACATTTTTGATTTTTTGTTGGTGTTCCTCTCGCACATTTAATCGTATTTCCTGTGGGTGTAGATCGGTTACATTGCTTGCAGGATGTCCTTGCAGCATTTTCTCTTTCACAGTGTTGTAGCTTTTAGCTTTCTGCATGGTATCGAGTCACCAGTGAAGGTTTTTAACCAAGTTTTTACCGTCCCGTCTTCCCTTCGTTATTTCCTCTGCAGAAACCGTCCGAGCCATGACCCATGTCATCAACCAAGGGATGGCCATGTACTGGGGCACCTCGCGCTGGAGCTCTATGGAGATCATGGTAATTTATTCTTGTATTTTTGGTTTGTGATTGTTAAAGAAAAAGAACATTTAAAGCGGGAGGTCCACCCAGGGATGGACTGGCCATTGGGACTACAGGGAGTTTCCCGGTGGGCCGGCTTCAGTACGGACTGCCCGC
Source organism: Rana kukunoris (assembly GCA_029574335.1). NCBI lineage: Eukaryota > Metazoa > Chordata > Amphibia > Anura > Ranidae > Rana > Rana kukunoris. The sequence goes on along the minus strand of CM056058.1, from coordinate 159,526,201 downwards.
CCCCCTCCGCTCCTCTGTCTTCCTGCAGCACTCACCTGGGGGGAACAGAGAAGCAGGGGGACAAAAGAGGAGAATCGGGGGAGGGGACAGACAGCTGACTCAACAGCTATGGCCTGGGAGTTTCTCACTTCTGCCTCATCTTGTCCCATTGGGGGGGGGGGGGAACCAAACTGATTCTTTGCCCCGGGTGAAATAATGTCTAGCTTCCCCACTAGTACTAGTACTGCCTATAAGAGTACCAGTACCAGCCGTTCTACTCTAATAAAGTAGAGTGGCTAGTGAAGAGGGAGAGGGGGCTTGGGTGGCCGGGGGGGTTCGGGAGTTGTCTGGCCGCCATGGGAGAAACCTGTCAAAGTGGGCCAGTCTGGATGAAGTCCAGGGCCAAATTTTTGTCCCAGTCCAGCCCTGGGTCCACCTAATTTTTTTTCAAAAGCCAGCAGCTAAAAACACTGTAGCTGCTGACCTTTTCGGTGAGGGAATCAGGAAAGTGAAGCCTTGCGGCGTCACTGCCCGATTCCCTAGTGTGCGAGTAGCGCGGCGCGTCGTCACTGGTCTCCACTCTCTTCTTGGACCAGTTTATTTCCCAGAAGACAGCGGGGGGGGGGGGGGTCCGCTGGACGTGGCGTATACTCCTGCAGATAATGCGGCTATCTATGCCCCGAAGTGGGTGCAAGTACCTGTATATGCACCCCCTCCCCCTGAAAGGTGCCAAATGTGATACCGGAGGGGGGAGGGTTCCGAAAATCGGAAGTTACATTTTTTTTCTATTTAATAAAAGTAAACGGTTTATATGTTGTGGAGAAGAAGAAAGGTAACGCCGCTCTCTGCAGAGACAACCCAATCCGTACACCCGGTCCGCTCACAGGTGCCGAGGCTGGATGTGTCCCAACACACTCCAATGCAACAGTAGCAAGAAGAACCAGCAAAACCGTAGTCCTTGAAGTGTCGTTTATTGGTACATCAGAGCGACAGTAAAACAATGCCGACGCGTTTCAGCAATAGCCTTAGTCGTAGCTGTGAACAAAATGATAAAAATCCTGTTTGTGTACAGTGTAGCATGACCGCGCAGTTGTCATTTAAACAGCGACAGCGCTGAAAATTGGCCTGGGCAGGAAGGGGGTGTAAGTGCCCCCCCACCCCCCGGTATTGAAGGGGTTAAAGACAAAAATAGGTTTAGAATCACTTGAAAGTTGCAGATTTAAAATGTTTCGAAATTGTAAAAAGGAGAATAACTCAAAGTTCCAACAACACGTTGTAGCGGTCGGGGGTTAACGCCATTTACGATGTTCCATTCCACCAACCCACGGCAGCTTATCCGACACTCCACAATCCGGCGACACGACCCATACAGATTTCCCCCAGAGAAACGAGACACACAGCTCTGTTCTCTGGTTCAAACGGATAGACACTTTAATGGTAAACTCAGGCTCTTTATATACAGTCAGCAACCAAATAAGAACAATGACTCAACTCCACCCACAACATTATACAATGCTTCCTAACGAGCCTCTAATACACATCTTGGGTAGACTTTCTGGCACCGGGTCTGACACAATCCACGTGAACTAATTAGCTACAGCTGACAAATCAGACATCATGACTCTGGCTCTTCTCACCTGGTATACAATACACATATATCATCAATAGAAATTCACACAATACAGTGTCAATTAGCATCACACAATGAAAAGGTCTTTTAGAAGCCAGACTAAGGTTAGTTTATTTGACAGTAGCAGACTCAATTACCACCTAAACAGTCTGTGTGCCCACATGAATGAGTCCCTCTTTTAATTGACCTGTTGGGTTCCGAATCAACAACCTGTAATTGGTTCTTCCAGACATTCTTGAATATATTGTGGATTACAGACCCAGGTTAAAGCAATCCAAGATATGTTCCTTATTTCCTGGCTCAATCTGTGCCCAAAAGTGACTCCCGTTACACACGTGTTCTGTAATCCGCCTTCACCCTGATAGAGAATTGTCCAGACGATCGATGTCCCCGTCCAGTCGATCGGTGTCCCTGTCCAGACAATCGGTGTCCTTGTCCAGGCGATCGGTGTCCCTGTCCAGGCGATCGATGTCCCTGTCCAGGCGATCGATGTCCCTGTCCAGGCGATCGATGTCCCTGTCCAGGCGATCGATGTCCCTGTCCAGGCGATCGATGTCCCTGTCCAGGCGATCGATGTCCCTGTCCAGGCGATCGGTGTCCCTGTCCAGGCGATCGGTGTCCCTGTCCAGGCGATCGGTGTCCCTGTCCAGGCGATCGGTGTCCCTGTCCAGGCGATCGGTGTCCCTGTCCAGGCGATCGATGTCCCTGTCCAGGCGATCGATGTCCCTGTCCAGGCGATCGATGTCCCTGTCCAGGCGATCGATGTCCCTGTCCAGGCGATCGGTGTCCCTGTCCAGGCGATCGGTGTCCCTGTCCAGGCGATCGGTGTCCCTGTCCAGGCGATCGGTGTCCCTGTCCAGGCGATCGATGTCCCTGTCCAGGCGATCGATGTCCCTGTCCAGGCGATCGGTGTCCCTGTCCAGGCGATCGGTGTCCCTTTCCAGGCGATCGGTGTCCCTTTCCAGGCGATCGATGTCCCTGTCCAGGCGATCGATGTCCCTGTCCAGGCGATCGATGTCCCTGTCCAGGCGATCGGTGTCCCTGTCCAGGCGATCGACGTCCCTGTCCAGGCGATCGACGTCCCTGTCCAGGCGATCGATGTCCCTGTCCAGGCGATCGGTGTCCCTGTCCAGGCGATCGGTGTCCCTGTCCAGACGATCGATGTCCCTTTCCAGGCGATCGATGTCCCTGTCCAGGCGATCGACGTCCCTGTCCAGGCGATCGATGTCCCTGTCCACAGGCAGCCCAAGAATACGAAGACTAAAATATATTATAGTAGAAAGAAGCCTAAAAATAAATATTAGATACAAACATAAAAAGAGAATTGATGTTGAGTTGAGGAGACGAGAGTTACAGATAAATGCGTCCAGAAGATGTGCGGCTTCATTATTTTTGGAGTTGAGTGAGCATTTTCCACTACACGGGACAGCGGACTGAACACACAATGTATGTATACTGTATATAAGACACACTATGTATATATACTGTATATAGGACACACACTGAATGTATACTGTATATAGGACACACAATGTGTGTATACTGTATAAAGGACACACAATGTGTGTATACTGTATATAGGACACACAATGTATGTATACTGTATATAGGACACACACTGTATGTATACTGTATATAGGACACACAATGAATGTATACTGTATATTGGACACACAATGTATGTATGCTGTATATAGAACACACAATGTATGTATACTGTATATAAGACACACTATGTATACTGTATATAGGACACACAATGTGTGTATACTGTATATAGGACACACAATGTGTGTATACTGTATATAGGACACACAATGTATGTATACTGTATATAGGACACACACTGTATGTATATTGTATATAGGACACACAATGTGTGTATACTGTATATTGGACACACAATGTGTGTATACTGTATATTGGACACACAATGAATGTATACTGTATATTGGACACACAATGTATGTATGCTGTATATAGAACACACAATGTATGTATACTGTATATTGGACACACAATGTGTGTATACTGTATATAGGACACGCAGTGTGTGTATACTGTATATAGGACATACACTGACTGTATATGACACAGCCACCCAATGAGCCAACGGTGGAAACTGCTCCCAGCCCAGGGTGTTCGCCCTGCCAAATGCCCTGCAATGCACTGTGCCCAACTGGGGCGCAGTAAAAGCTGGTTGTTAAGGAGCGGTGCTGGTGAGTCATTAGCTGTCAATTGGCTTCCCCGCTGAATAAAACAACGTGGGATCCCCCCACCCCTAGTCCATTCCAGACCCTTTGGTGCCTGCATGCCACCACAACCACCTGCCAGGGTAAGATGGAGACGAAGTGCTTTGGGGTTGGGGGGTAGAGACTGAGGGGTCTGGTATGGTCAGGGGGGGCAGGTGCCAGCAATTGCAACTGTGAGTCAATTCAAATGTGATTTGCCACTTTTTTCTTTAGAAATAGATTTTTTTGCTGCAGCAGGTTATGTACATGGTACACATGCGCCACTTTACAGGCAGACTAAGGGGACCCCCCAGGCACTATATTAAAGCGGTTGTAAACCCGCATTGACTGTTTTTTCACTCCTGCAAGGGAAAAGGCATAATGAGCTAATATGCACCGCATATTAGCTCATTATGAAATACTTACCTCGGAACGAGGTGAGAGAAACTTACCTGGTCCGAGCCGAGGGAGAATATCATCTTGACTCGGCGTGTCTTCCGGGTATCGCCGCTCCAGCGCTGTGATTGGCTGGAGCGGCGATGACGTCACTCCCGCGCACGCTGGTCCTTAGCCGAGAATTCCCCCCTGCGAATGCGCCACTGCAATCAGCGGCGCATTGCGAGGGGAATATCTCCTAAACCGTATCGGTTTAGGAGATATTCTTTATACCTACAGGTAAGCCTTATTATAGGCTTATTATAGGCTTACCTGTAGGTAAAAGTCAAAAAAGTGGGTTTACAACCACTTTAAGAGGAATTGTTCATTTTTATTGTTGCACTTTAGGCATAATTATAATCACTGCTCCTGAAAAAAAAACAATTAAAACAAAAAAAAAAACATTTTTTGCATCAATACATGTCCCCCAAGGCCGTACCCCATACTCCTATTATGGCCAATTACTTGCATATAAGCCTTTAAAATTGGCATTTTTATTTTTTTTGTGAAACGGGGGGTGTCCCTGAATGGCAGTTTGGAAATGTGGTCACCCTATATGCCACTTACAGCTCGAAAATGCCAGTGTGTGCATGAGGCCATAGAATAACATGGAGAGGCCTTTTAACCACTTGCCCACCGGGCACATTTTTTCACTTCTCTCCTATATGTAAAAATCTCAATTTTTTGTGCTAGAAAATTAATCAGAACCCCCAAACATTATATATTTTTTTTTAGCAGACACCCTAGGGAATAAAATGGAGATCATTGCAACTTTTTTCTTGCACGGTATTTGCGCAATAATTTTTCAAACGCGTTTTTTGGGGGAAAAAAAAACAGTTCCTTGAATTAAAAAATAACAAAACAGTAAAGTTAGCACAATTTTTTTGTATAATGTGAAAGATGAAGTTACATCGAGTAAATAGATACCCAACATCTCGCGCTTTAAAATTGCGCACATTCATGGAATGGCGCCAAACTTCGGGACTTAAAAATCTCCATAGGTGACGCTTTAACATTTTTTACAGGATACTATTTTCAAGTTTTAGAGGGGATCTAGTGCTAGAATTGTTGCACATGCTCTAACGCACGCAACGATACCTCACATGTGGGGTTTGAATGGCGTTTACATATGTGGGCTGGACCTGCATGCGTGTTCGCTTCTGCGTGGAGATAACGGGGACAGGGGCGTTTTGAAATTTTTTTTTTTAAATTTTTTTTTTATTTTACTTATTTTTTTTTATTTTTACTTTTTTTTTTATCACTTTTATTCCTATTACAAGGAATGTAAACATCCCTTGTAATAGGAGGCAGTGTGACAGGTCCTCTTTATGGAGAGTTGTGGGGTCAATAAGACCCCACATCTCTCCTCCAGGCTTACAAGTATGAAATCGGTGAAAAAACATTCACCGATCTCACACCGACAGCCGCGATTGCGGCTTTGTTTACTTCCGGGTACCGGGCGTGATGTCATAATGTCGCGCCCGGTCCTCTGATGGTAATAGAGTGGACTGTGACCATCTGGTCACCAGTCATCTCTATGGTTTAGCGGCGAACGCCGGCCAATTCGCTCTCCGGGCCCCCGATGGCACGGGAGAGCCCGGAGAAGCACCGGATGGCGACGGGAGGGGGGGACGTCCCCTCCTGCTGCCTATAAGAACGATCGAGTGGCGGAACCGCCGCTTTGATCATTCTTATGGTGCAGAGAATCGGCGGCTGAAGAGATTGATATCTGAATGATGCCTGTGGCTGCCCCCATCATTCAGATATCGCCGCACAAAGCCGAGGACGTTAAGCTGTAAAAATGTCGGAGAGATCCGGAACAATGTGACATTCTTGGTTAATTTCCTCTTTCCTTGTAGGAAGCGTACTCCGTAGCGCGGCAGTTTAATCTGATCCCCCCCATCTGTGAACAAGCCGAATATCACATGTTTCAAAGGGAGAAGGTAGAAGTCCAACTTCCGGAGCTCTTCCATAAGATCGGTAAGATGTCGCCCCCTATAGAAAGGGAACTTGTCATTGAAGCATGCAGGCCACCATCGCCGACTTCTACTTTGGAGAATGATAGTTTTCTGGTTGTCATGCAGAGAGATACTCTGTTCAGTGGCACCTATAATCACTAAATGGCACATGCTGAATTCTCGGTCTCTGTATTTAACGGTTCCGGAACAAACACTTCTTTCCCTTGTGTAGATGAGGGGGAAGCCTTTACAATACCCGGGACCTTTCATGGTCCAGAATATTCTAGTGCTGTGGGCAGACCGCAAGCTTTCTTTATGTCTAAGTGCCGGATTGTTGTGCCTTAGATCAGGGGTCTCCAAACTTTTCAAACGAAGGGCCAGGTTATTGTCTTTCAGACTTTAGAAGGGCCAGACTGTGGCCAGCGGGGGCAGAAAATATCCTGGGCTTGGCACTAGTGAGAATAAATATGGCCTCAGGGTTGGTGGTCAGTAGGAGGAGTTGTAGTAGGGTCCCTATTAGTAGGAGGAACAGTATCCCATCATTGTTATCTGTGGAAGAAGTAGTGCCTCCTTGTTGGTGTCAGTGGAAGGAATAGTAACCTTATAACAGTGAGAGAGATAGTGCCCAAGGGCCGCAGTTTGGAGACCCCTGCCTTAGACCATTGGTTCCCAACCATGTCCTCAAGTACCCCCAACAGGACAGGATTTGGGAATTTCTGTCCAAAACACCAAGGCATTGACTCTGATCTAACAACTAATTATAAACAAAGAGAGCGGTGGTGAAGAATGCTTCTTAAATATTCTGTCCTAGAATCGTGCAATGTCCAGGGCAACATAACTGCAGGAGAGAGTCCCAGCATATGCCTGACCCCCCCCCCCCCCCATTTAGTACACATTGCTCCCTAACTCCCTAGAGCAGCACAAATAGTTTACCTCCCCCTTACCCTGCTTTTACACCTACCAGTTGACCGCCCCTTTCACACTGGGGCGGTGGGAGCGTCGGCGGTAAAGCGCCGCTATTTTTATCGGCGCTTTACTGTCGGTTTGGGCAGGAGCAGTGTTAGGAGTGGTATACACACCACGCTCCAAAGATGCGGCTAGCAGGACTTTTTTTTACCGTCCTGCTAGCGCACCGCTCCAGTGTGAAAGCCCCTCGGGGCTCTCACATTCGAGACAAGGCAGCAGCTGTTTCAGGGCGCTTTGCAGGCGATATTTTTAGCGTTCTAGAGCCTGCAAAACAACTAAGTGTGAAAGGCGGTCTAAAGGTAGCAACCAAGCTATCGATCCTGCTGTGACGCTGCTGCTGTCTCCTTCAATGTTGTTGTTTAACCACTTAAGCCCGAACCAGACCAGAGCACTTTTTGTGATTCGGCACTGCGTCGCTTTAACTAACAATAGCGCGGTCGTGCGAAGTGGCTCCCAAACAAAATTGGCGTCTTTTTTTCCCCCACAAGCAGAGCTTTCTTTTGGTGGTATTTGATCACCTCTGCAGTTTTTATTTTTTTGCGCTATAAACAAAAATAGAGCGACAATTTTAAAAATAATGCAATATTTTTTACTTTTTGCTATGCCACGCCAAGCGCAGGAATCAACCAGCAACAACCTGGTTCCCCCCGCCCATTCTGGGCAAAATCATCTCCCCTAGCGCCAAAGTCAAAAGTCTTGGGGTCATCTTTGACTCCGACATGACAATGGACGCACAAATAGGGTCAGTAGTCAGCGGATCTCACCATCTGCTGCGCCTACTACGCATACTCAATCCTTTCATTCCCAAGAAAGACGTAGCGGTCGTGGTGGGAGCAATTGTAAACTCCAGACTGGACTATGCAAATGCCCTTTACCTCGGACTCCCCAAGTACCAAATCGCTCGTCTTCAAGTCGTTCAAAATACGGCCGCCAGACTTGTGACTGGGAAAAAACCCTGGGAATCAATCTCACCTTCACTGAGATCCCTTCACTGGCTACCAGTTAAAGACAGAATCACCTTTAAAGCTCTCTGTCTAACGCACAGATGTATCCATGGGAATGCTCCCCATTATCTATGCGAAAAATTAAAAATTCACAATCCCAATCGTATTCTACGATCCACCAATCAAAATCGGCTTCAGATACCGAAAGCCAGATACAAGTCCAAAGGGGACAGGAGATTCGCTGTCCAAGGTCCCAGACTATGGAACGCCTTACCAGCCAGCATTCGGCTGGAGGAGAACTACTTGGTCTTCAGGAGAAAGATTAAGACTCATCTCTTTTGATCTCAAAGGAGACAGGAACAACAAGCGCCCAGAGGCGATTTACTTCGCATGTGCCGCGCTATATAAGTTTTCATTCATATAATAAATATCCCCAAAAATATATAAAAAAAAACGTCCCCCCCCCCCCTCAATTTAGGCCGATACGTATTCTTCTACACATTTTTCATTAAAAAAAGTCAAGTGTAGGGGGGAGGGTTCTATATATAGTTATTCTTTAAATAAATTTGAAAATATTGCCCATTTCCTGAAAGTTTACTGGTACTGTGGTTTTCATCTTCACTCTTCCAGGTGTGGGCGCTATGACGTGGTCACCGCTTGCTTGTGGGATAGTTTCCGGCAAATATGACGGTGGAATCCCACCGTATTCTAGAGCGTCACTCAAGGTTTGTAATACTTTGTAAAGACTATAATAATGTAATGCAGTGCTACCCCCACAGGGACTGCTGGTAATAGCTGGTTCTTCCCTAATAGTAAAAAGGCTCCCTGTCTACCACAAGCTAGAATAGTGCCCAGTCATTTGTTTCAGTGGGAGCAATGGTGCCCCATTGTTGGTGTCATTGGGAGGAATTGCACCTCATTACTGGTGTCATTGGGAGAAATTGTGCCCTGGCATTGGTGGTATTGGGAGGACTTCTGCCCCATTGTTCATTGGGAGGATTTCTTCCCCATCGTTGGTGGCATTGGAAGGAATAGGAATTCAACCCCATCATTGGTGGCATTGGGAGGAATTGTGCTCCACTGTTGGTATCATTGGAAGGACTTCTGCCGTATCATTGGGAGGAAAAAGAGGGGGAACCAGGAATAGAGGGGTAGCGGCTGCTAGTACCTCAAAACCACATCAACTATCACCCAGGCAAAGATGTATCAATGGACTTTCTCTGTACTGATAACATGAATCAATGTAGTAAAAAAAAAAAACATTTATTTTACATAAAAACATAACAATTTTTTTTATAAAAAACACAAAGCTAGGACCATCAACCTTGCTTAAGATACAGCAATAGATATTACAAATGGAAAACCGTGGGGTATCTGGTATTGTGAGATGGGGTCATAGAAGAACCTCTACCTGTTTCACGGATGACTGCTTCTTCAAGAGGTAATAATACACTTTGAAGGATCAAAAGGTTGCAAAAAACAACGTTATGCATATCATTGGGAGGACTTCTGCCCCATCGTTGGTGGCATTGGAAGGAATTCAACCCCATCATTGGTGGCATTGGGAGGAATTGTGCCCCATCGTTGGTGTCATTAGAAGGAATTTAACCCCATCATTGATGTCATTGGGGAGAATTGTGTCCTATTGTTTGGTGGGGGAGGTGTCGGATAAATGTAAGCTAAGAGACGCAGTTTGGAGACCACTGTTCTAGAAGTGAAGAAGACTCTGCTGCAGGGAGCTCATGGAAAAAGCATTGATTGACGTTTCCCAGAAGCCATTTGTTTATATATTAATAGGTTACCTTATGGAATTCCTGTAAACGTTGTCTAATTCCGCGCTCTGCATGATTTTTCAGGGTTATCAGTGGTTAAAGGACAAGATATTGAGCGAAGAAGGACGGCGGCAGCAGGCTAAGCTGAAAGAGCTTCAGGCCATCGCAGAACGTTTGGGCTGCACGCTTCCACAGTTAGCCATCGGTGGGTTCCAGTTGTACAAATACCTTCTTGATAAGCCTGGAGCGTTCCTCTATGTCAGGGGTAGGCAACCTCGGCTCTCCAGCTGTGGTGAAACTACAAATCCCAGCATGCCTCTGCCTCTAAAAGTCACGCCTGTGATTGTCAGGGTCTTGCAGTGTCTCATGGGACTTGTAGTTTCACTACAGCTGGAGGGCCGAGGTCGCCTACCCCCTGCTTTTATGTGGTTACCTGTAAATGGAGCAGACCAGACAAATCGCTTGCAGACAAGCCACACTCTTGTGTTTTGCTTGGACTGTGCCGATCTTTAATGCCAGGGACAGGATAAAATAAATTATAGTTCAATAAATTGTGAAAATGTTTGAATTTCTGAGCCGGGTACATATGGCCGTATTATTCCTGGGCTCAGTTCTTGTCTGCTCCATTGAAACTGTATCCATGTTCGACTCTTTTGCATCACGTTGGCTTCGAGTTGTGGTCAAAAACATTACTAGAGATGGTTTGTTCTGTTTGCAGCCTGGTGTCTGAGAAATGAAGGCGTCAGTTCGGTGCTGTTAGGAGCCTCGAATGCCGACCAACTCCTGGAGAATATTGGAGCAATACAGGTTGGTCGTCTACTACCAAACTACGGTGGTCAATTCTTCTAGAGAATGGTACTAGTGTAGCCAGGGCCGATCCTAGGGTCACAGGCTCCTGGGTGCAGAAATATTTCTGGCGCCCCCACATGGGCGTGGTCATTTTACTAACTCCTCCCCTTTACAAATGTTTCTATGGCAATGACTCAGAGATGCTCCTCCAGAAAGTCTTCATTAACCTGGGATCCTTATATGATGATCTCAACGGTAAATAAAAAACTGGAAGAGACCTTATTAGGACCTGAAGTGGGGGCCTCTCTGATGGACACAGAGAGGGCTTCTGTTGAAGAGTCTGTTAAAATAGAAAGAGTTTTGAACTGCCAGAAAGCAGTGACAAGGCGGACTTTTAAAGGCAAGGACGGGAAAAATTATATAAGAAAAAAATATACTTTAATAAAAAAAATACATTAAAACCATACAGTGTATACATTAAATTTCAAAATATCCCCTTGTCTACGCGTTTCACTTGTTAGCTTCCTCAGGACGAGGTGGGAGAATTTTGAGAGTAGGATAAAAATTGTTTCATTTATCGGAATGGTTCATAGATATCCAATGTAACATGAACGTTTATATTCGTTGGTATGTAGCGAAAAAGCTTTTTTATGTGGCCAAAGTAGAGCACTTTTGCAGCCAGGCATCAAAGAGTAACTCTAAGTAGCACCAAAAACCGCATCAGATTTGTAATAAGACCTTTATTCTAGCAAATAGCCATTATATCAAAGGAACCGGGACCAGAGGAGCAGAGAGCAGGGCTAAACCAGGGAATATGTCCAAACTGGGCAGCCAACCCACAACATCCAAAGCAGAGCAACGCCTTTAAGGGTTGAATCTCATATAGAGATATTACCTGTCCCGGGGTAGAGCCTGTGCTCTACAGCACAGGCATAGACATAGTACAGGAGATGATCAGGGACTGTAGACATAGTACAGGAGATGGTCAGAGACTGCAGAAATAGTACAGGAGATGGTCAGAGACAGTACAGGAGATGGTCAGAGACAGTACAGGAGATGGTCAGAGACAGTACAGGAGATGGTCAGAGACAGTACAGGAGATGGTCAGAGACAGTACAGGAGATGGTCAGAGACTGCAGACACAGTACAGGAGATGATCAGAGACTGTAGACATAGTGCAGGAGATGATCAGAGACTGTAGACATAGTGCAGGAGATGATCAGAGACTGCAGATACAGTACAGGAGATGGTCAGAGACTGCAGACACAGTACAGGAGATAGTCAGAGACACATCAGTTCTGGACGCACACACACACCTATGCTCAGAACACTAGTTCTGGACAGACACAAACAAGGAGAGAAGGAGGGGGGGGGGGGAGAACTCTACCACTTCGGCGCCCCCAGCTCTGCAGGCGCCTGGGTGTAAAGCACCCTGTGCACCCTGCCTAGGATCGGCCCTGAGTGTAGCTCTCACCCCTGAAAGGGCTGCTGAGTTTTTCCAGGTTCCCCTTTCACTAGTGCAGTGGCTGTCAAGCAAACAGCAACAGTCACTGTTCTGGCTCAATGAAAAAAGTCTAGAGGTTACCTTTTTTGTATTTATGACTAAAAAACATGGATAGGGAGCTGTGGGATACTTTAGAATGCTGAACAGTAATAGGAGGGCACGCTTCACGCTGCAGCGACTTCTTAGAGCAGTCTCTTCAAGAATAGCTCGGACAATGGGCAGCAGTTGGATACCATAAGACAGTGGTCATCAACCTTGTCCTGCAGGGCCCACTAACAGGCCAGGTTTGCAAGATAACTGAAATACATCACAGGTGATATCATTTGCTGCTCTAGTGATTGCAGTATTCCAGTCTACATCTCCCCAAGGTAATACATAAAACCTGGCCTGTTAGTGGGCCCTGCAGGACAAGGTTGATGACCACTGCCATAAGCAATGTTCCAGGCCAAGCAAGCCTTCCTAATAATTCACTGGGGGACGGGGTTGATGTTAACAACAGCAATAGTAACCTAGGTCCTGCACTCACAAGTCCTTGGATGCCTCCCTCCAGTGTCAGCCAGACATTTACCCAGTGGACTCCCCAGACTACTAGGTGACATTATCCCTCTTCACCACAATAGGTTCTTAGAAAGTAGCACCCCCCCCCCCCCCCAGCTTTAGCAGAGCTGAAGCCTCTTGGCAAATGTCAGTAAGGCTGCCTGGGAGGGCTGGGAACCAAGCTGCCTCTGTTCCCAGACTATTTATGTGCTCTGCAACCACCTACTGGGCACACCTCCCCAGGGATTGACTGAACCCCCATAAATATTTAGGCTACTCATTTGACCTAAAAAGGGATAAATAACTGTTGTGCTTAATCTAACAAATAAACTTGTCATCTAAATTCACAGCAGCCAGCACAATATTGCAGAAATAACAAATAATATTTATATATGGTTCAGCGCTTGTGAGCAGGGTAATAATTCCAAACAGACTTAGTCCAATACACTTCACAGGTTAGTTGACAGAAGGTGACAAAAAAGTGAGGAAACCATCACCGGCCCCCCCGATCACACAGCCACTTACCCTCACTAGTGGACCCCCATTACAAAGGCCACTTAGACGTTTGTATTAAACAAGGAACCCTTCAGATATCCAAAACCAGGGATAGCGGGCAGATATGTGATTGCAACACATTCAATAGTAACCTCTGCTGCCCTCACTGTTCCCTGTGGTATCACTGCAGCAGCTGAAGGTTGGGACCTGACCAGTGATCGAGGTAACTTCTCTGTGCTAACACTCCGCACTCAGGACTGCTGCCCTCGATCACTGGTCAGGTCCGAGGTCCCAACCTTCAGCTGCTGCAGTGATTTGGGAGGAAGCTTCCATCCCTGCTTGCCGCCGCTGCTCAGAACAGAGGAGCCCTGAAACACCGCCTTGGCTCTGTGCTACAGTAGGGGGAGCTCTCTACTGCACTGAGGGCCGGCCTTTGGGGTGTGCTAGCTGTGCGGCCGCATAGGGCGCCATGGGCAACAGGGGCGCTGTGAGGCCATCCAGAGGCGCACTAAGGGGGGGGGGCAAGCCTCCCCTGGGTACCACACACTGGGGGGGGTGTCAGACCGGCACCCCCCTCCGCGATTGTATTACACCTGTGGTGGCAGCGCCGCGGGTTTAGGCATTGGCACACTGGCACAGGCAGGGAGAGGCGAGCTAGCTATAGTGGTGAGGGGGAGGGGGGGTGCAGGGTCACACCAACCATCCCCAGGCTGCCTGTCCATGTGATCCCGGATGTCACACAGGCACAGCCGAGTGAAGCCGCCTCCCCCTCCTCTCTGTTTATGTGTAAACAGGGGGGAGGGGACCTTCTGTGCATGTGCCGCCACGCTGATCTGAGGTACTGAAGGGGGGGCTACACTGAACGGGGGGGCTACATTGATATGAAATATTTTTTTCCTCTTTGTGTATGTTTTGGTAACCAGGGGGCGAGGGGGGAAAAAGAGGGGGGGCGCCACAGGATTAGTTTGCACAGAGCGTCTGAACATCCAAGGCCGGCCCTGACTGCCTGCTATCCCTGGTTTTGGATCTGTGGAGGGTGAAGGGTTCCTTGTGTAACACAAACGTCTAAGTGGCTTTTGTAATGGGGGGTCCACTAGTAAGTGGCTGTGTGATGGGGGTGTCAGTGATGGTTTCCCCACTTTTTTGTCACCTTCTGGCAACTAACCTGTGACGTGTATTGGACTCTGTCTGTCCGGAATTATTATCCACAAGCACTGCACCATATATAAATACTCATTTGGCCTGCTCCACTCCTTTGTTCTGGAACCTTCCATAAAGCAGGGATAAGCAACCGAGTCTGTGAGGCCCTGATCAGACCAAAGTAATCAGCAACTGCTCGACTGATTCCAAAAGAAGCTTAAAAAAAAAAAAAAGCTAAATTTACCCAACAACCTAGCACCTAACTAGGAGGGTGGTACATCGGTTTTTAGGAGGACCTGTAACGCAGAAAGTTTTAGGAAGCCAACATTAAGTTTTGCCTATACACCGTAGAATTTAAACGCTCTGCAAAAAAAGGAATTTTTTAAATATACCTGTAAAGAAAGCAGCCGATTAAAAATAAATTTAAAACAACTTACCCTTACGTGGTAGTGAGTTCTTCACATTTTAGATACTCAAGTGTTGTTCAGTTGAGACCCTCTTCTCGTCTGGCAGCGCTCGGGCGCGGCGTGCTATTTTTTTTTGGGGTGTGACGTCATTGAGAGGCTGCCAGCTTTTTTTTTTTTCTTTGAAAAGCCCATGGCGTGTGAAACACACCCAAAAACTCCACCCGGTGCCAAAAAAAAAAGTGCACACACATAAAGAGTGAAGCACAAAAACGTGCAACGGGTGTTACACTTGTCCTCCACTAGGAAGGACCTTACCCTGATCCCCCGGGGCGTTAGGCTCCAGACGGGGACTGAGGTACCTTACTTGGTCCATCTGGGCGAAACCAGACAGACCCCATTCTCTGCCAGAACAGACCCAAGTACAGAGTGAGGCTCACCCGAAGGGAGACCCCATGAGAACAGGCGAACTAAGCCAGAAGGCCATGTCCACCTACTCCCAAGACGTTCAGGGCAGGCCTGAGGACCTACACCAGTGATGGCAAACCTCGGCACCCCAGATGTTTTGGAACTATATTTCCCATGATGCTCATGCACTCTTCAGTGTTGTGGAGCATCATGGTAAATGTAGTTCTAAAACATCTGGGGTGCCAAGGCTCACTATCACTGACCTACACCCTACTGAGAGGCTGCCAGCTGTTCCAGGTTCAGCCATTACGCCTCCTGATGACGTGCCGCTAGGCCCACCCCCTCCTTCTTTACTAAGCGAAAGGCTTTGCCGACTGAGATGTGGGTTGTGCATATCCCAGGAGGCAACGGGAGGACAGTGCAGGCATTTGCATAGGTGGATAATGTGCATGGGGCGGGGCCAGACTCATGAGGACTGGGGGAGGGGCGGAGAGGAGGGAAAAATGTATTTGAGGGTGAAGATCTGCTTTAAAAATCTGGTTTATTATATTATTGTGTTCCGTATGCTATATATTGCATTGTTCTGACTTTTTTCTTTTCTTTTGATGCCGCAGGTCCTTCCAAAACTATCGTCTTCTATTATACACGAGGTTGATAGTATTTTGGGCAACAAGCCATATAGCAAAAAGGACTACCGATCCTAATGCAGGAAGCCGCATTTCTGGACTGTCCTGGTTCTGCTCCGGTTCTTCTACTTGCCTGCTTTAAGCTTTACTCAATCCAAGTGGAGTGTGGTTGTTTTAAAAAACAAAACAAACAAAAAAAATAACAAAAAACACATTTCCAGATAACGCCAGAAAACTGTTCAATAAGTATTATTAATGTAAAAAGAAAAAAAAACACGCGCTTAATGTATCCAAATCTCTGCGAATTTGTTTAGCTGCACAACAAGTAGTCACGTAGGGCGGGCGCTGTCTGCGGAAAGCCGGATAACCTTTTTTTTTACCGCCACTTTACGAGTACGGAGTGCTCCATACCGTGGCGGCACACGTCTTGTGATCCGATGATGCATGATAAAGTAGCGCAATCAAGTAAGAGGAAAGGTGACATCGCAAACACCCAAACTTATTGCTCTGTAATATATGGGGGGTGGTGGTGCCACGTCTGCCAATCTTTTCAGGTAAAGCTCGGACTTTTGAGGCATCACTTACAAATTTGTATATACAATTTATTGTTACAGAAATTAAAGCTGAACTCCAGAAATTCAAACAATTTGTAAAATATGCTGGCATGCTATGAGTTCACTTGAACAAGGTGCATGCCACCTCGTGGACTCATCTCTTTTATTTACATCTGGCAGTTTTACAGGAGCTCCGGGAGCACAGCTATCACTACACTTCCAGAGCTCTGATAGGAGACATGCTGCTCTCTCATAAAGGCAGCCCCTGTGCCTGCCCCTCCCCTTTGCTGTCCATTCACAGAAGCCTTTGTATTTGTGAATGTAATTGGGCAGGAGGAGGGGCAGGAACTGTGGATGCATTCAGCTCTACAGCTGTAGTACCTGACACCAGATGGTCCAACGTCAGAGAGCTGGAAGGATAGTGATAACTATGGTGGTCGGTAAAAATAAAAATTGTAAATGGAAGAGATAAATATGAGTTAAGTTCATCAAGGTGCATGCCACCTTGTGGACTCATCTCTTTTATTTACATCTGGCAGTTTTACGGAGCTCCGGGAGCACAGCTATCACTACACTTCCAGAGCTCTGACAGGAGAGACGCTGCTCCCTCATACAGCAGCCCCTGTGCCTGGCCCTCCCCTTTGCTGTCCATTCACAGATGCCTTTGTATTTTGTAAATGATTTTGCATAATACATAGTGTTCTGTAATTGGGCAGGAGGAGGGGCGGTACCTGTGGATGCATTTATCTCTACAGCTGTAGTACCTGAGACCTGATGGTCCAACGTCTGAGTGCTGGAAAGATAACTATAAGTATGCTGCTGGTGCTCAGTAAAAATAAAGATTGTAGATGAAAGAGATGAAGTCCACTAGGTGGACTGCTATGAGTTAAGTTCAACAAGGAGATGCATGCCACCCTGTGGATTCATCTCTTTAATTAACATCTGACAGTTTTAAGGAGCTCAGCTATCACTACACTCCCAGAACTTTGACAGGAGACACGCTGTGCCCGCCCCCTCCCTTTGCTGTCCATTCACAGAAGCCTTTGTATTTTGTGAATAAGTTCACATAATGGAAAGTGTTCTGTAATTGGACCTGTGGAGGGGAGGGGCGGGTATTCAACTCTACACTACAGCTGCAGTAGCTGAGACCAAAAGGTCCAACATCAGAGTGCTGGAAGGATAGCAATAACTATGCTGCCAGTGCTTAATATAATAGAAAATTATGAATTAAAGTGGATGTAAACCCACTCTCATCAATTCTAAACTACTGCCATAGTGCTGATCTATAAGGATGTACATGTCTCCTGCATGTATCCTTACCTGTCAAATGTCCCCCATTTAGCTGTTTGAAACCCCCAAAAAGTCCAGAATCGGTGGGCAGGTCTGTTTGGCACTCGGTGGGTGGAGTCATGATGTCAGCAGACTCCCGCCCACCTCTACACGCCCCTTGGCCAGAGCGTGCACAAGACAGGCAGAGCACGTTCTGGGTAATAGCATACATTGTCTATGTATATTCTGATGGGTGTTCAATGTCATGATGAAATGCTCCAGTGAACTCTGGCTGACCTCATGTTTTGTAAACATTTAATCAAAACACAGGACAAGAAGACAATTCTGGCATAGCTAAAAGGGAGAGGAGAGGGGGGGGGGGGATGTGATTTGTGCACTGTTCATGATTGCAGGCTAGTGCACAAGATATGTAAATAACCTGTCACTCAAAGCATGGGGGCGGAACGGACTTTGGTTTTTATAGGGAAGTCTGTTTTATTCCACTGAACAATAAAAAGAGGATTGCTCAGCGCTGGATTAACTCTGTGTGGCAAGACTGGGCACAGATGATAGGAAATCTTATACTCTACATTGTGATATCAAAAAAATAATAATAATAATTTTTGGGTCTACATCCATTTTTAAAGAGAAAAGTTCATGAGGTGGCATGCACCTCCTGTAATCTCATATTAATTTAGAACAAAAGTGCCTGGAGTTCAGCTTTAAAATCATATAACATTTCATGATTTAAGAAAAGTGGATAAAATACCACCGACCAGCTAATTCTCTGTGTATGATGGTGAAATTATACATTTTATATAAATATCATAATGCAGACACGCATCATAATACCCGTTCTTCAGTGGAATGGGGACAACTTGATATGTTTCGTAGCTATAATTTGCTGCTTCTTCAGGAATGTGGTGGAAATGGATCTATATAAGGAATCCAAAAACAAAGAATAAGATGCCACATACATGTCAGAGAGTGTATAAAGCAATTTTCATAGATAAAATACTTCTGTTTACAAAATTTACATTCAACTTTGAATGGATACAATTCTCTCTCTCAAATTTTTGTATAATAAAACCCTGAATTCTATAGACTATTTGTTGTAAGTGGCGCCTCCATAATCTGAGCGCTATTCGAAAAGATCGCAGTAAAGTCTGCTTATTAGATCCAAACTCCCTCCCTCTATCTAAAGCATGAGGATAGTACTTGAAGGATGTACTGGTGAAGGAAAAAGTAAGGCCTCGTATACACGACCGAGAATCCCGTCGGGGAAAAAAACAGCCGTTTTCCCTGACGAGAGTGTACCTACCTGAAAGGAAAGAACGCGGTGACGTCATCGCGTACAAACGAGCATGCACTCATCATATTCGAAGCCGCCGCCGCCGCCACCGCCATCTTGCGTCACCCTACCTATGCCGTGGAAGCTACCGAGCATGCGTCAGTCATTTCGAGCATGCGTGGGTTTCCACGGCGACAGGCAAGTATACACACGCTCTGGTTTCTCGTCTGGAAACAGGCAAACGAGAATCTCAAGACATGAAAAAAGAGAGCAGGTTCTCTGTTTTTTTTCCTCGTCGAGATTCTTGCCCGATTTCCAGACGAGAAACTTGATTTTTTATTTATTTTTTGAAAAGCCTATGGCGTGCGACCACACCCAAAAAAAACATAACAGCTTTAATTTCAATAGCTGTGTGTTCTCCGCCGTCATATATAGCCCTGCCCCCTTGTCCGGGCACTTCGATAGACAGATCACCCGTCCAATCAAAGTATATATATATATGACGATGCGCGGCAGGGATCACACAGCTATTCAAATGAAAGGTGTTATGTACCCCGAGCGCTGATCAACTAGACGGCAGCAGCTCTCCTCTCCTCCATTAGTGACATGTTTTACATACCGAAGGACTGCTCTGCTCTCCGCCCCCTCTCAGCTTGCTCTCCGCCCCCTCTCAGCTTGCTCTCCGCCCCCTCTCAGCTTGCTCTCCGCCCCCTCTCAGCTTGCTCTCTGCCCCCCTCTCAGCCGGCTCTCCACCCCCCTCTCAGCCCGCTCTCCAACCCCTCTCAGCCCCGCTCTCAGACCCCTCTCCGCCCCCTCTCAGCTTGCTCTCCGCCCCCCTCTCAGCCCGCTCTCCGCCCCCTCTCAGCCTGCTCTCAGCCCCGCTTTCTGCCCCGCTCTCAGCCCCCTCTCAGCCCGCACTCCGCCCCGCTCTCTGCCCCCTCTCAGCCTCGCTTTCTGCCCCCTCTCAGCACCGCTCTCCGCCCCCTCTCAGCCCCGCTCTCCGCCCCCTCTCAGCCCCACTCTCCGCCCCGCTCTCGGGTGGAAAAAAAAGTAATGGGTGAAGCATCAGGAGTATTTGCGTATTTGAGTACAAGTACTCGCGCAAATGCTCAGTATTGGTCCCGATACTAGTATCGGGACAACCCTACTATAGATGGTATAGGTCAAAGTATATAATCTCTTTTATATAAAGGTACATATCACAAGTACTATTCAGCAGAAATTTCTACCAAGGTTGTGTGCCTGGATATAATAAGCAGACCTTTTACATTACTACAAACTTTAAGGGTTGAAGCGTTTTTTTTTTTTTGTTGTTGTTTCATGCCCCCCATCATGCTACTGGATGGGATCTAGAATGAATGCACAAAAAGGGGTGCCGCTACGCTATGCAAGTGACCTCCGCACTTCAATTTGTTCATCTTGGTGAACTAGAGTATTTATTTGCATTGACTGTTTATAACAAAAAAATCGGGGCTGTTGCTTTTGGCGAAACGCTCTGGTTTTCCGTGTTGCGTATTACGTACGTAGCTCTTACTCGTTACTCTTAATCTCGTAGAAGAAGAACTGGAATTTTACATATTGAAAAAGTCTTTAAACTCTGCTTTAAATCTTATACCTCATTGAGGGAAACAAGTCTTGTTTAACAGCTTGATTTTCATTTTCCCTCAATTGTTCTTTTTGCAAGTGTCTTCAATAAGTCTTAGAAATATGTACATTTTTCATTTCTGGGTTGCTATGTTTTTATTTTATTTTTTTTATATTTTACTATCTCTTAATCAGGGATGAGCGATTTGTCGTGCTGTTGCGGTCTATTTGACGGTTTGAATCCCCTCAGCAGGACCAGTCAGTATTTTGCGTTTTGGAACAAATCAATTTTTTGGGGGCGATTTTCTTTTGTTTTATGTAAAACTTTGCGTATCTTTTTAGTCATATCTTTGTCACAGACTTGAAGTTTGAACACCGAGTTTGTTTTTGGCCCACTAAGAGACGCTTGCACTAGACCAGGGGTCCCCAAACTTTTCAAAGGGCCAGTTTATTGTCCTTGGGACTTTAGGAGGGCCGGATTGTGGCCAGTGGGGGCAGAAAATGTCCTGGTCCCCAGCATCATTGAGAATAAATATGGCCTCAAGGTTGGTGCTCAGTAGGATGAGTAGTAGTTCTCCTATAAGTCCACTTTCACACTTATACGACCTGTCCCACAATTTTGGACTGCAAAATCGTATGACAAGTCATTCTCCATTATTTTCAATGACTACCATTCATACTGGCAGGACTTTAAGTTGTGCCTACTTCAAAGTAGTCCTTGCACTGGTCCAATTTTGATGCCACTTACACAGGCATTCATTGAAATCGCGGCTGCGAATCGCGGTAAAATCGCACGACTGTGAAGTCGTATAAGTGTGAAAGGGGCCTTAGGAGGAGGAATAGTATCCATCATTGGTTTCAGTGGAAGAAATAGTTCCCATTGATGGTGTCAGAAGGAAGAATAGTGCCTCATATCAGTGGGAGGAATAGTGCCCCAAGGCCCAGGTAGAGGCTAGTAAAGGGCCACATCTGGCCCTTGGGCCGCAGTTTGGAGACACCTGCACTAGACTGAAAACTATGTACAGGCGTATTTAATGGGGGCAAAAAAAGCACAGAACGGTGAACCCTGGCAATTAATAAAGCCCATGTAACCAACCTTACGGATGATATTGGATTGATCGCTATGGGTTACTGCTTGTTTGCATGTCATCATTGCTTTATGCACGACCTTATTTAAGAAGCACTGGGGGGGGGGGGGGGGAGTCAAAGAAAATTTCAAGTAAGACCCTCTCGTTGACGACAAAGGCAGCCATTTTGAACTTCTTGGCACCAGTTGACGTCGGTAAGACCAGTGTGCCTTAGTGGTGACACTGATTGCTAGGGAGCATTGTCCACGGCTGCTTAATGGCTGCGTGTTTGCGTGAAATCACAGGTTTTTGGTTTTGTAGCCCAAGGGGCTGAATGCACATGCAGGCCCTGAAAGGGGACTTGTACACTCAGCTTTGTACGGACACACAGCTATCACATTTAAAAAAAAAATGAACATTAGATCAAGCTTTGCCCACCACGTGGTCCATGTGTAAAAGGAAATTCTGCTTTGATGTCACAGATTGGTGTACTCCGTGATTAACACAATAGTAGAAGACCTCTTTAGCCTTGTATTGTTTGTAGCACCAATCCATATGGGGTGGGGGGGTCTGCTTTTTTTCCGTTTATTTCTAATCATCTTTTCTGGGAAAAGATCCGAAATGCACAATTGTGATGTACAGCACTAAAATAAAATAAAAAGGACTTTTTATGTTGCACATCATCTCAAATAATTGTATGGGGGAAAGGGGGTAGGTAGGGCTTTAGGAAAGGCATCTTTTTTTATTAAGCTGCACAATCGCTATGGTTACTGTTTAAATCTGCTTTATCTATTCGCAGTGGTTCTCAACCTGGGGGTTGAATGATGATTTGCCAGGGGTCACTGAATCCTGGGCTATTCCTGAAGCCCGCACCACTCTTCCAACCTTTTTCGCGGCCGCCCAGCTGGGCTGTTCCTGGAGCCTGCGCCCGCCCACTCAGCCTCTTCACAGCCGCCCATTTAGTTCACGACTAGAGGTCAGCTGACTGGTGAGGAATGTGAAGTGGGAGGGGCTGTAGAAGACCCCACCTCCAGATTTTGGCATAGGTGTTACTGCTACGAGACACCACAAAGCTGGAGACACAGCGAGTAATACTACCTGTGATTAGAGTTGCCATTAAAAGTCCCCACTACAGATCTCAGATCGGCAGGTGACCTTCATCAAGAGCACCTAAAGCTGGCCGATCAGAACTCTCCCCAGCACTACCACTCATCCCAACTACTGTTAGGGGTCCCCACAACTTGGGAAATTTTATCAAGGGGTCACGGCCCCAGAGGGTTGAGAACCACTGATCTATTGTAAAGTTATAATAGAGCAAGTCAATGCTTCTAGGTGCGGCTTTGGCTTTATTTGAAACCTCTGAGTGTCCGAGAAGCCGGTGCCCAGGGTAGTCTTTGAAATGGTAGATATTTCATTGTGTGTGAAATCTGACTTTACCCCAAAATGTTTTATTGTTCTGTCCCTATTGGGGAGATTTGCCCTCACTTTCTGTCCTGGTGACACCCAAGTCAATTCTGTACGTCGCCCTCGCTAAAAATCCAAATGTTCTTTATTGCTCAATGGTTACCACGTTACAACACGCTACTACCTTTATAAGATTTAAACCTCTCAATTGAAAAAAGGGGGTGTAAATGGGTTAAGGAAGTACCATCATCCAAAAATCAGAGATTAGATTGACGGTTTCAGGGAATCCCCAGAGACCGACAGTATAAGAATGGGCGGGGAGGACTATACCTGTACAAGATAGGGTGTTTATACTCAACCAGAATAATACAAGGGAGTAGTTATTGAAAAATTATTTTACATAATATACATAGAAAGGTATTTTTTAGAAAACGACAATACATACAGTACATTTAAAAACACAGTACAAATAGAGCGTATGGGTCACCAGATGTGCAATACCTTCAAGATGGAAGAGGGAGTACGGGTGGACCAATGGCACTAGGAGACAATCAGTCTCGGGTCTCGACTAGTTTCGCGATTTTTTTAAATTGCTTCGTCAGGAGACAACCTATGGGCAAAGTGTCCGGGTCTCCCAGCAAATTCCTGAGGCAGCCAACAATGTTGGGAGTACACAAAGGGAAATCCTAGAGATGACCTGGTTACCCAAAAGGGAGTATCTAGATAATAGGGTGAAAGTCCCAGGACTGAAGGTCCTGTTCAGTTCAAACGCATAAAGCGTTTACTGGTAAGTTAAGGATGGTAGGTAGCCGGCCAAATAGAGCTTGAGTGAAGCGGGGTTGCCAGTTCACAAATTCAAAGGCAACAATGCTACTTGGATGTGCATGGTGATGCACATGTCCTGGGATCTTGGCTCAAATGCTACTACCTTTGTTTTACATGTGTGAACTGGAAAATCAAGACTGGAAATATAAGAAAGGGACGCAGCCCGTGTTAAGTATCCTGGCATTAACCCAAAAGGCCAGTGTGCATCTACTTAAAACAAAGCTACCAAGAATACATTGTAGGATGTTAAATACTTATCCACCATTAAAAGCGAACCCTCCTCAGGCTCTCTCCTGTTTCGCCTGTCACAGTGCCCCGCTGGGCAGGCTAGTTTCAGGCCAAAACCCCAAACTGGCCCCTCCTACTTGATGGTGTCACCCGGGTACGGTCCGCCCCCCCCCATAACGACGCCACTGGGAGAAGAGGCCCATCACCTGAGGATACTAGCAAAACACTGGCTGCAGCCCCACTGACTGTGCAGGGATATAAGTGCAGGGCCGATCCACCCTATAGGCTCGCTATGCAAGCTGCTTAGTGCCCCCTAAAGCTGTGGAAGGCCCCCAAATTACTAGAGGCCCTGCCTGGTGAGAAGTCATTTTCGGCCCCTCATCCCGCTTCTCAACTCGCTTGCTGCATGGGAGAAGAGGTAAGAAGTCAGCACCTCCCCGTTTTCTCAACTTTAATGTGACATGCCATATACGGCTGACCCCCCCACACACCTCTCAACTTTAATGTGACGTGCCTGTAATGGTCACCACCGTTTACGACCTTCCCTCCACCCACGACAAGCTTATCCGACACTCCACAATCCAGCATACACGATCCATTCCATTTCCCAAAATAAAGACGAGACACAAGCTCCGTTGTCTCTGGTTTCAAAATGTATGAACGTTTTAATGGTTTCTTAGCTTGCTTATATATCCAGTACAGCATATTAAAGTTAATCACAGGACAATGCAATCTCCACCCCCCTAATCATACACCGGGGCTAATTACTAGAGCTTGACACATCCTTTATCAATAGAATTCAAACAAAATACCATCACACAATGAGTTGCCCTTCAATCCACATCTTTCGACAGACGTCTGTCTCCGACAGAAATGTAGTCACACCTGGGCATCAATAGGCTTTAAACCGTGTTATCACACAATAAAATGTCTTTCAGGGGCCACTTAGCATTTCAACAGCCTATTACACGGAGGAATGAGTCACTGTCTGGTTGACCTGGTCAGGTCAACATAAACCACTTGTAATATTCCAGTATATCCTGGAACCATGAATTATTATTAATGTCCCATCTCATGTAATACATGAATTATGATTCACTAGCCACCCCATGCCCAAAAGGGGCACAGGGTGAACTTAGACCCAAGAGTTCTTAGGGCCGCTGGCACAGGAGTACCTCTCATCCTTCCAAAGTCTCTGGTTGTCACGGGTCATCCCGTTACAGTGCCATTTTGCTAAGGGCCCCAGGGAGGTCAGGATCGGCACTGTATAAAGTTACACTTAAGGGGTGTTGGCCGTTCAGTGCCTTCTCACTTGAAGGTAGCGTATATATAACCCATGGTCTACGAATGTACTCCGGTGTCCTGTACAATTAGTTTTGGGTGCTGCAGCAAAGGGTTAACCACAACCTGCCACTTACAATTAATGTCCAATATCTCCAGACACTTTCGCTCAGCTAAGATTAAAAAAATAACTTTCTTCCTAGACCTCTTGCTTGTCCAGGAGCGCTCGGCATCCTAAATGAGCATCTTGCTTCTAGCAAGGTTGAAATGCACGATTTTAATGAATTTCACGGTCATGACGATGCAGCGTAATTAATGCAGCTTCCATGTTTTATGCCGGATAATTACTAAGACAACAACAAAAGAGTATAGAATCTGCTTCTGGAGCGTAAGGAGAGCATCAGTGTCCTCCTAAAAAGATTTGCCTGTAGCGCCGCGCCTTCTGCTATCTACATAGTCATGAAGAACGGCTCTCCAGCACCACGGGGGGTTAAATGCACATTAAATGTCTTATTGGGTTATCATGATATGACCCCCTTTGTTTGCCATCGGGGTGGGCACAAATAATTAAAGGACTCCTCTCGCGTTGTGTCACCGGCAACTATAAGGTGTTTGCAGCTGGTTACGACTATGTTGAGTTTTTTTTTTTTTTACCTGTGCATTCATTACTTTTTCACACTGCAGCCTGTAAGGCATTGCGCCCGCCATCAGCAGATCGTGGGTGCAATGCCTGGATCCTGCAGACACTCGGTAAGCTGTCTGCCCGTAACTTGTACAGGCAGGCAGGATCGATCAATGAACTTCAAGAGTGCTCACCATTGCCCTCTTAGTTCATTGAGAACTACAAGCCGTTGGCTGTGAAGGCTGCCGGTAGATGTAGTTTATTTATTTACAGAACTCTGTGAATAAATGACACGGCCGTGTGGGAGGAGCCTTGTTTTTAAATTCTGACAGTAGGTGTGGGGAGAAGATTCCCTGCCCGCTGTCACAGAGAGGGGAATCAGAGGCAGCAGCTGGAATGCATAATATGTTCCCTCCCTTAATACGGGTGGAACTTGTAACCTTGTTTCAAAGGTGAACTTATCCTTTAAAGGGGTTGTAAAGGTTTAAAAAAAAAAAAAAAAATACCATACTTACTTCCACTGTGCAGTTAGTTTTGCACAGAGTGGTCCCGATCCTCGTCCTCTGGGGTCCCTCGGCGGCTGTCTCGGGTCCTCCCCGCAAGAGCTAACCTCCCCTCTGGAAAACGCTCTCCCAAGGGGGTTTATCTTGTGGGCGCGCTCCCGTGTGATACAGTGGCAGCCATAGGCGCCGAGTGTATCACTCGGCCCTGCCACCCGGCGCGCTGTGTCATTGATTTTATTGACAGCAGCAGGAGCCGCCAATGGCTGCGCAGCTATCAATCATCCAATCAAGAGCTGGGGGAAAGCAAAGTGGGATCGCGCCCACAGAGATTCAAGGTTCAGGTGAGTAAAACGGGGGCTCGGGGGGGCGTAGTGTGTAAGGTGTTTTTTCACCTTAATCCTATGCATTAAGGTGAAATAACATAAAGCTTTACAACCCCTTTAAGTCCAACAAAGGTGCATTCTACCCCTTATCTCTCTAATTTACGTTTTTACAGAGCATCGAGTGCGACACTCCAATGCTGGACCTTCTGGTCTTCGCTCCAGCAGCTGCAGTGCCCGCACCTCCCCTCCACCCTGACCAATCACAAAGCTCCTTGTGTTATGTGAAAGCATTCCCAGAATACAAAGGCTCCTGTAAATGGGCAACAGAAGGGAGGGCTGTGCGACAAAGGCAAAATCTCTCCCGTCAGAGCTCCACAAAAACTGCCAAGTGTAAATGAAAGAGCTAAGCCCACGAGGTGGCATGCCCCTCGCTGGACATAAGTCATACTATTTCTGCACGTAGCTGAATTCCTGGAGTTCAGCTTTAAACGTTAATCTGTGTGTTCAGATTGGGGGTCGGCAGGTGGTTCTGACTTCTACCTTAGGCCCCCCACCCTGGTTGAATAGGCAAAGTGTTTGTTAATGACATCACACAAGGTGAGGCTTTCCAATTATTTCAGCTGATTTCCCCTACCCCGGAAGATTGTTGTGATCACAGACTAGTGTCGCACCCAACACTCCCCTGAATAAAGCCTTACTTAAAAGAATGCTTTACCTTCTGCAGGCCATGGAGTATTATGGAAATAGGTGAGGGCTCAGTCCTAGCCGAGTCCTTCTCTGAAATCAGCCCTGCTGAGAACTAGTTGTTACTGGAGGTTGCTGTGGGTACTCTCAGACAGGGATGGACTGGCCATTGGGACTACCAGGAGTTTCCCGGTGGGCCGATGGCTCAGTGGACCGGCTTCAGTGACAGCCCCCTCCGCTCCTCTGTCTCCTTCTCCCTGCAGCGCTCACCTGTGTGAACAGAAAAGCAGGGGGGGGGGGACCAGAGGAGCATGGGGGACGACAGAGGAGCATGGGGGAGGGGACAGACAGCTGACTCAACAGCTATGGCCTGGGAGTGTCTCACTTCTGCCTAATCTTGTCCCATAAGGGTGGGCACCGAACTGATTCTTTGCCCCTGGTGAAATAATGTCTAGCTTCCCCACTGGTATTTCCTATAAGAGTACCAGTACCAGCCGTTCTACTCTAATAAAGTAGAACGGCCTGTGAAGGGGGAGAGGGGGCTTGGATGGCCGGGGGGGGGGGGGGGTGCAGGAGTTTTCCGCCCGCCCTGGGAGAGACCTGTCCATAGATGAAGTCCAGGGCCACATTTTTGGCACAGTCCAGCCCTGCCCTCAGAAGGAATTGGCAGTAGCCTCCCTTAACAAGCCCACTCCCGGCATGGCCGACGTTGGATGAGGGGTCCAGGCTTTCCATAGCTCTCTGCTCAAAGGTTCATGAGCTGACGACTGTAGAATATCGCCACCACTTCTTCCTTGTATGCGGAGGCAACCCTTTCATGGAGACCCCTCTAAACAAACTTCAACATTTCTCTTGCTACAGTACAACTGTATTTTTAACCACTTATCTGTTTACAGATATCTTTTTTTTTTTTTACAATAGGCTTTAACTTTTTTTTTTTATATACGATCCACTTAGCGTTTGCTGTGATCGGTACGATCCAATGATGAAGTGATGGAAAGTTGCAGAACTTTTGGCTTTGCTTACTAAGTGCTCTTTTTTTATCACATATCTGCTCGTCTTGCTTTCAGTTTATATTGTTATTAAACTCGTTGTTACAATAAGATGGACTGGCAGAGGTGGTGATCTTGTAATAGAAAAGACAACTATCGTGGATTTATTTCCCCCCGGGGGATGAATGTTCCACACAGACATCTGCTTTGCGAATATACTCTTAAGCAGGGATCCTCAAACTACGGCCCTCCAGATGTTGTAGAACTACACATCCCATGAGGCATTGTAACACACTGACATTCACAGACATGACTAGGCATTATGGGAATTGTAGTTCCTGAACAACTGGAGGGCCGTAGTTTGAAGACCCATGCTCTTAAGCCTGGTCTTAAATACGAATCCCGCTCCTTTGTAGAAAGTGCAGGCGCACTTTGATTTAAGTCCAGGGAGGTGAATGACATCTCCTGAATGTATTGTTTTTATATGATGGTTTATGACTCTGCCGGTGCATCCGTTGACACTTGGGCCTAAGGAGAGAGGCACATGCTGCCCATTCAGAGAAGCCCTTGTAATTTGCGAATGAGCTCACATAATACAAAGGCTTCTGTGATTGGGCAGGAGGAAGGAAGGGGGCAGGCATAGCAGCTGCAGTAACTCTAATTCTGAAGATGCCAATTACCTGAAGCACCAGGCTCCTGGAAGTGCGCCCAGGGCCTACTTAATAGCATCATGGGCCCCTGGGCAAAGTAATGCTCTGGGGCCACTACAATGGAGACAATTTTGGGGCAGTGTGGGCTCAAGGACCAGCTGCTTTGGGGAAAGTGCAGGGGCCCCCCATGCAGCTGGGGCCCCTGGGCAGTGCCCAGGTGTGCCCTCTCATTAAGACAGCTCTGCAGGGCTGAATGAGCTCACATAATACAAAGGCTTCTGTGATTGGGCAGGAGGAAGGAAGGGGGCAGGCATGGCAGCTGCAGTAACTCTAATGCTGAAGATGCCAATTACCTGAAGCACCAGGCTCCTGGAAGTGCGCCCAGGGCCGTCTTAATAGCATCATGGGCCCCTGGGTAAAGGAATGCTCTGGGGCCACTACAATGGAGACATCATGGGCTCAAGAACCAGCTGCTTTGGGGAAAGTGCAGGGGTCCCCCATGCAGTGCCCAGGTGTGCCCTCATTAAGACAGCCCTGGCAGGGCCGTCTTAACAGCACCATGGGCTCCTGGGCAAAGTAATGCTCTGGGGCCCCTACAATGATGACAGTGCAGGTAAACAGAAATCAAGTAGGTAGGAGGCAGACTGCCTCCCATGTGTATCCATCACTCTCAGTACCATAATGGGGGCCCCTCAAGGACCAGCTGCTTTGGGGAAAGTGCAGGGGCCCCCCATGCAGCTGGGGCCCCTGAGCTGTGCCCAGGTGTGCCCTCTCATTAAGACAGCCCTGGCTATAAGCGGAATAATGAGTGTCCAGTCCAAGCCGACCTCTTCATCCAATTAATAAAAACAACTCAAAATGTTACCGCTTCCTCCGATTCCCACCACTAACCACTTTGTGGAACATTTTTACTCAATTTAAAGTTGTATTTTCAGTTTTTTTTTTTAAAGATTTCTTTATTTATTTTCCAACATTACAAACAAATAAATAAATACACATTATTTTAAAAGACACACATTTGTAATGTTGGAAAAAAATAATAATAATAATAATAAAGTTGTATTTTCTGTTTTTACATTTCAATTTTGCAACTTTTTGTATCTGCTTATCTATCTATCTATCTATCTATCTATATATTTTCTTTATAAATTACGATTATTAAAGTGCTGGTTGAACCCCACACTCTTGTTTATGAGAGTCGATCAAATGACGAGAGTCGGCGCCCGTTCCGGAATGCTCGCACTGAATCGATGGGCCGCCGGCCCCTGTCATGGCCGCCGCCAGGTTACTGCTTTAAATTTTTACATTGAAGAAGGTGGATTGATTCCGACTGCCTGAATCACGTGAAGTCCATGTGTAAATAAACGCTGATTATTACGATTATGTTTTTTTATATATATTTCTGTACATATCTCGGTTGAATTGAGCTGCATTACATTACGGACTGAGATCGCAGTGTGCATCGTGCTTCTTAATGGAAGTTCAGAGATAAAACAACTCATGTATATTAATGGAATGACAGCAAAATAAAAAAAAAATGAGAAACTTACATGTTTGTGTTGAATTTTGTTGAGGGATCCGGGGGGTCATTGTGGGGAATGGGGGGTGGTAGTCTGCCCCCCGAAACCTACAAAAAAATATATACAATGTTGCACTTTTAGAAATACATTCCAAAAAAGCCAAAACGTATTGACTCGAGTATAAGCCTAGGGTGTCCATCTGCATGCCTCACTGTGACCATGCCTTACTGTGACCATGCCTCACTGTGACCATGCCTCACTGTGCCCACGTCCATGCCTCACTGTGCCCATGCCTCACTGTGACCATGCCTCACTGTGACCATGCCTCACTGTGACCATGCCTCACTGTGCCCACGTCCATGCCTCACTGTGACCATGCCTCACTGTGACCATGCCTCACTGTGACCATGCCTCACTGTGACCATGCCTCACTGTGACCATGCCTCACTGTGCCCACGTCCATGCCTCACTGTGCCCATGCCTCACTGTGACCATGCCTCACTGTGACCATGCCTCACTGTGACCATGCCTCACTGTGACCATGCCTCACTGTGACCATGCCTCACTGTGAGCATGCCTTACTGTGACCATGCCTCACTGTGACCATGCCTCACTGTGACCATGCCTCACTGTGCCCACGTCCATGCCTCACTGTGCCCATGCCTCACTGTGCCCATGCCTCACTGTGACCATGCCTCACTGTGACCATGCCTCACTGTGACCATGCCTCACTGTGACCATGCCTTACTGTGCCCATGCCTCACTGTGACCATGCCTCACTGTGCCCATGACTAGACTTACATTTAACATGGGAGCATATAGAAGGGGGGCCCGGGTTTGAAAAAAAGGTTCTCCCCAGCCGAAGGTCCCCCAGACAGCAAACTTTGCACACTTGTAGAGAAGAACTGGGACTGCATGTGTACCAAGTTTCGACTCCATGGGACCTACGGCTGGCCGGTACCGGGTCCCCAAATTCACCAGAGAAATTACCGTTTAACATGGGAGTCTATAGAAAGGGTTCCCGACTTTGAAAAATCGGTGCTCCCGGGACAACAAACTGCACACTTGTAGAGGAAGGGGGGGGGGGGGGGGGCTACATGTGTGCCAAGTTCCGGGTCCAGGGGACCTACGACCGGCCGGTACCGGAGAAATTACTGTTTAACATGGGAGTCTATAGAAAGTCGTGCCCGGATTTGATAAATCGGTGCTCCCCGGCCGTAGGTCCCCCAGACAACAAACTCTGCACACTTGTAGAGGAAGAGTGGGGGCTACATGTGTGCCAAGTTCTGGGTCCAGGTACCGGGGTCCCCAAAAATCTGGGAGATCAGTGGAAAAAAGGTGACTCGAGTATAAGCCCGGGGGCATTATCGGCACCAAAAATGGGCTTATACTCGAGTATATACGGTATTCATACACTTTTTATTACACTCTTTAAAGCGCAGTTTATTTTTGATTTATCGTTATTTATGAGCGTATACCGCACACTTTTTTCCCCTGGAAATCAGGGGGAAATTGTGGGTGCGCGATATACGCCGATCCCCGCACTGTGTGTGAACGCCGCCGCCGACATATATGGAGTGCAGTACACTCGGCCTGGCTCCGCTCGCGGTCACGCCCTGTGCCACCTCCTAGCCTTTATACGAGAGGAGCCGCGCGTGGCCGAGTGTACTGTGCTCGGTATATGTTGGCGGCGGCATTCAAACACAGCGCGGAAAGCGGGGATCGGCTCAAAAACACCACCAAGGCCTCAGACGGACACCGGACCGGACAAGGCTGCCGATGGACGCCGGGCAAGACACCGACGAGGGGCATTCAAACAAGTATTTTCTTTCTGAAATTTCCCGTCTAGGTTCGGGTGCGCGCTATAGGCCGGTGTGCGCTATAGAAAGGTAAATATGGTATGTTATTGTGTGCGACTCACAAGAAAAGCAGGAAATAAATGTAATTAAATGTAAGAAATACAAGTTAAACAATAAATACCCTTGGGGTAAAAATGCAAAGGACGTGTTATGGTGGCTCCACATACTTGCCTTAATGTCTTCAAGACCCAGACCATTATGCAGGTAAAGGACCCGGCCAGTTATTGCGATTCGGCACTGTGTCGCTTTAACCGACAATTGCGCGGTCGTGCGACGTGGCTCCCAAACACAATTGGCGTCCTTTTTTCCCACAAATAGAGATTTCTTTTGGTGGTATTTGATCACCTCTGCGGTTTTTATTTTTTGTGTTATAAACAAAAATAGAGTGACAATTTTGAAAAAAAAGAAAAACAATATTTTTTACTTTTTGCTATAATAAATATCCCCAAAAAAAGATATAAAAAAACTTTTTTTTTTTTTTTCAGTTTAGGCCGATACGTATTCTTCTACATATTTTTTGTAAAAAATCACAATAAGCGTTTATCGATTGGTTTGCACAAAATAGGGTATTGTTTTATAAAAAAAGGTGTCTGATGTGTCCGCCATAATGTCGCAGTCATGATAAAAATCGCTGATCGCCGCCAAAAAATGATCCCCTATTTTGTAGACACTATGGGCCAGATTCAGGTACACGTAAATTTGCACAGCGTATTCGAAATACTCTACGCTGCTGTATTTCACCAGGCTCTAAATCGAATTCTGGTAGATTTTTGCCCGTACTCTCCGGCGGCGTAGTCTATTTCTCGCCGCGTAATCGAATTACGTGATTAGGGGGCGTGAAGCATTTAAATTAGGCGCGTCCCCGCGGCGATCGAACTGCGCATGCTCCGTTCAGAAATTTCCCGCCGTGCATTGCGCGAAATCACGTCGTTACGTCATTTTTTTTGGAGTAGCGTCGTTTACGAACATTCCTATTCCCGGACGACTTACGTAAAAAAAGACGTCGGAAAACGTTGATATTCGACGCGGGAACGACGGCCATACTTAACATGGGCTGTCTAATATTAGAACAGCAAAAAGCTGGTATAGTGTTACGCAAAAAAAAGATGACTAAAGGTGCCGTAAGAGATTGCGAATGAAGATCGTAATTTCGGGGATAGCCAGCAAAAGCTCATTTGCATACCCCGACGCGGAAAACGACGGGAAGTCCACCCAGCGGCCGCAATTTTATTGCAGCGTAGATCCGAAGGCGTACGAACACGTAATCCAGTCGAAATGAAGCCCGCAGCCGTCTTTTCATGGTTTGAGGTTTCCGACTAGCTAAAAAACGCGCGTTATTTGAAAGTACTCCAGTCTAACACCAGTTACACAGGAGTTACGGCTCTCTGAATCTGGCTCTATAACTTTTGCGCAAACCAATCGATAAACGCTTATTGCATTTTTTTTTTTTATACCAAAAATAGGTAGAAGAATACGTATCAGCCTAAACTGAGGGAAAAAAAACGTTTTTTTTTTATATATTTTTGGGGGATATTTATTATAGCAAAAAGTAAAAAATATTGCATTGTCGCTCTATTTTTGTTTATAGCGCAAAAATAAAAACCGCAGAGGTGATCAAATACCACCAAAATAAATCTCTATTTGTGGGGAAAAAAAAGACGCCAATTTTGTTTGGGAGCCACGTCGCACGACCGCACAATTGTCAGTTAAAGCGACGCAGTGCCGAATCGCAAAAAGTGCTCTCGTCTTTGGGCAGCCAAATCCTCCGGGGCTAAAGTGGTTATGTGCAAAAAAATGCAAAGGCAGCAAAAGGGTTAAAGGGCCTATATACAATGGCCCAGATTCACAGAGCGATTACGCCTGCGCAACTGCTGTTGCGCGTGCGTAAGTCTAAATGTGCGCGTGCGTATAGTTGGACGCGATTCACAAAACAATATACGCCAGAAATCTACGTTTTTTGGTCCGGCGTAATTGAATTAGACCTTCGCTTGCCTTCGCGCAAAACTGCGCTAGACACACCATTGATTTGCTAGTCAAATATGCTAATGAGGGAGTTACGGGGATTCACAAAAAAACGCAGTTGCTGCGCAGGCTACGCGATGTGCGCAACTGCAAAATGTTCTGTCTAAAGTTAGAGGACCTAAAAGCTGGTCTAAATTTTGAAAAAAAGTCTAATTGTCAGATAAAGCAACACTGTTAGTGAGGAGTTCAGCAGTCACACGTGTTGCCCAACAATCTGTATGCCAACATGCCAGGGGCATCGTCGCGCATAGCTATACTACTGACTTTAGATGAACAAAGAAGGAGGAGGGCACGGAGGATGGCACTAAGGAGGGCACGGGAGATGTTTTTTTTAATTTTTTTATTTGCTTATATAAAATTTACAATTTAAATTAATCTAATACAATATTCTTATCTGATACAAGCCCCTCACTCTTCACTTGATATATCACACACGCATAGACATCTATGGCATGAGTGATTCTGAGGTGTCTCGCATCTTCAGATTCACCCCTCATGCCATCATGGAATTACCACAACCCTGCAGGAGGACATCACCAGCCCAACACATGACACTACCCATGACAGCTACATATACAATCAGAGCCCCATCCCCACAGATTTCCAACAGAACATGTATGGGGACAGCTGGCTGGTTGGTGAGTGACATGGGTGGCAGGCATGACTATCCCCTCCCGTGATGCACACCTCACAAGTGGCACATGCATGACTAACATCCTCCTGTCTTTTCCCTTCAAGGTGACTCTGCATATGCACTGGTACCCCATCTCATGACCCCATCTCATGCCAGCTCACATTATGCATCTTTGCACGTTAAACACACACATTAATCATGGCACAATGAGAATGCATGCATGCACACCACTGTGGTCCCTAGCACACACACCCCACATCCTCATCACATTGGATTGGCACCAGTCCACCATGCAGGACTTGTGAGCTGCAACGCCATGCCACGGCTCCAATTATGTCACTGTACATTCATACACCATTCACACAGACCTGGCGATCACTTCTCCACCACAAATGAGGGTGACACCCCTTTTCCCGCAGGAATATCACCCCCACATTCCAAAATCATACACAAACAGAACCAAAAAAATTAAATAAATGACGAGCAAAAATAAAAAATGCCCAGCAAAAATATAATTTAAACAAAATAACAACAAAGACATAAAAGACAAAAATCACTCTGCAAAACAGTCCCCAAATATCTCAAAGACACGTCACAAACAAACAAAAGCACCTTGCTGTATAGGGAGGGATACAAAGGGATGTACTTTTGCAAAGGAAGTGCATTTGTGTCTGTCTATTTATGCTGTCTGCGTAGTTCATAAAGTTGCCCTAGTCCATTTCCAATTTCACTGATTGCGCCGCTCCCGAGTTGTGAGCATGCGCACAACGGAGCTGACATGGTTTCCTTCACGCGCGCATGCGCGAGTCGGCCGGCCCTTCATTTGCATGGGGTCACGGCTCATTTCAATGTAACACGCCCACGTCCTTCCCAATTTGTATTACTCCTCCTTACGCCTCAGGAAAAAACCTTACGTTTGCGCAAGCTCTTGCGTAAAAGCTACGTGAATCGCCGGATTACGCGGCTAGATTGCGCAAGTCTAACGGAAAAGTGGTGCGCTACGCCGGAATGATAATGCGCCGATCTACGTGAATCTGCCCCAATATTGTTAATAAAAAGTCAGCCTAATAAAGACATGTAATCCTGGCTAACGAATTAGGCAGTGACAGAAGGACGACGTGAAAAAAGAATTCCAACGAAAGGGAAGGGGCGGCGGCTCTCTGCGGCGGGGGTGTCAGGTTCTTGGGAAAATCTTTAGTCCCATTCATTTTTAATTAACAGTTACTAGTTTGCTGCTCATCAGCACGATTGCCGCCCGCCGAGAGTGATGCCATTAGCACCTTTGCTTTCAGATCTGAGAAATCTTAACTGATTGTTTCCTAGGAGTCGCCATATGCACTCGAGCCGCAAAGCTCTGCCAGACGTTCTGGATTTGTTTTCCTAAAGGGTAACTCTACTTATGTAAAAAACAAAAAATAATTGTATATATATATATATATTTTTTTTTTGCAAGTTTTATTTTTATTTTGTGAAAAAAAAAATACTAATATATATATATTCTCCTTCCCCATGAAAGTGGAGTTACCCTTTTAAATTATGACATGGCTTTTGTGTAGCAATTGTATGAGTTCTAATATTGATAAATAAATATATATACGGGGGTGTATATATAGCTCTGATAGGCGTTCTGGATTTGTTTTCCTAAAGGGTAACTCTACTTCTGTAAAAAAAAAAAAAATGCAAAAAATAATTATACACATATATATATATATATTTTTTTGTTTGCAACTTTTATTTTGTGATTTTTTTTTTGTTACAAAACAAAATATATATAATTATATATATAAATAATATATATATATATATATATATATATATATACACACACACTGTATGTATATATATATATACACACACTGTATATATATATATATATATATATATATATATATATTTTGCAAGTTTTATTTTGTGAATTTTTTTACAAAACAAAATACATATATATAAATAATATATATATATATATACACACACACTGTATATATATATATATATATATATATATATATATATATATATATATATATATATATATATATTTATTTTTGCAACATTTATTTTTAATTTTGTGACCTTTTTTTTTTTTTTTACAAAAAAAAAACAATATATAGTTTTATATAGATATAATATATATATATAATTTGCAACTTTTATTTTTATGTGAATTTTTTTTACAAAACAAAATACATATAAATAAACATATATATTTATATATATATATATATATATATATATATATATATATATATATATATATATATATATATTTTTGCAACATTTATTTTTAATTTTGCAAAAATTTTTACAAAAAAAAAATATATATATATAATTTTTTATAGATATAATATATATAATTTGCAACTTTTATTTGTATGTGCATTTTTTTTACAAAACAAAATACATATAAATAAATATATATTAATAATAATACAATTCTCTCTCTCTATATATATATATATATATATATATATATATATTTATTTTTGCAACATGTATTTTTAATTTTGTGACTTTTTTTTACAAAACAATATATATGTATGTATATATATATATATATATACACACACACCCGTATATATATTTATTAATATTAGAACTCATACAATTGCTACACAAAAGCCATGTCATAATTTAAAAAGGGTAACTCCACTTTCGTGAGGAAGGAGAATAGCAAATAAAGGAAAAAAAATACAATATAGCATATATAAAATTGCGACACTAATCATATTGTAATTGAATATTAAAAATGACCTTTCCTTTTCAATCTGCGGCCGCTGTAATTTTCTGAGAATGCAATATGGCTACCGGGAGTTAATCTGCCCACAGAGTGTCTACTGACCACTCCCCAGAAACCTCATTTCCTGCTCGTGTGATTGGTTCACCAATTTTCCCAGAAATCGGCCTAAGATGCAAGTCAGATTTCAGGCATCCCCTGCAACAGAAATTTCATTTTTTGGAGAGATACTTTACAATAAGGACACATCTGCTCCTTGAAATCTGACTGAAGCCCCAGCATACCGAAGGGTCCTAATTGGACAAATTGACGTAGGATTTTTGGGTTGCTATATATGTAGAAAACGTTTACCAGCTACCAGATCTTTGTAATGGAATGGGCGATGTTTGCACAATATATGTGTTTGTTGTCTGTTGTGTACTGAAAATAAATAAAAACTTACCTTAAAAAACACATCTAAAAGGGATGCAGGCCCAGCAGATTTCCTTATTAGTGCCCTGCAG
The DNA here is from genome assembly GCA_029574335.1 of Rana kukunoris. Lineage (NCBI taxonomy): Eukaryota > Metazoa > Chordata > Amphibia > Anura > Ranidae > Rana > Rana kukunoris. The sequence continues at coordinate 159,487,834 of CM056058.1, read as the reverse complement.
CTGCACACCTGGCAGTTAATTATGAAACCCCTCCCATTAGACCCACACAGTACAGAGAAAAACACATAGATAACTTCAGAATAACAAAAAGGTAGGAACCTGTAACAAAGTTTGTTATAATTTTTGCAATGTACAGATATCACCCAGAGGGGGAATGTTTTTTTTTTCTCCAAAAAAGGTGGAGTTACACTTTAAGGTTATGAAAAAAAAAAATTACCTTTTCTTACCAATCTGCAGCCGCTGTAATCTGTAAAATGCAATATGACCACCTGAAGGCCTCCAAAAACGTAATTTCCTGCTTGGGTGAAGAACTCTGTACTAAGATACAAGTCGGGTTGTAGGCATCTCCTGCAATAAGAATTTTTATTTTGGTGAGATAGTCCCCAAGGGTTGTTCACTTCTAAAAGGGATGCAGACCCTGCAACTTTGCTCATTAGAACACCAAAAGCGACACACGAGTTGACAAAGAAATGTTTTGAACGTTTGGGATTTTAATTTACAGACAGGAAAAATGGGAATACAATTCACCATTAATCTCACTTTCATGGACATTTTTTTTTTTTTAACCTGGTAAAAGAACAATTTTTGGAAGCCGGACAGGAAATACATGATTAAAAGATATCGTGGATAAAGGAAGATCATTACAGGAATTAAAGCACAAAAGAGGGATACATGAATGGAGGTGTATTTGCAGCTGAAGCATTTTGTGATTACATAACCACAGCCGGGCCCAAACTGGGACAAAAAAAAAGCCTGAGCCCCCTGCACCTCTGGACCCCTTTACATTACACAGCCCTTCTGGGCCCCTTTACATTACACAGCCCCCTGCACCACTGGACCCCTTTACATTACACAGCACCCTACACCTCTGGGCCCCTTTACATTACACAGCACCCTGCACCTCTGGACCCCTTTACATTACACAGCACCTCTGGACTCCTTTACATTACACAGCCCCCTGCACCTCTGGACTCCTTTACATTACACAGCCCCCCACAGTTTGTTACACAGACACCCCCCTAACAGTTCTGGACCCCCCTGCATGTTACACAGACCTCCCTACCCTGCACTTCTGGACCCCTTTACATTACACAGCACCCTGCACCTCTGGGCCCCTTTACATTACACAGCACCTCTGGACTCCTTTACATTACACAGCCCCCTGCACCTCTGGACTCCTTTACATTACACAGCCCCCCACAGTTTGTTACACAGACACCCCCTAACAGTTCTGGACCCCCCTGCATGTTACACAGACCTCCCTACCCTGCACTTCTGGACTCCTTTACATTACACAGCCCCCGCACTTCTGGGCCCCTTTACATTACACAGCATCCTAAATCACTGGACTCCTTTACATTACACAGCACCCTGCACCTATGGACCCTTTTACATTACACAGCCCCCGGACCTCTGGACCCCTTTACATTACACAGCACCCTGCACCTCTGGGCCCTTTTACATTACACAGCCCCCGGACCTCTGGACCCCTTTACATTACACAGCACCCTGCACTTCTGGGCCCCTTTACATTACACAGCACCCTGCATCTCTGCACCCCTTTACATTACACAGCGCCCTGCACCTTTGGGCCCCTTTACATTACACAGCACCCTGCACCTCTGGGCCCCTTTACATTACACAGCATCCTGCACCCCTTAACATTACACAGCCCCCCTGCACCTCTGGGCCCCTTTACATTACACAGCACCCTGCACCTCTGGACCTCTTTACATTACACATCACCCTGCACCTCTGGGCCCCTTTACATTACACATCACCCTGCACCTCTGGACCCCTTTACATTACACAGCACCCTGCACCTCTGGACCCCTTTACATTACACATCACCCTGCACCTCTGGGCCCCTTTACATTACACAGCACCCTGCACCTCTGGACCCCTTTACATTACACATCACCCTGCACCTCTGGACCCCTTTACATTACACAGCACCCTGCACCTCTGGACCCCTTTACATTACACAGCACCCCACAGCTCTGGACCCCTTTACATTACACAGCACCCTGCACCTCTGGGCCCCTTTACATTACACATCACCCTGCACCTCTGGACCCCTTTACATTACACATCACCCTGCACCTCTGGACCCCTTTACATTACAGAGCCATGACCATATGCCCGGTTTGCCCTATGGCTAGTCCGGGCCTGACCACAGCCAATTAGAGCAGAAGAGAATTTGAACCCTATAGAATGACAACTGTGAAACATGTGAAAGTAAAGGAACTTCCCGTATAAAAGTATTTTTTTTTAAATGTCAGCAATAGAAAGAGGCCAACGCGTTTCGGGGGGAATAAGGAACCCCCCCTTCATCAGGGCTACCGCTAGATGTCTAAAACTTTGGCTGTGAAACATGACATTTCTCGGATCTATAGAATACTCACGGCTGGAAACGATTGGATGAGCAACAACTGGTTAAAGTGATGGGAGCGGTATACGATTACACGACTGACAAACACGGTAGGAATGAATTATAAGTGACTAGTGAGATGGTATAGAACGCCCAAGACCCACAAATACCAAAAAAACGAATCTCTACTATGTGGGAGAGGTTGCAATCAAATAGGCACCATGACACACATCTGGTGGGAATGCATAAAAATAAAAGAGTACTTGCAAGATATACAATAATACGGAAGGGAAGTTACAGGGGGAGGAGATAAAAAATTACCCATGGGCATGTTTATTTTATAACACAAGTAGTACAAAAAGAACAAAATAAAACAATAAAAAAGAACCACGATTCCATATCTCCTAAATGCAACAAAAGGAATAATACCTACAAAAAAAAAAAAAAGAGATTGACCACCTACAAGCCCCGTCGCAGGAGCCAGTGCCGAGCTGGCTCGCCGTGACGGGAAAAAGCCGACATAGAAGCGACGGGGATCCAACTTGGATTCCCGCCAATTCTAGATGCAGCGTTTGGTATGAATCATGAGGGGGAACTCCACGCCAAATTTAAAATAAAAAAACAGCCTGGGTTCCCCTCCATGAGTATACCAGACCCTTAGGTCTGGTATGGATTGTAAGGAGAACCCCCCCTACGCTGAAAAACCGGCGTGGGTGTTCCCCCACAATCCATACCAGACCCGTACCCGAGCATGCCACCCGGCCGGTCAGGAGAGGAGTGGGGATGAGCGAGCGCCGTACTAGGCCGCATGTCCTTAACATGGGGGGGTGGGTGCTTTGGGGCAGGGGGGCGCCCTGTGGCCCCCCCACCCCTAAGCACCCTGTCCCCATGTTGATAAGGACAGGGCCTCTTCCCGACAACTCTGGCCGTTGGTTGTCGGGATCTGTGGGCGGGGGGCTTATCGGAATCTTGGAACCCCCTTTAATAAGACCTGGAAAAACTCACCAAAAAAAAAAAAATGGTTTTAAAGAATAGAATATATATTTAAAATTTAATATCTTAGCCGTAGAGGAGGGTCAGGTGAAAGGATTCACTATTATATGGAAAAAAAATGGACAGATTTCAAGAAAAACTAGTAAAATATGCAGAGGATGGAGTTGGTAGTGGAGGGGAAGGGGCGTTCTGGAGAAATGGAGGCAGAGAGAAGTGGTGGAGGATACCGACAAATGGAGGAGAAAGAGGAGAGATGGAGGAAACCGACAAATGGAGGAGACAGGGGAGAGAGGAGGGGTGGAGGAAACCGACAAATGGAGGAGACAGGGGAGAGACGAGGGGTGGAGGAAACCGACAAATGGAGGAGAAAGAGGAGAGAGGAGGGGTGGAGGAAACCGACAAATGGAGGAGAAAGGGGAGAGAGGAGGGGTGGAGGAAACCGACAAATGAAGGAGAAAAAGGAGAGATGGAGGAAACCGACAAAAGGAGGAGAAAGAGGAGGGGTGGAGGAAACCGACAAATGAAGGAGAAAGGGGAGAGAGGAGGGGTGGAAGAAACCAACAAATGGAGGAGAAAGAGGAGAGAGGAGGGGTGGAGGAAACTGACAAATGGAGGAGAAAGAGGAGAGAGGAGGGGTGGAGGAAACCAGCAAATGGAGGAGAAAGAGGAGTGGAAAAAAACAACAAATGGAGGAGAAATGGGAGAGAGGAGGGGTGGAAGAAACCAACAAATGGAGGAGAAAGAGGAGGGGTGGAGGAAACTGACAAATGGAGGAGAAAGGGGAGAGAGGAGGGGTGGAAGAAACCAACAAATGGAGGAGAAAGAGGAAAGAGGAGGGGTGGAAAAAAAAATGGAGGGGAAAGAGGAGAGAGGAGGGGTGGAGGAAACCGACAAATGGAGGAGAAAGGGGAGAGAGGAGGGGGTGGAGGAAACCGACAAATAGAGGAGAAAGGGGAGAGAGGAGGGGGTGGAGGAAACCGACAAATAGAGGAGAAAGGGGAGAGAGGAGGGGTGGAGGAAACCAACAAATGGAGGAGAAAGGGGAGAGAGGAGCGGTGGAGAAAACCAACAAATGGAGGAGAAAGCGGAGAGAGGAGGGGTGGAGGAAACCGACAAATGGAGGAGAAAGGGGAGAGAGGAGGGGGTGGTGGATACCGACAAATGGAGGAGAAAGGGGAGAGAGGAGGGGGTGGTGGATACCGACAAATGGAGGAGAAAGGGGAGAGAGGAGGGGTGGAGGAAACCGACAAATGGAGGAGAAAGGGGAGAGAGGAGGGGGTGGAGGAAACCGACAAATGGAGGAGAAAGGGGAGAGAGGAGGGTTTATTGTGTATATGTTACAATTAATATCACTTGTTAAAAGTGTTAATATTTGTTGTTTTACATATAAAAGCCAAATAAAGTTTAAATAAAAAAAAAAAAAAAGAACCCCAAATGTAAAGACAAGATCAACAATGACTTCTACCATTTCTCTTTGTCTTCATGAGACCTCAAGCCTTAAAACTGGAGAAACCTTTAATATACGAAATCTGTACCGAATGTAATGCAAACATGATAACAACATATGACTACAATGTAGAGTCAGAATGCTAAAAGGACCATTGGTGTCATTCCACCGACATTACCAAGTGGCGTTGGGCTGGAGCCACGCAGACACCGATAAATGGAAGGCCAATCAGCCACAGCTCAACCTCTAGTAACCTATGGAGGAACCCTGGTCGAGAATGGCTGCTCTATAGTAACTCTTCTTTTTCATTGTGGTAATGGAAGCAGGAGAGGATGTGCCGTCGTTGAGATCTTGATGGAGGGATTCAGGCTTTCCGACATCCACAGAAGGCTACAGAATGTTTATGGAGATGACACCATTGACAAGGGGAATGTCTGGTCATTGGTGACTCTTGTCAATGATGTCATCACCATAAACATTTTGTAACCTTCTTCTGTGGCTGTCGGGCATCCTGCGTCCCTCCTTCATTTTTAGTTATTAAAACGCTAAACCTTTGCAGTCTTACCCGAAGGCCTCGATGCGCAATTCATCAAGAGCTCGACAACGGCGTGTTGCTTCTGCTTGGAATTTCTTTTTTTAACCTGAAATTAAAAAGAAGTGTTACTATAAAGCATTGGTCTCCAAACTGCGGCCCGAGGGCCAGATGTGGCCCTTTGCTTGCTTTTATCAGGCCCTTGGCGCACTATGTCATCCACTGATAACAACGAGGCACAGTTCCCCCCACCAACAAAGGAGCACAATCACACCAACAATGGGGCACTATTCCTCCCAATGACACCAACAATCAGGGCCCAATGACACCAATGTTAGAGCACAATTCTTCCCACTGACATCAAAGATGGCACATTGTTTATTCCCACTAATTGCCCAACAACAAATCTAGTCACAATGAGCAACATTCACTCTTTTTTTTTTTTGTTATCCTACCGTACAGTGCCGGGACAGGGTCATCCAGCGCCCAGGGCAAAGATGCCAAACTGCGCCCCATCCTGTTCATGATGTGCAAGCTTAGGGGATCCTCATCCTACCACCCAGGAGTCATTCACTCTTCAAAATCATTCCTGCTGTCACTACTTCTTTTAGATTTGCAACAGAAGTAAGGCCATTGCGCCCAGGGCAGCCTTCCGTCCCACCCACCCCCTTTGTTCAGCCTTCCCTTCCGCCAACCCCCTTTGTCCAGCCTCCCCTCCCACCCTCTTTGTCCAGCCTCCCATCTCGCCCACCCCCTTTGTACAGCCTCCTATCCCGCCCACCCCCTTTGTCCAGCCTCCCATCCCACCCACCCCCTTTGTCCAGCTTCCCCTCCCACCCACCATCCTATCCCGCCCACCCCCTTTGTCCAGCCTCCTATCCCGCCCACCCCCTTTGTCCAGCCTCCCCTCCCGCCCACCCCCTTTGTCCAGCCTCCCCTTCCGCCCACCCCCTTTGTCCAGCCTCTCCTCCCGCCCACCCCCTTTGTCCAGCCTCCCCTCCCACCCACCCCCTTTGTCCAGCCTCCTCTCCCACCCACCCCCTTTGTCCAGCCTCCCATCCCCTTTGTCCAGCCTCCTCTCCCACCCTCCCCCTTTGTCCAGCCTAAATCCTCCCGTCCAACCCCTTTGTCCTGGCCCTGTTATGTCTACAATGTTGAGACCTCCCAAAAGAAGACAGAGCTCATAATGGTGGGCGCAGTTTGTTTATTTAGAACATGAACAGACAAACAAGCACAAACAGGCGGCTTTAACCTTTTGGCAAAATACAGCTACAAAAATTGTAGTATTACGTTGTAGTGGCGGCAGCGGTAATGATCGCTCCGGTATTCCAGTCAGGGAGATGGCAGTATGGGAATGTGTTTATTTATTTGTTGTTGTTGTTTTCTTCACACCGTGACCAGCTAATGTTATCTGAAGGGCCAAATAAGTGCATGCAGCTTCGTCAAACAAAATAACCAGAAAAGATTGAAGTCAAAAAGCTGCATATAAGTTGGTTCCTTTTTAAATATCGTTGTATCCCCCCTTCTGTGTTTCAGTTTTTTTTTTTTTTTTTTTTACAAGACAAACTCTTCAAGTCTTCAATAAGAAAGTGCAAAAAATGTACAAAGGAAATTAAATCCCTTTTTTTTTTTTTAAAAGAAGTTCATTGGATGTTTTTTTGTAGGACGTTAGAAATGTGGTTATATGGCTGTCTCTGGGCGCGATATGCTTCTTAATCTTCAATAAAAATGATATCGTGGGGTCTTCCCTTCCGATCCAACGGCGCTCCGTCCAGGAGGGACTCGATCGACTTCCTGTCCGCGTAACAAGGGTGCGGCCCGTTTGAAGCTGCAGGGGAAAAAAAAAAAAAAACAATAACAGATGCATTGCGGGATAACTTACTAAGACTAGTGCAGCCAGAAACTAATTCATTTTTTATATATAAAACCAGGGCAGAGTATAGGTGCAGGAACTCCCCCATTTCTGAGTCACTCCTCGTCTCCACCCCTTACCCACCATCCCTTGGTTCCACCCCCTACCCACCTACTAGTACCGGTTATTTTGAAAGAGAGTATAGAACCAAGAATAGGTGCAGTAACCCCCCCCCTCCTTGTGAGTCACTCCTCGTCTCCGCCCTCTACCCACCCCTGAGCACTATCCCTTGGTTCCACCCCCTACCCACCTACCAGTTATATTAAAAGAGAGTATAGAACCAAGTATGGGTGCAGGAACCACCCCCCCTTCTGAGTCACTCCTTGTCTCCACCCCCTACCCACCCCTGAGCACTATCCCTTGGTTCCACCCCCTACCCACCTACCAGTACCAGTTATATTAAAAGAGAGTATAGAACCAAGTATGGGTGCAGGAACCACCCCCCCTTCTGAGTCACTCCTTGTCTCCACCCCCTACCCACCCCTGAGCACTATCCCTTGGTTCCACCCCCTACCCATCTACCAGTACCAGTTATATTAAAAGAGAGTATAGAACCAAGTATGGGTGCAGGAACCACCCCCCCTTCTGAGTCACTCCTTGTCTCCACCCCCTACCCACCCCTGAGCACTATCCCTTGGTTCCACCCCCTACCCACCTACCAGTACCAGTTATATTAAAAGAGAGAGTATAGAACCAAGTATAGGTGCAGGAACTCCCCCATTCTGAGTCACTCCTCGTCTCCGCCCCCCTGAGCACCATCCCTTGGTTCCACCCCCTATATACCTCCCAGTACCGGTTATTTTGAAAGAGAGTATTGAACCAAGTATAGGTGCAGGAACTCCCCCCTTCTGAGTCACTACTTGTCTCCGCTCCTCCCCCCTACCCACAGTACCTTGGTTCCACCCCCTACCCACCTACCAGTACCAGTTCTTTTGAGAGAGAGAGTATAGAACCAAGTATAGGTGCAGGAACTCCCCCATTCTGAGTCACTACTTGTCTCCGCCCCCCTAACCACCCCTGAGCACCATCCCTTGGTTCCACCACCTACCAGTACCAGTTCTTTTGAGAGAGAGTATAGAACCAAGTATAGGTGCAGGAACTCCCCCATTCTGAGTCACTACTTGTCTCTGCCCCCCCCCCCCCCTACACACCCCTGAGCACCATCCCTTGGTTCCACCCCCTACCCACCTACCAGCACCGGTTCTTTTGAGAGAGAGTATAGAACTAAGTATAGGTGCAGGAACTCCCCCATTCTGAGTCACTACTTGTCTCCGCCCCCCCCCCTATGCACCATCTCTTGGTTACATCCCCTACCCACCTCCCAGCGCTGGTTCTTTTGAGAGAGAGAGAGAAAGAGAGAGAGAGAGAGAGAGAGAGAGAGAGAGAGAGAGTATAGATCAAGGTATTTTGTGGAGATAAGTAATGTGTATGGAAATTGTACAATAGACCCCTCGCCCCCAGCAGTAATAGATACCCCCCCAGCAACATGTACCCCTCTGTTACAAAATACCACCCCAGCATCCACCCCAAGAATAGACCCACCCCTGAAACAGACCCCCAGCAATATAAACCGAATACCTAGCAACAATCTCCCTCAACACCTGGACCTCCTCAGCAACAAAAGACCCCCACGCAAAAATTGAATTCTGCCAGCATCAATAGACCCTCCAGCTGACCCCAGTACCTCTTGCCATTACATACATTTAGTGCTAAAGGTGCCGAAACCGCGTTCCCCCATGCCCCCGCTGAAAAAAACCTTTCCTTCTTTTATAACATACCATATTCCCTCCTTCCATCCCCATTAATCAGCATGTGAATGACATTTTTCAATAAAACCTATGTTTTACCTTATTTTAGACCCGGTGATGTCATCACAGAGTCTCTGTGCATCACTATAAAATGCAGGCAGATCATGACCGGTGGAAGGGGCCATCGGGGTACTGTACAAGTAATTTCATGAAACATCACCGCGCCCTACCTCAGTACTCCTCCAAGAAACCCTCAGCTCGGATGCAGTGGGTGGGCTCTTGGGAGAAGTTAAAGTGGAGTTCCGCCCAAAAGTGGAACTTCCGCCTATTTGCTTCCTCCCCCCTCCCCTGCAGAAAACTTGAGGTAGGGCTGAACTAAGGGGCGGGCCCACATCCCAATGGCATAAATCAAGTGGAAAAAATGTTCCCCCTTAACCACTTAAGGACCGCCTAACGCGCGCACGCGTCCCAGTCTGAAGCTCCGTGTTCGCGCCTGCGGGACCCATGAACCCGATCGCCGCCGGTGTCCCGCGATCGGTCACAGGAGCTGAAGAACGGGGAGAGGCGAGTGTAAACACAGCTTCCCCGTTCTTCACTGTGGCGCCGTCATTGATCGTCTGTTCCCTGATATAGGGAAACACAATCAATGATGTTGCAAGTCCAGCCCCGCCCCCCTACAGTTAGAAACACATATGAGGTCACACTTAACCCCTTCAGTACCAGTGTATTTTTTTTTTTTAAGTGTATTTTTTGTGCGTGAACTCGAGAGAGAGGAGCCGGACTGCAGGAGTTGGGAGTAGGCAGACCCTCCCCCAGAGGCAATCTGCCATCCTTTCCATGCCCCCGGGTGGCAATGGCGGGTGTGAGGGAGGACCTCCCACTCACCCCGCCCTACCTGCTCCGCTTGGGAGCCCGACGGGGCCCAACGGGGCAGAGGGACTCCCCCTATGAGGAAGTGAGGGGGTCTACCCAGCTCAGCCAGCCCCGTAGGTCCTTTGCCTCTTTTTTTTTTAGGAGACCGCATGGCCAAAGTGCGTGCGTGTTAAACCAATTTCGTGTGCGTGCAAGTGGGCATATTAAGCACAGGCGTACCTTGCATAGCACACCCAGGCCGGGCTGAGATCACCAAACTCAATTCACATGTAGCCAAGACCGGGATCCTAACCCTTGGCTGCAGAGGTGAACGGCTTGTCAGCGCAGTGACAATCACGTTGAGCCACCGCAGCTCCCGGCAGTGTCATTTTCACAGTAATCAATGCATTTTTTATAGCACTGATCGCTGTGAAAATGACAATGGTCCCAAAAATGTGTCAAAATTGTCCAGTGTGTCCGCCATAATGTCGCAGTCACGAACAAATTCACTGATCGCCGCCATTAGTAGTAAAAAAAAAAAAAACATTAATAAAAATGCCATAAAACTATCCCCTATTTTGTAAACTATATAAATTTTGCGCAAACCAATCAATAAACGCTGATTGCATTTTTTTTTACCAAAAATAGGTAGAAGAATACGTATCGGACTAAACTGATGGGAAAAAAAATATTGCATTTTTTTTCAAAATTGTCGCTCTATTTTTGTTTATAGCGCAAAAAATTAAAACCGCAAAGGTGATCAAATACCACCAAAAGAAATCTCTATTTGTGGGGAAAAAAGGACGCCAATTTTGTTTGGGAGCCGCGTCGCACGACCGCGCAATTGTCAGTTAAAGCGACGCAGTGCCAAATCGCAAAAACTGGCCAGGTCTTTTTAATGGTCTGGGCTTAAGTGGTTAACGGGACTTTAATGGCCCCGATGATTGAAGAATCAAATCACAATATGCAATGCACAAAGAATAATTGGAAGGAGTTGTGTAGTTGTGTTCTACTCATAGGTCTTGGACTGCCGCGGTCAGGTGACATCGTGGAGTCACACCCAAAGAACTTAGTCATTGCTCTGCCAGGTTGACTTCCATGTTGTTTTTTTTGGAAGCACCTGCGTAGAGCCGTTGGCTCTAATAGGCATCCAAATTGGTAAACAGGGGGCGCAATGCTCTGCGTTCGCTCTTTACACAGTGTTGTGTTAGGGAAGCAAATAAATCTCTTCCCTAACACTGACCCGCCTCTCAGCCGATCCGGTGCTCGGGTCTGGTTACCCTGTCACCGGATTGGCTGAAGGCGTCCAATCTTAGCAGAGGACAGGAAGAGGACGGGAGAAGACATGAAGACTCGGAGCATGGAGTACAGCGCAGAGACAGGTAAGTTCCGGTCGGGGGAGGGGGATACACTGGCGGCAATTGATGGGGCACACTGGCGGCAATTGATGGGGCACACTGGCGGCAAATGATGGGGCACACTGGCGGCAATGGATGGGTACAGTGGCGGCAATTGATGGGTACAGTGGATGCGTTTGATGGCACAGTGGCGGAAATTGATGGGTACAGTGGCTGCATTTGATGGCACAGTGGCGGCAATTGATGGGTACAGTGGCTGCGTTTGATGGCACAGTGGCGGCAATTGATGGGTACAGTGGCTGCGTTTGATGGCACAGTGGCAGCAATTGATGGGTACAGTGGCTACCTTTGATGGCAGTGCCAGCAATTGATGGGTACAGTGGCTTCCTTTGATGGCACAGTGGCAGCAATTGATGGGTACAGTGGCTGCGTTTGATGGCAGAGTGGCAATTGATGGTTACAGTGGCTGCGTTTGATGGCACAGTGGCAGCAATTGATGGGCACAGTGGCTGCGTTTGATGGCACAGTGGCTGTGTTTGATGGCACAGTGGCTGTGTTTGATGGCACAGTGGCAGCAATTGATGGGTACAGTGGCTGTGTTTGATGGCACAGTGGCAGCAATTGATGGGTACAGTGGCTGCGTTTGATGGCACAGTGGCAGCAATTGATGGGTACAGTGGCTGCGTTTGATGGCACAGTGGCGGCAATTGATAGGTACAGTGGCTGCGTTTGATGGCACAGTGGCAGCAATTGATGGGTACAGTGGCTGCGTTTGATGGCACAGTGGCAATTGATGGTTACAGTGGCTGCGTTTGATGGCACAGTGGCAGCAATTGATGGGTACAGTGGCTGCGTTTGATGGCACAGTGGCAATTGATGGTTACAGTGGCTGTGTTTGATGGCACAGTGGCAGCAATTGATGGGTACAGTGGCTGTGTTTGATGGCACAGTGGCAGCAATTGATGGGTACAGTGGCTGCCTTTGATGGCACAGTGGCGGCAATTGATGGGTACAGTGGCTTCCTTTGATGGCACAGTGGCAGCAATTGATGGGTACAGTGGCTGCGTTTGATGGCACAGTGGCAATTGATGGTTACAGTGGCTGCGTTTGATGGCACAGTGGCAGCAATTGATGGGCACAGTGGCTGCGTTTGATGGCACAGTGGCAATTGATGAGTACAGTGGCTGTGTTTGATGGCACAGTGGCAGCAATTGATGGGTAAAGTGGCTGTGTTTGATGGCACAGTGGCAGCAATTGATGGGTACAGTGGCTGCGTTTGATGGCACAGTGGCGGCAATTGATGGGTACAGTGGCTGCGTTTGATGGCACAGTGGCGGCAATTGATGAGTACAGTGGCTGCGTTTGATGGGCACAGTGGCTGTGCTTGATTTTTTATTTTTAGTTTCAGTTTGTTCCCCCAGCCGCCACTGATATTCTCTTTTTTACTATTGGTGTATTAAATACAAATGATATTTTTCTACAGCTCTTTCCAATTATACTTTGTGCATTGCATATTGTGATTGATTCTTCAAATCACCGGGGCTATTAAAGTCTTGTTAAGGGCAGGGCCGTCTTAATAGTATCATGGGGCCCCTGGGCAAAGTAATGATGACAATGCAGGTAAACAGACATCAAGTAGGTAGGAGGTAGACTACCTCTCCTGTGTATCCATCACTCTCAGTGCCATCATGGGGGCCCCCAATTTTGGGGCAGCGCGGGCTCAAGGACCAGCTGCTTTGGGGAAAGTGCAGGGGCCCCCCATGCAGCTGGGGCCCCTGGGCAGTGCCCAGGTGTGCCCTCTCATTAAGACAACCATTTTTTCCACTTGATGTATGTCATTGGGATGTGGGCCCGCCCCTTAATTCAACCCCACCTCAACTTTTTGTCCACTTGCATATCACATAAGAGTAGCATTGTACTGTAGAAGGACTGACCACAGCCGCTGCCTCCCCTGGCACGAGAACAGGATGAGAAAATATCGGCGTTAGCATTTTTTTCAATGGTTATGAACTTTTAATGATGGGGAGTAATAGGGATGCATCCGAACCCACCAGACTTTACGGTGACACTGAAAATGATGAATAATTGAGGAGGACATCGTCCGCTCTGCACTTAGAGCGCGTATTTCCCTATTGTTGAGGTTCTGTCCATATGAATTATTTACAATGCACAATCAATAGTACGATAAGCAGACCCACGTCCTGCTGAAGAAGCTCAAAATTCCACTTTGCCGTTCTGTTCTTTATTTATTACATTTTTTATGTAAAAGGGAAAGCTTCCCTCCGATGTGCCCACCTCTGTAGAACCTCAAGGATCCCCTTTGTCGCCGGTGTTGTTCAACATCTATCTCCGTCCTCTTTTTTAAATCATTAGCAGTCAAAAACTGCTCTACCACTCATATGCAGAAGATACGCAACTGTATTTCCGCATTTGCAATAAAAAGGATCACCACCTCAATCTAGAGACATGTCTCTCTTTGATAGAGGACTGGATGACAAAGAGTTATCTTAAATTCAACGGAGCGAAAACAGAACTTCTCCCGTTTCACGCCAAGCGTACGAATCTACCTGTAACAACTTGGAGTCCCCCACCCATCCTAGGGAAAATCATAACCCCTAGCGCCAAAGTCAAAAGTCTTGGGGTCATCTTCGACTCCTACATGACAATGGACGCACAAATACGGTCAGTAGTCAGCGGATCTCACCATCTGCTGCGCCTACTACGCAGACTTACTCCTTTTATTCCCAAAGAAGACGTAGCGGTCGTGGTGGGAGCAGTTGTAAACTCCAGACTGGACTATGCAAATGCCCTTTACCTCGGACTCCCCAAGTACCAAATCGCTCGTCTGCAAGTCGTTCAGAATACGGCCGCTAGACTTTTGACTAGGAAAAAACCCTGGGAATCAATCTCACCCTCACTGAGATCCCTTCACTGGTTACCAGTAAAAGACAGAATTACTTTTAAAGCACTCTGTCTAACGCATAGATGTATTCATGGGAATGCTCCCCATTATCTATGTGAAAAAATAAAGGCTTATAATCCCAATCGCGTTCTGCGATCCACCAATCAAAATCTACTCCAGATACCGAAAGCCAACTATAGGTCCAAAGGAGATAGAAGATTTGCTGTCCAAGGTCCCAGACTATGGAACGCTTTACCAACCAGCATTCGGTTGGAGGAGAACCATTTAGCATTCAGGAGAAAGATCAAGACTCATCTCTTTTGATATCAAAGGAGACAGGAACAACAAGCGCCCAGAGGCGATTTAGTTCGCATGTGCTGCGCTATATAAGTCTTCATTCATTCATTCATTCATGGGAGAGAGAAAGAAAGAGGGTGAGAGAAAGAAAGAGGGTGAGAGAGAGAGGGTGAGAGTGAGAGATGGTGGGTGGGAGAGAGAGAGAGGGGGTGGGAGAGAGAAAGGGGGTGGGAGAGAGAAAGAGGATGGGAGAGAGAGAAAGAGGGTGGGTGGGAGAGAGAGAAAGAGGGTGGGTGGGAGAGAGAGAGAGGGTGGGAGAGAGAAAAAGGGTGGGAGAGAGAGAACGAGGGTGGGAGAGAGAGAGAAAGAGGGTGGGAGAAAGAGAGAACGAGGGTGGGAGAAAGAGAGAACGAGGGTGGGAGAAAGAGAGAACGAGGGTGGGAGAAAGAGAGAACGAGGGTGGGAGAGAGAACGAGGGTGGGAGAGAGAACGAGGGTGGGAGAGAGAGAGAACGAGGGTGGGAGAGAGAGAGAGAACGAGGGTGGGAGAGAGAGAGAGAACGAGGGTGGGAGAGAGAGAGAGAACGAGGGTGGGAGAGAGAGAGAGAACAAGGGTGGGAGAGAGAGAGAGAACAAGGGTGGGAGAGAGAGAGAGAACAAGGGTGGGAGAGAGAGAGAGAACGAGGGTGGGAGAGAGAGAGAACGAGGGTGGGAGAGAGAGCGAACGAGGGTGGGAGAGAGAGCGAACGAGGGTGGGAGAGAGAGCGAGAACGAGGGTGGGAGAGAGCGCGAGAACGAGGGAGAGAGAAAGAGGGTGGGAGGGAGAGAGAAAGAGGGTGGGTGGGAGAGAGACAGCGGGTGGGAGAGAGACGGCGGGTGGGAGAGAGACGGCGGGTGGGAGAGAGACGGCGGGTGGGAGAGAGAGATATTAACTTTGTCTAGATGTGAATATTTAAAGGGAGTCCAAATCAGGTTTTCCCTTTGTATTCTATGACTATGGTCTGGCTGATATGTAGAAATTGTATTGCCTCTGTATCTACTTTATGTACCCTTCCTCATTGATTCTATGATTTCTTTGTATGCTTGGATTTGGGATATTGCTGTCTATACTTTCTAGTAAGTACAGAGTTACTTTGACACTTTACAGCTCCATGACTGGATTCAATAAAAGCTTGAATAAAACAATGGTTGTACTACAGATGTGGGCACATAAATGAGTGTTGAGGTCCAAACCTGAACCTTCTTATTACAGGAAGCTCCTGCAGAGAGGGAAGGTCTCACACTGGATTACTGCAGGGATCTGGAAGGAATACACAAAGCTCACCGAGATATAAGACAACGCACGGCTCCTGTATTCAGACAATGTTTGTGCATCCCGGAGACTCCTGCCTTATTTTTATTCCTTTGCAACTAAACTTCTAATATGATAGCAAAGTGTCCAGTGCTCTAAATATACACTACGATATACACTACACTACTGTGACCACGCTTACAGCCATCACCAACACTGAAGGATTAGACGGATGGTGTGGAGCACACAGCGGTGAGTCCACTTACCTCCCTTCCGCATGGGGGTGTGTCCCGGAGGAAAATTTCTGAAACCGCTAAAAATCTATTAAGGAAGAAAACATGCGGTTTGCCAGGCGGTTTACTGGAAATATTCCCCATTGATGATGGTGTTTTTTTAAATGATCAGAGAAGGCTCATCGACTCACCTGCCACGTAGGGGCCCATGGGCATCTGGCTATAATTAACCATACCGCCTGGACCGGGCCCTCGGAAGGTTGGGCCAAAACTATTGTTGTACATCTGTGTGGAGCCAAAGGTCCCCTGAAAAAAACAAAACAAAAAAAAAAATCAAACAGATGGACTTGGGGATCAAATAGATAAAGCGGAAAGAAACAAAACTCAATCAATACGATCACCATTTTTTAAAGCGGAGTTCCACTCTTATTTTTTTTAACCACTTCCATACCGGGCTTTTATACCCACCTCCATACCGGGGGGCCTATTCTGGCACTTCTCTCCCTACATGTAATAATCATCATTCTTTTGCTAGAACATTACCCAGAACCCCCAAACGTTATATATGTTTTTTTTTAGCAGACACCCTAGGAAATAAAATGGCGGTCATTGCAACTTTTTATCTTGCACCGTATTTGCGCAATCATTTTTCAAACGCCTTTTTTTGTGGAAAAAAATGGTTTCATGATTTTAAAAAAATGACAAAACAGTAAAGTTAGCCCAATTTTATTTGTAAAATTTGAAAGATGATGTTACGCCGAGTAAATAGATACCTAACATGTCACGCTGACACTCATGGAATGGCGCCAAACTTCAGTACTTAAAAATCTCCATAGGCAAGGCTTTGAAATTTTTTACAGGTTACCAGTTTAGATTTACAGGGGACATCTAGTGCCAGAATTGTTGCTGGCACTCTAACGCACGTGGCGATACCTCACATATGTGGTTTAAACGACGTTTACATATGTCGGCGGGACTTGCGTGTGCGTTCGCTTCTGCGCGCGAGCTACCGGGGGGACATGGGCGTTACATTTTTTTTTTTTTTACATTTTTTTTTTATTACTTTTATTCCTATTACAAAGAATGTAAACATCCCTTGTAATAGGAAATGTGTGCGACAGGTCCTCTTTATGGAGAGATGCGGGGGGAGGGGACAATAAGACCTTTCCCTCCCCCACATCTCTCCTCCAGGCTGGAAAGTATGAGATCGTGAAAAAAAATCACCGATCTCATGATTACTGTTGCTTAGTAGCCGCAATCGCGACTTTGTTTACCTCCGAGTACCGGGCGTAACATCATCACATAGCGCCCGGGTCCTCCGACGGTCATAAAGATGACTGGCGACCATCTGGTCACCAGTCATCTCTATGCTTCCTGCCAGCGCCGGATGATTCTTTCTCCGGGCCCCCGATGGCACGGGAGAGCCCGGAGAAACACCGGATGGTGGCAGGAGGGGGGGGGGGGAATGTCCCCTCCCGCTGCCTATAAGAACGATCAAGCGGTGGAACCACCGCTATGATCGTTCTTATGTTGCACAGAATCGCCGGCAGAAGAGAAAAATATCTGAGTGATGCCTCTAGCTGCACCCATCATTCAGATATCACCCCACAAAGCCCAGGACATCATATGACGTCCACCCAGGATGAGAGATCCCCTTTGTGGACGTCATATTACAATGGGCCGGTATTGAAGTGGTTAAGTTCTTAAGTTTCCCAATGCCACGCCCTCGGTGTGCAGTGCTAAATGCACATTTACATTTTTGGTTTCTTGATACTTTTTTTTTTTACAACACCGGGCGGCACTTCCTGTCCCGTCCACCCTAGGTGATGACATCATTGGGAGATTCCCATAGACTCCAGGGCAGGGCCGTCTTAATAGCATCATGGGCCCCTGGGCAAACTAATGCTCTGGGGCCCCTACAATGATGACAGTGCAGGTAAACAGACATCAAGTATGTAGGCGGCAAACTGCTTCCCCTGTGTATCTATCACTCTCAGTGCCATCATGGGGGGGGGGCCCCAATTTAGAGGCAGCGTGGGCTCAAGGACCAGCTGCTTTGGGGAACGTGCAGGGGCCCCCTATGCAGCTGGGGCCCATGGGCAGTGCCCAGGTGTGCCCTCTCATTAAGACGGTCCTGCTCCTGGGAATAATTTTCAGGTCTCTGGGAGCCCCTGATAAAACCCATTCATGGGGGGGTCAGTGGGAACAATGCCCCTTACTTTGGTGGTCAGTGAGAAGAATGCCCTTTTTTACAGTAGTGGTGAGAATGCCCCCCTTACAGAGAACTATGAAGATCATTGGTGTAATACCAGTGGCTCCTCCAAGTGGAATTTGCTCTGAACTATGTAGGCATCAAACAGGAGGTAAATCAGCCACAGCTCAAGGAACCCCTAGCCACCTCTGGAGGAACCCTAGGGTCCCACTGAACCCTGGTTGAGAATGGCTGCTCTAGCTCATAGCTAAACACGAGGGGCACTGATCTTCATCAGTCTGGTTCAAAAATTGAAAGCCAAAGCTGAAGCCACACCCCCCCATCCTCAGCTATGATTAGATGCCCACCCCCTGTGCATTGAGATGAAAACTATACACTTATAACAGTATACAGGCAAAAGGATGTGGACATACTCCTCCAAATGATTGGAGTGTGGAGGAACTCAAGTGTCCTGCCTGACCTCAACTCTACGGAACACTTTTTGGGATGAATTGCAGGCGCCGGGACTTCTCATCCAATCACAGTACTTGAACTTAACCCTACTGAACACCTTGGGAATGCCAATTGGGTGCCAGGTCTTCTCATCCAACATCAGTCCCTGACCTCACAAATGTTCTTGTGGATGACCGGGGGTTCTAGCCCTTTTATGCACTTTCAGACTTGTGGTAACAATCTTGGAAAGGTCCTTTTCAGTTGCAGCATGACTGTGAACAAAGGAAGGAACTTGAGTGTCCTGCACAGAGCCCCGACCTCATCCCTACTGAACATCTTTGGGATGAACTGAAATGCTGATGGCGAGACAGATCTCATCTTAGTTCAGTACCTGACCTCACAAATGGGCACAAATCCCCACAGACATCCTCCAAAATCTTGGTGTGACCAGTTCAGTTTGGTTTGAAAGAGTTTGAGTGTCCTGCACAGAGCCCCGTCCTCAACCCTACTGAACACCTTTGGGATAAATTGCAGGCGTCAGTGGCGAGCCGGGTCTTCTCATCCAATCTCAGTACTTGAACTCAACGCTACTGAACACCTTGGGGAGGAATGGGAATGCCAATTGTGTGCCAGGTCTTCTAATACCTGACCTCATGTTCTTGTGGGTGAGGGGGGGTTCTAGCCCCCCTATGCACTTTCAGACTTGTGGCGACAATCTTGGAAAGGTCCCTTTCAGTTACAGCATGATTGTGCACAAAGCTCCCTCCCTAAAGACATGGTGTGACCAGTTTGGTGTGGAGGAACTCGAGTGTCCTGCACAGAGCCCCGACCTCATCCCTACTGAACATCTTTGGGATGAACTGGAATGCTGATGGTGAGACAGATCTTCTCATCTTAGTTCCCGACCTCACAAATGTTACTGTTGTGGGTTTAATACTTTAAGTCAGGGGTCTCCAAACTTTTAAAACAAAGGGCCAGTTTATTGTTCTTTAGATTCAAGGAGGGCTGGATTGTGGCCAGCAAAGGCAGAAAATGGCCCGGGCCCGGCATCTGTGAAAATAACCATGGCCTCAGGGTCGGTGGTCAATAGGAGGAGGAGTAGTGCCCCTATTAGTAGGAGGAATACTATCCCCTTGGGGATATCGGTGGAAGACATAGTGCCCCATTGTTGGTGTCAGTGGGAGGAATTGTGCCCAAAGGGTCGGATAAAGGCTAGCAAAGGGCTGCATCTGGCCGCAGTTTGGAGAACCCTGCTTTAAGTGATCGGTTCATATAGTTTGTAGACTTGGGAGGTTCTAACCTGGACTGTGGCTTCTCCTCCTCGGTTGGTCAGCCGGCTGAGAATGCTGCGCTCCGACATCTGTAGACGGGCTGCCACCGGGGGTATCCGGGACAGCATGGAGGGCAAACGGGTCACATCGGCCTTCATGTCACTCAGCAGCTCTTCCAGTTGGTTCAGCACTGTCCACAAGTTACAAAACAAAAAATTACTTGAATGCAAATATCTATTATCCTGTTTAGCTGCAGATTACAAACCTCAAGCAAGTCAAGGTTAACAAGGTTTCACCCCCCCCCCCCCCCAACAATTTACTTGGGGGCCACTAGCTGCAATGTCGCTTGTACCAGCCAGGGTCCCGCCACTGAGCACTGATATCTTCATGAATTGACTTACACAGGGGTGGACTAACCATTCAGGCACTGCCCGAGGGCCCCATCAGGGTTTCCAGCCTCAGTAAAACCAGGGACAGTATGTAAAAATCTGTGTTTTATTTTACATCTGTCCCTGAAATGTCCCTCACCGACATCTTTTTGGTCTAAAAATCCCAAGATTATATCTGCCCCGCCTCTCCAGCACCTTCTCAGTGTGTGTGTGTGTGTGTATTCTGTGTGCATAGGCGTGCGCACAGAGGTGTGCCCAGGCACACCCTAATCACTCTGTGCAGCATAGATTCCCCCTACTGCCCTAGCCCCCCCCCCCATCCCTCCCAAACCGGTGCTGGCTTTCCTCCTCTCCTCTCCCAGCGGCTGTTGCTGCAAGGATGTTTTAGGGTGAATTTGGGGGAAGAGGCCGGTAAATATGTAATTTATTGACCCCTTCACTTTTTAAATGAACACAGTGAGAGATTGGTAATGCGTGTTTGAGCTTTGGGGTGCACCCCCTAATGCAATAGGCTGTGCACACCTATGTCTGGGTGTATGTATACTGTGTATGCATACTGTATGTGTCTATACTGTGTGGCCCCATAATCTATTGCCTGGGGGCCCCATAATCTATTGCCTGGGGGCCCATAATCCCCTATTGCCTGGGGGGGGGGGGGGCATAATCTCCTATTGCCCACGGGGCCCATAATCTCCTATTGCCCACGGGGCCCATAATCTCCTATTGCCCACGGGGCCCATAATCTCCTAATGCCAGGGGGGCCCATAATCTCCTAATGCCAGGGGGGCTTATATACTTCTATTGCCCGGTAGGGCCATAATCTCCTCGTGCCCGAGGGGGCCCATAATCTCCTATTGCCCGGGGGGCCAATAATCTAATTCCAGGGGGGCCCATAATCTCCTAAAGCCAGGGGGGCCCATAATCTCCTAATGCCAGGGGGGGCCCATAATCTCCTAATGCCAGGGGGGCCCATAATCTCCTATTGCCCGGGGGGCCCATAATCTCATATTGCCCGGGGGGCCCATAATCTCCTATTGCCCAGGGTGGGGCCATAATCTATGGCCATGGGGGGCTCATAATCTCCTATTGCCCGGGGCCCCCATGAGTTGTCAGTCCGCCCCTAGTCACTGACCTTTGTGTAGGACGGCATTAGCAGGCTTGTTCCCTGCCAGAGACTCTTTGGAGAGGTGCTGATGGCTCTCAGCGAGGCACTCCACTTCGGCCAGTCGGGCATTCAGCGCCATGGCTGGGTGGTTGGGGTCCTGGGTCATATTGAGATAGGCGGCTCTTCTCAGCTGTTCTTCAATCACAAGAGCTTGTTCCAGGAGCTACAAGAAAACACAAAATGTTCCATTTCCAGTCTCAGGGAACCCTCTGCTAATAATGACGATATCTACATCTCCGTAGTGTGATGGTCAGTGGGAAGAATGCTCCTCACACTTGTGGTCAGTGGGAAGAATGCTCCTCACACTTGTGTGGTCATTGGGAAGAACGCTCCTCACACTTGTGGTCAGTGGGAAGAACGCTCCTCACACTTGTGGTCAGTAGGAAGAACGCTCCTCACACTTGTGGTCAGTAGGAAGAATGCTCCTTACACTTGTGGTCAGTGGGAAGAACGCTCCTCACACTTGTGGTCATTGGGAAGAACGCTCCTCACACTTGTGGTCATTGGGAAGAACGCTCCTCACACTTGTGGTCAGTAGGAAGAATGCTCCTTACACTTGTGGTCAGTGGGAAGAACGCTCCTCACACTTGTGGTCATTGGGAAGAACGCTCCTCACACTTGTGGTCATTGGGAAGAACGCTCCTCACACTTGTGGTCAGTAGGAAGAATGCTCCTTACACTTGTGGTCATTGGGAAGAACGCTCCTCACACTTGTGGTCATTGGGAAGAACGCTCCTCACACTTGTGGTCATTGGGAAGAATACTCCTCACACTTGTGGTCAGTAGGAAGAACGCTCCTCACACTTGTGGTCATTGGGAAGAACGCTCCTCACACTTGTGGTCATTGGGAAGAACGCTCCTCACACTTGTGGTCAGTAGGAAGAATGCTCCTCACACTTGTGGTCATTGGGAAGAACGCTCCTCACACTTGTGGTTAGTGGGAAGAATGCTCCTCACACTTGTGGTCATTGGGAAGAACGCTCCTCACACTTGTGGTCAGTGGGAAGAACGCTCCTCACACTTGTGGTCATTGGGAAGAACGCTCCTCACACTTGTGGTCATTGGGAAGAACGCTCCTCACACTTGTGGTCAGTAGGAAGAACACTCCTCACACTTGTGGTCATTGGGAAGAACGCTCCTCACACTTGTGGTCATTGGGAAGAACGCTCCTCACACTTGTGGTCATTGGGAAGAATGCTCCTCACACTTGTGGTCATTGGGAAGAACGCTCCTCACACTTGTGGTCAGTAGGAAGAATGCTCCTCACACTTGTGGTCATTGGGAAGAACGCTCCTCACACTTGTGGTTAGTGGGAAGAATACTCCTCACACTTGTGGTCAGTAGGAAGAATGCTCCTCACACTTGTGGTTAGTGGGAAGAATGCTCCTCACACTTGTGGTCATTGGGAAGAACGCTCCTCACACTTGTGGTCATTGGGAAGAATGCTCCTCACACTTGTGGTCATTGGGAAGAACGTCCTCACACTTGTGGTTAGTGGGAAGAATACTCCTCACACTTGTGGTCAGTAGGAAGAATGCTCCTCACACTTGTGGTTAGTGGGAAGAATGCTCCTCACACTTGTGGTCATTGGGAAGAACGCTCCTCACACTTGTGGTTAGTGGGAAGAATGCTCCTCACACTTGTGGTCAGTAGGAAGAATGCTCCTCACACTTGTGGTTAGTGGGAAGAATGCTCCTCACACTTGTGGTCATTGGGAAGAACGCTCCTCACACTTGTGGTTAGTGGGAAGAATGCTCCTCACACTTGTGGTCATTGGGAAGAATACTCCTCACACTTGTGGTCAGAAGGAAGAATGCTCCTCACACTTGTGGACATTTGGAAGAATGCTCCTCACACTTGTGGTCATTGGGAAGAATACTCCTCACACTTGTGGTCAGTAGGAAGAATGCTCCTCACACTTGTGGTCATTGGGAAGAACGCTCCTCACACTTGTGGTCATTGGGAAGAATGCTCCTCACACTTGTGATCATTGGGAAGAACGCTCCTCACACTTGTGGTCATTGGGAAGAACGCTCCTCACACTTGTGGTCAGTAGGAAGAGCTTCCCCTGTACAGAGGGGTAATTGGCGTCGGTGAAAACTTATCCGAGAGGCACAAACTGGCCATTGCTCAGGGAACCCCAATCAAACTTTGGCAGAGCCCTAGGATTTTACGGAACCCTGGCTGAAAAAACTTGCATTGGTCTTGCTGGTCCATTCATTCTGTACCCATTCATAAGTACCGATCTCCCTCCCTCCTCTGTTGTAAGGGGAAGGGGCGGGATCAGCACTGTAATCAGTGCCATGTGATATCTGTGATGACCAATCACATGGTACCCAGTCCCTTCGGATCAGCTGGGTACAGTGTCTCTGTGTCCCCAGCTCTCTACTACACCCACCAGTTTGGCTACCTGATGGCCATTTATCCAGTGCCATTCATAAAAGGGACTGCATAAATTAATTGCCTCCCCACCACACCATAGCCAAAAAATGGCTACAGCGTGGCCCCCCATGAGGTTTATGGACATCTTCCCACATGCATGCTCTGCGATTGATCTGTCCTTTGAACACAGCTGATCAGAGGTCATGATAAGGGGCCTATTACAGAGGCCCTTTACCAGTGTAGCCCCATGCAGGGCAAGTTATCAGTGCCCGTCAGAGCAGCCTCGCCAGTGCCCGTCAGAGCAGCCTCGCCAGTGCCCGTCAGAGCAGCCTCGCCAGTGCCGCCTCTTCAGCACACATCAGTAAAAAATACTTATTTGCAAAATTTTATAAAAGGTAAAATAAGAAAAAAATATGTTTTTCTTTCAAACTTTTTGGTCTTGTTACATTTGTTTAGCAAAAAAAAATAAAAAAAAATAGTGGAGATTTAATACCACCAAAAGAAAACTATCTAATAATAATAATAAAAAAAAAAAATGTAATTTGGGTACAGTGTTGCCTGACCGCGCAAAAAGTGGGGGGCGTGGTGGCTTCCGTAGGATTGGGACTTCCTGTCCCACTTCCTCCCAGGGACCGCTTAGGCAACTCGTCATATCGCCTATGGCGGCCCCTCCCTTTAGGCAATCGCCAGGCACACATGACAGGTCCCAGGCCTAGAGGGCAGTGCCACTCACGCATGCACAGTGGGTGCCCGGCCGTGAAGCCGAAAGCTGTCAGGGCCGGGTGCCCACAGTCTGAATGGAGGCGCTGGCGGAGAGGGGGGAAGAGGAGTGACGCTCCGGGCGGCCGCATCGCTGGACAATGAAGCAGATAAGTGTCTGTTTATTAACCGCTTGAGGACCGCCGCACGCAGATATACGTATGCAGAAGGGCACGGCTGGGCACAAGGGCGTACATGTATGTCCCCTTTAAAGGGGTTGTAAAGGTAAATGTTTTTTCACCTTAATGCATCCTAAGCATTAAGGTAAAAAAACATCCGAAGGTAACGCCCCCCCCCAGCCCCCATTTTACTTACCTGACCGTTCGAAATTCCCGGGCGCGTCCACGTCATCCTCTTCGGTTCCCAGCCTGGCCGTTGATTGGCCATCGCCCGGCGCTGCTGTCAATCACAGCGGATGACGCGGCGCGCCGGGGGCGAGTGATACAGTCGGCGGCTATGGCCGCCGCTGTATCATGGGAGCACGCTCACAAAAGCTTTCCACCGTGCGAGCGCCCTCGCATTAAGGTGGAATGCTTTTGTGAGCAGGACCTGAGACAGCCGCCGAGGGACCACAGAAGACAGGATTCGGGGACACTCTGTGCAAAACGAGCTGCACAGTGGAGGTAAGTATAACATGTTTGTAATTTAAAAAAAAAAAAAAATTTTGACTTTAGTGTTCCTTTAAGAGCCCAGCCGTGGGTCGCCCAGTGTGCCGCCGGCGGTGCGCTCGTGAACCGCAGACCCGATCGACGCCGATTCTCCCGCGGTCGGGTCACAGAGAGGAAGAACGGGGAGAGGTGAGTGTAAACAAACCACTCACCGTGCTTCCTAGTGAGACTGACACTAATTGTCTGTTCCCTGTGTTAGGGAACGACGATCAGTGACGTCACACGTCCAGCCACGCCCCCCACAGTAAGAATCACTCCCTTAGATCACACTTAACCCCTACAGGGCCCCCTAGTGGTTAATCCCTTCACTGCCATTGTCATTTTCACAGTAATCAGTGCATTTTTAAAGCACTTTTCGCTGTGAAAATGACAATGTTCCCAAAAATGTGTCAAAATTGTCCGATGTGTCCGCCATAATGTCGCAGTCACGAAAAAAAAAAAACGCTGATCGCCGCCATTACTAGTAAAAAATAAATTATTAATAAAAATGCCATAAATCTATCCCCCATTTTGTAAACGCTATAAATTTTGCGCAAACCAATTGATAAACGCTTATTGCGATTTTTTTTTTTAACCAAATATATGCAGAAGAATACGTATCATCCTAAACTGAGGGAAAAAAAAAGTTGTTTTATATATTTTTTGGGGGATATTTATTATAGAAAAAAAGTAAAAAATATTGAATTTTTTTTTTCAAAATTGTCGCTTTATAGCGCAAAAAATAAAAACCGCAGAGGTGATCAAATACCACCAAAAGAAAGCTCTATTTATGGGGGAAAAAGGACACCAATTTGTTTTGGGAGCCACGTCGCACGACCGCACAATTGTCAGTTAAAGCGACGCAGTGGCGAATTGCAAAAAGGGGCCTGGTCCTTAAAGGCTTTGTAAAGGAATTTTTTTTTTCATCTTAATAGCTTCCTTTACCTTAATGCGGTGCTGTTTTCATGTCCTCATTGTTAGTTTTTGCTCTCAAGCTGTAATCCTCCTCTGATCTCCACACTTCCTGATTGTCTGTTTCCTGATGACCACAGTACTGGGAGCTTTCCCTCTGTGGTCACTAATCAAGGAGGTGCGATTACTGTGTGTCTAAAACCCCTCGGCACCATCACTTTCGTTTTCCAAACCATCACTGCCCTCTATTGGCTCTGTGACTCTGTACATCAGAGAGACAGGAAACTGCATGCAAAAACAAAACTGAAACTGCAGGCACATTATATGATTGATCTATTTTTAATCATTTTTAAAAGGAATCCGTTAACTATTATGTCTCTATACCCTGTAAACCAGGGGTCTCAAACTGGCGGCCCTCCAGCTGTTGCAAAACTACAAGTCCCATCATGTCTCTGCCTGAGGGAGTCATGCTTGTAACTGTCAGCCTTGCAATGCCTCATGGGACTTGTAGTTTCACAACAGCTGGAGGGCCGCCAGTTTGAGACCCCTGCTGTACTGTAAACGGTCATTTCAGCAAAGATTTTTTTTTTTTTACAACTCCTTTAACCAGTTGCAGACCGGCCGCCGCCGTTTCACGGCGGCAGGTCGGCTCGGCTGCGCAAAATCACGTAATATTACGTGATTTCGCATTTCAGCCACGATGGGCGTGCGCGCACCACCTGCTCACCCCTGGTGCCGATGTGCGTGATTACCGCCGGGCACCCGCAATCGCTTGTTACGGCGCGAGAAGCGGGAGCTGTGTGTAAACATTTTATCACCGCCATAATACTTGGCACAGCGCACCATAAATCACCGTTACCTTAAATCTTCGGGCCAGAAACTTATTCTTCATCTCCAGGTAGTTTCCTTTGTGAATCTCGGATTTAAAAGGCTCATTTAATATTAAGTAGCAAGGGTCGTTTTGTATATCCTGCCAGCGGGCATAGCCATGTCTGTAGGGGATTAGCAATGAAGGATGACAACTTCTGGACGGACAATTATTAGTGACCCCCCCCCCACACGCAAGTCAAGTCAACATTAATCTGCAAACAAAAGAGGGATTATCTGGAGAGAAGGCCATGCAATAATAAATACATCTCCTCCCCGGGGTGACATAACCTTTAATTACCAATAAATAAAGAGCAAAGGGTCGGCGCCCCGCCGGGTTACACTGGTCCCGAGGAGCACAGAGGAGCACAGAGGAGCGTCACGCTGACAGTAACGAAAAGGTCGTTATGGCCAAGAGTGATTTTAGGGGTGGTGATGGCGTAGACGGTGCAGCGGGAATCCCATGGAGCCAAAATAATTAAAACGCTTTAGGCATTTATAGAGAAGCTCCAATCAAAACAAAAAAAAACACACAAGATGATGACAGTTGGCAGATAATTGAAATTTGGGAGATCTCCTCACCTTCTAACAATTTGTACCTAAAGGTTTTCGTTGTTGGGAGGGGCGTCTGGTTTTGTGTGCTCATCAGATGTATAATAATAATAATAATAATAATAATAATACTGTATACAATATATTAAAAAAAAAAGTGTCCCATCACTGGTGTCAGTAAGAATAGTGTCCCATTGTTGAGGTCAGTACAAGAATTATTGCCCTATTGTTGTCAGTGGAAGGAATAGTGCCCCGTGTTGATGTCAGTACAGGAATCATTGCCTTACAGTATTGCTGGTGTCAGTGGGAGGAATAGTGACCCATCATTGGTGTCAGTGGGAGGAATAGTGTCCCATCATTGGTGTCGGTGGGAGGAATAGTGTCCCATCATTGGTGTCGGTGGGAGGAATAGTGACCCATCATTGGTGTCGGTGGGAGGAATAGTGTCCCATCATTGGTGTCGGTGGGAGGAATAGTGTCCCATCATTGGTGTCGGTGGGAGGAATAGTGTCCCATCATTGGTGTCAGTGGGGGAAATAGTGTCCCATCATTGGTATCAGTGGGGGGAATAGTGTCCCATCATTGGTGTCAGTGGGGGGAATAGTGTCCCATCATTGGTGTCAGTGGGAGGAATAGTGACCCATCATTGGCGTCAGTGAGAGGAATAGCGCCCCTATCATTGGCGTCAGTGGGAGGAATAGTGCCCCATCCTTGGTGTCAGTGGGAGGAATAGTGCCCCGTCCTTGGTGTCAGTGGGAGGAATAGTGCCCCGTCCTTGGTGTCAGTGGGAGGAATAGTGCCCCATCCTTGGTGTCAGTGGGAGGAATAGTGCCCCATCCTTGGTGTCAGTGGGAGGAATAGTGCCCCATCCTTGGTGTCAGTGGGAGGAATAGTGCCCCATCCTTGGTGTCAGTGGGAGGAATAGTGCCCCATCCTTGGTGTCAGTGGGAGGAATAGTGCCCCATCCTTGGTGTCAGTGGGAGGAATAGTGCCCCATCCTTGGTGTTAGTGGGAGGAATAGTGTCCCATCATTGGTGTTGGTGGGAGTAATAGTGTCCCATCCTTGGTGTCAGTAGGAAGAATCCCTGAGGGCCGGATAAAGCCAATGAAAGGGCCTTATTCGCCCCCCACCCGCCGACCTCAGTTTGGAGACC
Organism: Rana kukunoris; assembly: GCA_029574335.1. Lineage (NCBI taxonomy): Eukaryota > Metazoa > Chordata > Amphibia > Anura > Ranidae > Rana > Rana kukunoris. The sequence continues at coordinate 159,459,157 of CM056058.1, read as the reverse complement.
CACTGCATTACAACGAAGGAACTACATTCGGCATCCTCAAAGGATACGTGACAATCCCAGCAAGCAACCAATAATCGTGCCTCCTGTGCCATATGTCATAGATTTTGCCAGAAGAGACGGCGGCTCGTTCTTCGTTCTGCCACAACGTATGGAGTTCTGAAACGCAAAAGACAAATACAGGTCACATGAGGATGTTTTTTTGCAGAAGGGGGGTAAAACCTCAACTCGCAACATGCGGCACCGTATAACACTAAGATTGTTGACACCTGACCATCACACCTACCTAGATGCAGGCCCGGATTTCCCACAAGGCCACCGAGGACAGGCCTCGGGGCGTCAGAGTCCCCCGACGGCCGGAACATACAGTTAAGGGCGGTAAGTTGCAGTGTGGGGGAATCCGCTCGCTCGTTAACAAGTGATTGCGGTGATGTCGCCAGAGTCTGTCCGCTGTCCCTGCCGCCAAGTCCGTCTCCTGTCCCTGCCGCCGAGTCCGTCTCCTGTCCCTGCCTGCCGAGTCCGTCTCCTGTCCCTGCCTGCCGAGTCCGTCTCCTGTCCCTGCCTGCCGAGTCCGTCTCCTGTCCCTGCCTGCCGAGTCCGTCTCCTGTCCCTGCCTGCCGAGTCCGTCTCCTGTCCCTGCCTGCCGAGTCCGTCTCCTGTCCCTGCCTGCCGAGTCCGTCTCCTGTCCCTGCCACCGATGTACACAGTGAGAGGGGTGAGCTGTGCTCTTCCCATCTCAGCTGTGACGGGAGCTTTAGCACGGTGCTAGGACTCCTGTTTTGGAGGTGACAGGGTCAATAAAGAGAAACTGTCACCTCCAATTGCTATCACACAGGGAATTGTTTTCTCCTGTGTGATAGCAATAAAGTTAAGTGAAAAAAAATTGATAAAAATAATAATTACATTTAATTAATAAAATAGAAAAGTATTTAAAAAGTAAAAAATGAGAAAAATAGTAGGAAAATTATACAAAAATAAAATAAGTAAACCACAATCTACAAATAAATAAAAAAAACGCGATAAAAAAAAAGTAAAAAAAAAAAAGAAACAAACATATTTGAACCAACTGTGCCGCCCTTGCCATTCTCCGTTGATTTGGGGGGGGGGGGGGGGGTGGGTGCATTGCGGAACCTGGCCTTGGGGCAACAGGGAGAGCAAATTTGGCCATGCCTCTATGTCAATTCATACAGATGTAGACAACCTTGTGGTAAGAGTTTGGTGAAGACCCTTTTCTGTTCCACCGTGACTGCGAGTGCCCCCCCCCATGTGAACAAAGCCAACTCCATAAAGACACGATGTGACCAGTTTGGTGTGGAGGAACTCCAGTGTCCTGCACAGAGCCCTGAACTCCGTCCTTACTGAACACCTTTGGGGTGAATTGGAATGCCGATTGTGGGTCTTATCATCCAACATCAGTACCTGATCTCACAAATAGGCATCAATTTCCACAGATACCCTCCAAAATCTTGTGGAAAGCCCTCCCAGAACGGCGGAGACTGTTAACGGAGGCAACCCCATATTAGTGACCATGGAGGAACTCCATAATAATGGACATGGCTTTCTAAAGAGATGATCATCTCCATAAAGAAGGTGGTTTGACCAGTTTGGTGTAAAGGAACAAGTGTCCTGCACAGAGCCCTGACCTCAACCATACTGAACAATTAGAGGGTACTCCACGGCAAAATCCATACCAGACCCTTATCCGAGCACCAGCCCGGCCGGTCAGGAAAGGGGGTGGGGACGAGCGAGCGCCCCCCCCCCCCCCTGAACCGTACCAGACCGCATGCCCTCAACATGGGGTGCTTTGGGGCAGGGGAAGCACCTTGCCCCCATGTTGATGAGAACAAGGGCCCCTTTCCGACAACCATGGCCGTTGTCGGGGTCTGCGGGCGGGGGGGCTTATCGGAATCTGTGAGCACCCTTTAATAAGAGGGCCCCCAGATCCCAGGTGAATGAGCATGGGTTAAATCATACAAAGTCCAGGACGTCATATGATGGCCGGCGGGCGGGAAGTGGTTAAGGGCCTTCTAAAACTCACCTACTTTTAGCAGCAGCCAACAATGGGGGGTCAACTCTGCCCAATCCTAATAGTGAAGTTCTGGAGGTGGGCACTGATGTATAGAATTACCAACCAGCTTTTCCCAGCAGTAGTCCATCTCCGCCCCCTACCAGGCGGCCATAAAACAACATGTCGCTCTGCCTCTTCTCTCCGGTTACCCGTTTATTCTATACTATGGGGACACCATCACTTGGCTTGGTTTATGGGAGTGGCCAGGGGAAATACCTTGGCATTTTGTACCCGGGGGGTACATCACACAACCAGTATTTTGTGTTTTTTTTGGGGGGTATTTTGAGTCTCCAGGATATAACAGAATCTGACCCGGGGGGCTCAAGGTAACCCACAACCACCGAAAGAAACGCCGCCAGATAAAACGCATTACCTGTGAACCCGCCATCCGCAATGTTGAACATAAATTTAAATTTTCCGCCATCTTCTTGTTTCCCGCTTTCGTCTTCTTGTTTTATACAATTTTCTCCATTTTGTTGCTTCACACATTCTTCTTTTTCCTCAGGTTTGTTTTCCTCTTCTGTAACAAAAAAAAAGACACAATTTTGTTATTTAAAGTGATTGTAAAAACAAAAAACAAACATACTATACTTACCTGATAATTATTTATATTTAGCGCAGTGCTGCTAATCTCACATGAATAAATATTGATATCAAAAATACAAAATATTATAGACCAATCATATTAACCACTTAAGACCATTAGGCAGCTAAAGGACCCGGACAGTTTTTGCGATTCGGCACTGCGTCGCTTTAACCGACAATTGCGTGGTCGTGCGACGTGGCTCCCAAACACAATTGGCGTCCTTTTTTTCCCACAAATAGAGATTTCTTTTGGTGGTATTTGATCCCCTCTGCGGTTTTTATTTTTTGTGCTATAAACAAAAATAGAGCGACAATTTTGAAAAAAAAAAAAAAATCAATATGTTTTACTTTTTGCTATAATAAATATCCCCCAAAAATATATAATTTTTTATTTCCCCTCAGTTTAGGCCGATACGTATTCTACCTATTTTTGGTAAAAAATCGCAATAAGCGTTTATCGATTGGTTTGCGCAAAAGTTAAAGCGTTTACAAAATAGGGGATAGTTTTATGGCATTTTTATTATTATTTTTTTTTTACTATTAATGGCGGTGATCAGCGTTTTTTTTTCGTGACTGCGACGTTATGGCGGACACATCGGACACATTTTTGGGACCATTGTAATTTTCACAGCGAAAAGTGCTATAAAAATGCACTGATTACTGTGAAAATGACAATTGCAGTTTAGGAGTTAAGTGTGACCTTATATGTGTTTCTAACTGTAGGGGGGCGGGGCTGGATGTGTGACGTCAGTGATCGCCTTTCCCTATATCAGGAAACAGACGATTACTGACATTGCCACTGTGAAGAACGGGGAAGGTTTGTTTACATCCACCTCTCCCCGTTCTTCAGCTCCGGTGGCCAATCGCTGGACACCGGTCCCGGAGCTTCGGGCCGGGTCGTGTGCGCGACCCACAACTGGGCTCTTAAAGGCAACATACCTGTACGTGCCTGTGCCCAGCTGCGCCATTCTGCCGATGTATATGTGCAGGAGGTGGTCCTTAACCACTTAAGGACTGCCTACTGCACATTTACGTCGGCAGAATGGCGCGGCTGGGCACATCAACGTATACATACGTTGGCTCTAGTACCCAGCCGTGGGGCGGCGCGCTCCCGTGACCGGGTCCGAAGCTCCGGGATCACCGCTGCAGTGCCGCGATCGGTCCCGGGAGCTGAAGAATGGGGTGAGCTGTGTGTAAACACGGCTTCCCCGTGCTTCACTGTGGCCGCAGCATCGATCACATCATCCCTGTTATAGGGGGACGTGATCGATGATGTCACACCTACAGCCACACCCCCCTACAGTTGTAAACACACACAGGGAACACACAAATCCTACAGCGCCACCTGTGGTTAACTCCCAAACGGCAACTGTCATTTTCACAGTAATCAATGCAATTTAAATGCATTTTTTGCTGTGAAAATGACAATTGTCCCAAAAAATGTGTCAAAATTGTCCGCCATAATGTCGCAGTCACGAAAAAAATCACTGATCGCCGCTATTAGTAGTAAAAAAAAAAAAATATTTATAAAAATGCAATAAAACTATCCCTAATTTTGTAAACGCTATAAATTTTGCGAAAACCAACCGATAAACGCGTATTGTGATATTTTTTTTACCAAAAATCGGTAGAAGAATACGTATCGGCCTAAACTGAGGAAAAAAAAATGTTATATTTATTTTTGGGGGGATATTTATTATAGCAAAAAGTAAAAAATATTAAAATTGTCGCTCTATTTTTGTTTATAGCGCAAAAAATAAAAATTTGCAGAGGTGATCAAATACCACCAAAACAAAGCTCTATTTGTGGGGAAAAAGGACGCCAATTTTGTTTGGGAGCCGCGTCGCACGACCGTGCAATTGTCAGTTAAAACGACGCAGTGCCGAATCGCAAAAAGGGGCAAGGTCCTTTACCTGCATTTTGGTCCGGGTCTTAAGTGGTTAAAAGAGAAGTATAGTATTTATTTTTTCCTAGTTATACTTCCCTCGGTGGATGCTGCATCTGTCCCCTGGCGTCTCTGAACTGAGACCCGAGCCACCGAACAGTTCTCACTCCTTTCTGGGTAGAGAGACGTTGACTGTTAGTCAGCATCGCTTCCGTTCTACTTCTCAGCGCTCACTGGAGGAGAGGGGAGCGGCCGTCTCAGCGTCTCGACGGGACTGCCATCAATCAAGGCAGCTGGCGGATCCAAGTCGGGATGACGCGTTGCCCCGACTGATGGGCAGTGACGTCAGCGGAGAGCGGATTTCAGACCGCTCCTCTCCGCTGAAAACGGGTCACAGGAGTGCAAAAACGAACTACACTCCTGTGACCCAGAGGAGAAGCCCAGCCTAAAAATCTCAGGCTGGACTTCTCCTTTAAGTAATTAATAAATACAATCCCATATAATAAATCATTCTAATAAATATAGTTCATATGTAAATAAGTGAAAACAAACTTCTGTGAATCCTTGATTGTTGATCCACTGAGAAAGCCCAATCAGAGGGCGATACGCGTGTAGAGGGGAGGAGCCATGCATGTGTCACGTCACGCAGCCACAGCGGCGAGCAGACGCATTAGAACTGTGTTTTATTGAATATCCTGTATGTGTGTTTTTATTGGGGGACATTTCAACCACTTGCCAACCGCTGTCAGTAGAAATACGTCGGCAGAATGGCTCCTGTGCGCAAAGCAACGTGCAGGTACGTTGCTTTGTAATTCGTGCCCTGCTCGCGCGCCGCGAGCTACGTGACCCATGGACACGATGTCCGCCGGTGTCCCGCGATCGTGTCACACAACGGCAGAATGGGGAGAGGTCTATGTAAACAAGGCATTTCCCTGTTCTGCCTAGTGACAGGACACTGATCTACTGCTCCCTGTGATCGGGAGCGGTGATCAGTGTCATGTCACTCGTAGCCCAGCCCCCACACAGTTAGAATCACTCCCTAGTGGTTAACCTTTTCACTGCCAGTGTCATTTACACCGTAATCAGTGCATTTTCTTTAGCTCTGATCGCTGTATAAGGCCCCTTTCACATTGAGGCGTGAGCCGCGGTGGCGGTATAGCCCTGCTAAAAATAGCGCCGCTAAACCGTCGTATTTACCGCGGTATTCTGCCGCTAGCGGTGCGGTTTTAACCCCCGCCAGCGGCCAAAAAAGGGTTAATACCGCCCGCAATGCGCCTCTGTATTACCGCGGTTTCCCATTGATTTCAATGGGAAGAAGCGGTATAGGAGCGGTAAACACCCCGCTCCTATACCGCTCCAAAGATGCGGCTAGCAGGACTTTTGGAGCGGTCCCGCTAGCGCACCGCTTCAGTGTAAAAGCCTCCGGTCTTTCACATTGAAGCCTGCAGGGCGCGCTTTTTCAGGCGGTATAGCAGCGCTATTTTTAGCGATGTACCGCCTGAAAAAACGCCTCTATGTGAAAGGGGCCTAAATGACAATGGTCCCAAAATAGCGTCAAAAGTGTCGGATGTTTCCGCTGCAATGTCGCAGTCACAATAAAAATCGCAGATTGCCACGGTGTCTAATAGAAAAAAATATTTTTTCATAAAAATGCCATAAAACGATCCCCTATTTTGTAAACGCTATAACTTTTGAGGAAACCTATCGATAAACGCTTACTGCGTTTTTGTTACCAAAAATATGTAGAAGAATACGTATCGGCTGAGGGGAAAAAAAATCTATACAATATATTGTTGGGGATATTAATTATAGCAAAAAGTAAAAAAAGAGCCACAATTTTTGAAAAAAAAAAAAAGCAATATTTTTGTTTATAGCGCAAAAAATAAATAAAAAAAACACGCAGAGGTGATCAAATACCACCAAAAGAAAGCTCTATTTGTGGGAAATAAAGGACGCCAATGTCAGTTAAAGCGACGCAGTGCCGAATCGCAGAAAATGGCCCCGGTCATTGGGCAGCCAAATTCTCCGGGGCTGAAGTGGTTAATAAATATTGCAAAACGGAGAGCACTATGTATCCTTTTTTATTGCATAATTTCGGAGCCGTATCCTAAGAGGAAATATCGAGCGGTCTTGCTGGAGTGGAGGATGGAGAGAAGTAGATGAGAGATCATTATCACGATCCATTTGATTCTCCCGGGAGGCGTCTTATTTGAGAGCGGACACGGAGTAGCAGGTCGGATGTGGAGAAGTGGGACCGTAGTGGAGTGAGGGTAAAGAAGCTGTATCGGAGGCTATCTGACTCGTCGTTGAGGTGAGCAGGGAGAACCGGCTGGGGACGGCGTCATTCTAGCATTGTCCGACATGTTATACTTACCTGCTCTGTTGCAGTTGGTTTTGCACAGAGCAGCCTGGATCCTCCTCTTTGGTGCTCCTGTACAGTGCCCCCACACAAGCGGCTTGCTATGGGGGGCACCCGAGCCGAGCTGCAGCTCCCTGTATCCATTCAGAGCAATTTAAGAATACAATGATTGATGGATTATTGATTATAGAGTTGCATGACCTTGTGTCTTTTATATCTGACTAGAGTTTGCCTTTAAAAAAGGAAACTGCAAGGCAGATCAAGGCAGACTTCCAACGATGGGATAAGGAAATCTTTACATGGTTCAGAAGAATTAACATTATAAAAATGAATGTGATGCCAAGATTACTATACATACTTCAGACCTTACCTGTAAAGATTCCCTTAGGATCCCTGAGAGATTTAAGAACTAGATTCGCTAAGTTTATCTGGGCAGGGAAAGCACCTAGAATACGGCGAGAGATTCTGACGTTGCCAAAGGAAAGAGGAGGGGTGGGACTTCCAGACCCAATGGGATACCACGATGCGTCCCATATGGCAAGGGTGGTGGAGTGGTGTACCCAACAGAAGGTAAAACCATGGATACATATGGAGCAAAAAATCACGAACATTCCTTTAGAGGGAATGGCATGGATCCAAGAGGTAGATATACCACAAGAAGTGAAAAAACACCCCACTATAGGAGCCACACTACGAGTCATAAAAAAAATATTTAAGAAAACGAAAATCTCGGAACATCCAAGTCCATTAATCCCGGTGCTGGGAAACCCTAGATTCCAATTAGGCCTCACAGACCTACACTTTAATAATCTTAGACGCTCGGGAACGAGCAGGCTAATACACTTTGAAGATGGGAATCAAAGGAGCAGTGGGGGAGAAAGGGAAGAGGTATTTAATAGGGAAATAGACTCAATGAGATCAAACCAATTAAAAGCCGCTATTAGAGCAATGAATCCACTAGGCAAAGCAACCAGAGTCCTCTCAAGATACGAGGAACTATGTTTGAAGGGTGACTCACTGAGACATGGTCTGTCTTTAATGTATACTCTTTTAGAAGAGTCAATAGCCCCAAAAGAATTACCATTTATTCTAGCCTGGGAAAAAGAAATGGGGACTAAATTTTCAGAGACGCAGAGAATAAAAATCTTTAATTTTACACACAAAGCTTCTCTCGCTACCAGATATCAAGATGGTGCTTATAAGATCCTGACTAGATGGTATAAAACCCCTGTTGCATTAAAAAGGATATTCCCCGAGTTATCAGACCGGTGCTGGCGGTGTGGAGAAGGAGAGGGTACCATGTTACATGTATTCTGGGAGTGTCCAAAGTTGAGAGATTTTTGGAAAATGGTTACCGAAACGGTAAAAGAAATCATAGAGGTAGATCTGGGAGATAATCCAGCTACCTATCTACTCTTGGACTTCCCAATTTCCATGGTAAAATTAAAAAATTCTCTGCTTAGACATTTGTTGACAGCGGCAAGGGCATGCATTCCAATTTTGTGGAAAAGTACGCTTGCGCCGACTAGACAGCAATGGCTGGGCAGAGTAACAGAAATTCAGCAGATGGAGAACCTGACGATGGGAATAAGAGAACAAGAGGGGAAGTATAGCCAAGTGTGGACCCCCTATATAAGATTCAGAGAGCGAGACCTTTGAAGGAGGAGGAGGATTGGAGGAGTTCCTTTTTTTTTTTTTGGGGGGGGGGGAAATGGGGGGGGGGGGAATAGCGACTTAGAAGGAAGGGTAGATATGGGGAATAGGAAGTGTATGATGCTATAGCTATATACAGTAGATATGATGGCAAAATTTGGGAATCTTGTTAAGAAGCACAATCACCAATGAGAAAATGTTTAAAGAAAAGTGTCAAATTGTAGTCATTTACTTTCTTGTTTGTATAAAGAGGAAATAAGAGTGGAAAATGCTATAAAATAAAGAATTATAAAAAAAAAAAAGGAAACTGCCGTTTCTTTTAACCAAAATGTTAGGTGCCTGACCTCAATACTCTGAGCCACTAAGGGGGAATAAGCATAGAGCTACTAAGGGTAATATTGCCATCCTCCAGATAGGCGTACTCCATCCAGGTCAGTGACTCAGGCCATAAACCCTTGGCTCAACATCAAAGCTTGGGGACAAGCAGTGGCGGCTGGTGCGCAACATTTTTGGGGGGGTGCAAACAAACGAAAAAACAAAAACAAATGCAGCCTCACTGTGCCCATCAAATGCAGCCACTGTGCCATCAATTGTCACCACTGTGCCATGCCATCAAACGCAGCCACTGTGTCCTGTAATTGTCGCCACTGTGCCCTGTAATTGTCGCCACTGTGCCCTGCAATTGTCGCCACTGTGCCCTGCAATTGTCGCCACTGCGCCCTGCAATTGTCGCCACTGCGCCCTGTAAAATGCTGCCCTCCCCGCCCCGGCACTTACCTTTCTGGGGTCGGCTATCCTCCTTCCACGGTCCCTCGATGTCTTCTGTCGCCCCTCAATGACGCTTCAGCCAATCAGGTTACCAGCGGTGAACATGATTGGCTGAGACGCAAGTCATTCTCATCCAAGGAACGTACCCCCCCGTGCGTCCCCTGGATAAGTATTTGGAAGCCGCACTTCCACAGCCAACCAGCTGCCGTTATTGAGATGGCCGGCGTTCACCAGGGAGCCGGCCATCTGAATAGTCGGCGGCAGCGGCAATACACAGATTCATGCAATGCATGAATCTGTGTATTGTATTCAGTGGTTGTGCGGGAGCGGGCGGCGCTCTGGCGCCCTCTATGGACTGGCAACAAGCATTTTTAGAGAGCTCTGCAAGGACAATCTACATAAACAGTAATACCTTGGCTTACCAGCATAATTTGTTCCAGGAGAATGCTTGTAATCCAAAGCACTTGTATGTCAAAGCGAGTTTTCCCATCGAAGTCAATGGAAACTCGGGTCATTGTTCCACAGTAACTCCTAGTGTATGCAGTACCGCATGTGGCCAGAGGTGGTGGGGGGGGTCTTCAGAGACACCAGATAACACTTGGAGACACTCAGGAACGGAGTGTTTGTGAGTGCATCCGAGTGTCACCGGTGCCCGCGCACCTCTGGCCAAATGCGGTACTGTAAACTCTCGCAAAACCAAATCAAGATTTGGAAAAAAAATAATAGCTTGTATTGCGAAACGCTCGTAAACTGCGTTACTCGCAATCCGAGGTATTACTGTCGTCCCAGTAGAGCTTTGACGTACTAAAAAAGGGAAGCAGAAAGTGTCAACATCAACGCCATTTTGACGTAAAGACAGCTGGGCATACCTGACTTGGGTTCCTTGTCCTCCGTTTTGGTCGGAGTGCTGTTCAGTCCGGATTCTTCCGAGGATTTCTCTTCTGGAGGTGCTTCAGCTGCAAAAGGTATCAGTGTGAGCTTTACACGGTATAAGTGATTGGCCGTGATCAAAAACAATACAATTTATTTGAATGATCCATAATGGGAGGAGTCTGTCCATGTTCATACATGCCTTTAGGGGTCTGCTCAGTAGAGTCTTTTTCCTCTTCTTCTTCAACGGCGTCTGTAACTTGCTTTTCTTTTCCATCTACACTCTCGCTTTTTTCTTCAGGTTCTTCCTTCTCCTGTTTGGTTGGCGGCTTAAAAAAAAAAAGGCATATTACATTAAAACAAGCCAGGCACTACTACACATATGGTGGACCTGTCTGTCTATTCAACCCTATATGGTAGCGGTCCACATCATCATATCTAATATTGCTACCTATACTCTAGATCAGTGGTTCTCAACCTGGGGGTTGGACCCCCTCGGGGGTCGAATGGCGATTTGCCATGGGTCACCAAACCCTGAGCTGTTCCTGAAGCCCGCACCACCCTTCTAGCCTTTTTGCGACCGAGCCAGAGACACAGTGAGTAACACTACCTGTCATTATAGTTGCCATTAAAAGTCCCCACTACACTTCTCAGATCAGCAGATGACCTTCATCAAGAGCACATGAGTTGGCCGATCAGAACTCCCCCCAGCACTGCCGCTGATCCCAACTCCCCGCCAGCATTGCCACTCATCCCAACTCCCCGCCAGCACTGCCACTCCCAACTTCCCGCCAGCACTGCCACTCATCCCAACTCCCCGCCAGCATTGCCACTCATCCCAACTCCCCGCCAGCACTGCCACTGCCACTCCCAACTTCCCGCCAGCACTGCCACTCATCCCAACTCCCCGCCAGCATTGCCACTCATCCCAACTCCCAGCCAGCATTGCCACTCATCCCAACTCCCCGCCAGCACTGCCACTCATCCCAACTCCCCGCCAGCACTGCCACTTATCCCAACTCCCCACCAGCACTGCCACTCATCCCAACTCCCCACCAGCACTGCCACTGATCCCAACTCCCTGCCAACACTGCCCCTCATCCCAACTCCCCGCCAGCACTGCCACTCATCCCAACTCCCTGCCAACACTGCCCCTCATCCCAACTCCCCGCCAGCACTGCCACGCATCCCAACTCCCCACCAGCACTGCCCCTCATCCCAACTCCCCACCAGCACTGCCCCTCATCCCAACTCCCTGCCAACACTGCCACTCATCCCAACTCCCTGCCAACACTGCCACTCATCCCAACTCCCCGCCAGCACTGCCACTGATCCTAACTCCCCGCCAGCACTGCCACTGATCCCAACTCCCTGCCAACACTGCCCCTCATCCCAACTCCCTGCCAACACTGCCCCTCATCCCAACTCCCCGCCAGCACTGCCACTCATCCCAACTCCCCACCAGCACTGCCCCTCATCCCAACTCCCTGCCAACACTGCCCCTCATCCCAACTCCCCGCCAGCACTGCCACTCATCCCAACTCCCCGCTAGCACTGCCACTGATCCCAACTCCCCGCCAGCACTGCCACTGATCCTAACTCCCCGCCAGCACTGCCACTGATCCTAACTCCCCACCAGCACTGCCACTAATCCCAACTCCCCGCCAGCACTGCCACTCATCCCAACTCCCCACTAGCACTGCCACTGATCCTAACTCCCCGCCAGCACTGCCACTGATCCTAACTCCCCACCAGCACTGCCACTAATCTCAAATCCCCGCCAGCACTGCCACTCATCCCAACTCCCCACTAGCACTGCCACTGATCCTAATTCCCCGCCAGCACTGCCACTGATCCTAACTCCCTGCCAACACTGCCCCTCATTCCAACTCCCCGCCAGCACTGCCACTCATCCCAACTCCCCGCCAGCACTGCCACTGATCCTAACTCCCCGCCAGCACTGCCACTAATCCCAACTCCCCGCCAACACTGCCACTCATCCCAACTCCCCACTAGCACCGCCACTCATCCTAACTCCCCGCCAGCACTGCCACTGATCCCACCCCTCACCAGCACTGCCACTGATCCCACCCCTCACCAGCACTGCCACTGATCCCACCCCTCACCAGCACTGCCACTGATCCCACCCCTCACCAGCACTGCCAGTGATCCCACCCCTCACCCACTGCCACTAATCCCACCCCTCACCAGCAGTGCCACTGATCCCACCCCTCACCAGCAGTGCCACTGATCCCACCCCTCACCAGCAGTGCCACCCCTCACCAGCACTGCCACTGATCCCACCCCTCACCAGCACTGCCACTGATCCCATCCCTCACCAGCACTGCCACTGATCCCATCCCTCACCAGCACTGCCACTGATCCCAACCCTCACCAGCACTGCCACTGATCCCATCCCTCACCAGCACTGCCACTGATCCCATCCCTCACCAGCACTGCCACTGATCCCATCCCTCACCAGCACTGCCACTGATCCCATCCCTCACCAGCACTGCCACTGATCCCACCCCTCACCAGCACTGCCACTGATCCCACCCCTCACCAGCACTGCCACTGATCCCACCCCTCACCAGCACTGCCACTGATCCCACCCCTCACCAGCACTGCCACTGATCCCACCCCTCACCAGCACTGCCACTGATCCCACCCCTCACCAGCACTGCCACTGATCCCATCCCTCACCAGCACTGCCACTGATCCCATCCCTCACCAGCACTGCCACTGATCCCATCCCTCACCAGCACTGCCACTGATCCCACCCCTCACCAGCACTGCCACTGATCCCACCCCTCACCAGCACTGCCACTGATCCCACCCCTCACCAGCACTGCCACTGATCCCACCCCTCACCAGCACTGCCACTGATCCCACCCCTCACCAGCACTGCCACTGATCCCACCCCTCACCAGCACTGCCACTGATCCCACCCCTCACCAGCACTGCCACTGATCCCACCCTCACCAGCAGTGCCACTGATCCCACCCCTCACCAGCACTGCCACTGATCCCACCCCTCACCAGCACTGCCACTGATCCCACCCCTCACCAGCACTGCCACTGATCCCATCCCTCACCAGCACTGCCACTGATCCCATCCCTCACCAGCACTGCCACTGATCCCATCCCTCACCAGCACTGCCACTGATCCCACCCCTCACCAGCACTGCCACTGATCCCACCCCTCACCAGCACTGCCACTGATCCCACCCCTCACCAGCACTGCCACTGATCCCATCCCTCACCAGCACTGCCACTGATCCCATCCCTCACCAGCACTGCCACTGATCCCACCCCCACCAGCACTGCCGCTCATCTCATTCCCTCCACCAAGGAGTAAGAGAATGAATACAACTAGAGAATACATGGAAAGGAGAGAAAAAGAGGGGGAGGAAGAAAGAAAAAAAGGAGAGAAAGAAGAGGATGGGGAGAAAAAAAACGGCACTAGCACGGTTGAGAACCCCTGCTCTAGATTATTCTCCGGCTCAATTTCTTCTTCACCACTCATCCCATCCCCAGAAATGTGTATTTTAAGTCATTGCCATGGATTTAGTCAATGCAGGCCAGGAATTGTACACATCCCAGTGTGGGTGGAGCTCCGCTGACTATTCTACCCAACCAGGAAGGGGTGTAAAGCCTCGTACACACGATCAGATTTTCCACAAAGCGTAGGACTTTTGTCCGAAGGGCGTTGGCCATGAACTTGTCTTGCATACAAAACGGCAAAGAATTGTCTGCCAGCAAATACAAAACTTTGTGGTTTTTCAGCTCTTTAGCGCCACCCTTTGGGCAACTTCTGCAAATGTTGTGTTATGGTGAGCATTGCTTCTGAGCATGCGTGTTTGTACTTTGGATTATTTTCCCAAAGGACTTCTGTACACACGATCAGATAATCCGACATCACACATTTGTTGTCGGGAAATTTTAAAGCATGCTATCCAACATTTGTTGTCGGAAAATCCAACAGCAATTGTCCAATGGAGCGTACAAACGGTCGGATTTTCTGACAACAGCCTGTCATCACTCAATTCCGTCTGAAAATCTAATCGTGTGTACGGACTTTAAGTGTGCCAGCCCAGTTCTTTAAGTCAAATTCAATAGAGGAATAAAGGAGAACATAATTAGCCCGGTATAGCGAAGAAACATTGTCGGTAAACCTTATGCACTGCATACTAGCTCATTATGCCTTTGCCTTGCAGGGTTTTCTTCCACTTTAATGCATAGGATGCATTAAGGTGTAAAAACATGTAGGTTTACAACCCCTTTAAGGACTTTCCTTCCCCTTTATTTTCACCTGGTGGTCCTGCCAGTAGCACACTTGTCCTAGAGTGACATATGCTCATTCATTGAACTGTACCTATCAGGGGAGGGCTGGGCAGGGGGGCAGGGTGGAAATTGCCACCCTAACTTATGTTCAAACCATTTTATTTTTTTATTCTGGTCTTGAAAGTCGGGCCGACCTCTAGCTGTTGCATTCCAGGAGTCGTAGTCCACGTTTAAAGCTCCCGTTGGGTGGAAAACGGAGCAGCGCAGAGGAAACTACAACTCCCTAGGACTGGATTCTTGGAAGCAGTGCATGCCAGGAAGTCGGGAGGCAGGGCTGGGCACTGCTTGCAACTTGACCCAGGAGCATTACTCCCCCCCCCCCCAGGAGGCCCTGGGGTGCAAGGACCTGCTGAGGTGAGATCACTGAGATGAGCGACACTGACACACCTAGCTGACCCCCATACCCCCTATGTAACCTGACCCAGTGATCAGTCTGCATTGATGGGCACTGGAGTTGGCTGCACTGATGGGCACTGGTGAGGCTGCATTGAAAAATCAGATGGGCCATGGATGGTGAGCTGATTCAGCGGTTCAATGGGCCACTTGACTGGACTTGCCCCCCCCCAGGCCTAAGGCTGCCAGCCCTCCCCTGGTAGCTATGGAGGAGCAGCGTTGTCACCCTATCCAAGCAAAGGAAGCGATTTAGGACTGCAAAACACCTCTCCCTCTCCTCTTTGTCATAGCATAGAGAGCTGGGAACAACTATAACTGATTACAGGTGGTACAGGACAATACCAGCTCACAGGAATGTTGGCAGATCAAAACACCTTGAATGGTATATTTAAGAGATTGAAAAGGAGTGGGAAAAAAAATATATATCATTGTTGGGGCTTACATGCACTTTAACCACTGGGCACTTAAACCCCCTTAATAACCAGACCAATTTTCAGCTTTCGGTGCTCTCACAGTTTGAATGACAATAACTCAGTCATACAACACTGTAACCAAATGACATGTTTGTCCTTTTTTCCCCAAAAATAGAGCTTTCTTTTGGTGGTATTTGATCACCTCTGCGGTTTTTATTTATTTTTGCTATTAATGAAAAAAGAATTTTGTAAAAATATGAATTTTTCTTCATTTCTATCATGACATTTTGTAAAAAAGTAATTTTTCCTCATAAATTTGGCCTAAAATGTATACTGCTACATATTTTTGGTAAAAAAAAAAAAAAATGGATATTATTTAGTCTGGGTGAAAGTCTACAAGCTATGGTACCAATTACTGAAAATGTATCAATTTGATCACATCTGATGTACTGACAGCATCTCTCATTTCTTGAGACCCTAACAAGCCAACAGACGGCACTGCAGTGGTGCAGGTGGAACTGGCGTGGCACTGGTGGGCACAGATGGCACTGGTGGGCACAGATGGCACTGGTGGGGTGCAGATGAGCACTCGTGGGCACAGGCGGCACTCATGGGCACAGGCGGCACTCGTGGGCACAGGCGGCACTGGTGGGCACAGATGGCACTGGTGGGGTGCAGATGAGCACTCGTGGGCACAGGCGGCACTCGTGGGCACAGGCGGCACTCGTGGGCACAGGCGGCACTCGTGGGCACAGGTGGCACTCATGTGGCAGTGTTGTGGCACTGGTGGCACTGCTGGGCACTAATCTCTCTCCTCTTCTCTCACGCTGCAATGTTGTGAGGAGAGGAGAGAGGTGCCCCACAATGTTTACATTTGTGATCGCGCCCTCATTGTAAGGCGCGATCACGTGGTAAGGAGCCGCTGCCATTGGCTCCTTACCGAGATCATTGACACTGCGGGTCCCGTGGACCCGCCGAGCGCCGTGACCGCGTGTGCGCGCCCAATCTGACGCACACCGGGTTTACACACGTGATCGCGCCGTCATTGGACGGCGCGATCACGTGGTAAGGAGCCGCTGCCATTGGCTCCTTACCGCGATCATCGATGCTGCGGGTCCCGACCGGGCGCGCACACCTGACTCTAACGGAGGACGTCCTGTTAGAGTACAGGAACCGCCTTATAGACGTATTTCGTCTATAGGGCGGTGATTAAGTGGTTAATATAATCGATCAAAGAAAATATGCAAGCACCTTCCTATAGGATACATTATCACTCGAAAAATAGAATTTGAAAAGACAGAAGCAAAAATGTGGACATCAGCTAATCTGCTTCTGTACAAAAAAATTGAATTTATTTACACAATGACATTATAAAATCATTATCACAAAATGAACTCGGTATGGTAAATGGATGGTGGCATTTATCCTGGGATTGTTTTTACATCCAACGAGATGTCTAAATGGCTTCAAATTACAATTTAGTCTAAAAGGAATGGTCACTTAGTGCGCTCTACAGAGGAGATGGGAATTATAGAGGTTTAATGTCTTCACTTCTATCAAAAACTCTTGTTCTTTATTTGATTATTGTATAATGGGTGTAAATATACAGACAGGCCATCAGGTAGGTACTCCTCTGGTGCAGGTACCACCGTATGCTGGCAAAGAGATTTGTTATTAGCCAAACCCTCTTCTGTGCTCTAAAATCTGAATAAGTTCTGGCCAATCGTCACTGCTCTGTGCAACAAAACGAAGGCTCCGTTCACGTTAGCGCGTATTTGATGCGACTTTTAGTGTGATTTTTTTTTTATCAGACTTCACATTCCACAGATCAAAGTTGCACCAAAGTAGAGCATTAGAGTTGCGGCTTTAACCATAAACATTTGATTATAAAGTGTACAGCACAATGGATATCTCACCGGAGGCTCTGACTGCTGTATGGACTTCTGATCCGTGCTCTCCACTTCCTCAGATAACAAAGATGGCGTCTCACTTTTTTCTAGAGAACAAAATACAATTCAGAACTGTTACACAGCAAACTATAAGAACAGTTTTGCTTAAATGATATGTAAATGTTTTTTTTTTTTTTTTATGTCATACTTACCTCCTCTGTGCAGTTGGTTTTGCACAGAGTGGCCCCGATCCTCCTTTTCTGGGGTCCCTCAGCGGCGCTCCTGGCTCCCTCTCTAATTGAGTGTCCCGCCGGAGAATCACTCTCCCTCTGGGCACCTGTGTGGGCACGGTCCCATATCCTGTTGCTGGGTCCATTGACACAGACAGCAGGCCTTCGCCCCCATGCATCATTGGATTCGATTGACAGCAACGGGAGCCAATGGCTGCACTGCTATCAATCTATCCAATCAGGACCCGAGACACCGGCTGGAGCTGGTGTGCTCGTCCCCAGTGCAGGAACAATCAGGCTCAGGTAAGTAAAGGGGGGGCTCTGGGGGGCTGGTGCGCTACAAGAGGTTTTTTACCCCAAGCATAGAATGCATGAGGTGAAAAACCACAACCTTTAAAGTGGAGGTCCGCCCACGGCTGAAAAAAATAAAAGCCAGCCGCTACACATACTGCTGGCTTTTAATAATCAGGCACTTGCCTGTCCAGGAATCCAGCGATATCGGCACTGCAGCTGATGTTCCAATCAGCTCTTGGGTGCTGCCGCCACCATAGCCAGTAAGGGAACCGGGCAGTGTAGCATTACGGCTTCACACCGGGAACCCTACTGCGCATGTGCGAGGAACCCGCTGCGCTCTCCTACTGGCCCGACGGCTCATTGATGGAGGTGGGGAGGGAAGGCTCATTGATGGAGGTGGGGAGGGAAGGCTCATTGATGGAGGTGGGGAGGGGAAGGCTCATGGATGGAGGCGGGGAGAGGAAGGCTCATTGGTGGAGGTGGGGAGGGAAGGCTCATGGATGGAGGTGAGGAGGGGAAGGTTCATTTATGGAGGTGAGGAGGGGAAGGTTCATTTATGGAGGTGGGGAGGGGAAGGTTCATTTATGGAGGTGGGGAGGGGAAGGTTCATTGATGGAGGTGGGGAGGGGAAGGCTCATTGATGGAGGTGGGGAGGGAAGGCTCATGGATGGAGGTAGGGAGGGAAGGCTCATTGATGGAGGTGGGGGAGGGAAGGTTCATTGATGGAGGTGGAGAGAGGAAGGCTCATTTATGGAGGTGGGGAGGGGAAGGTTCATTTATGGAGGTGGGGAGGGGAAGGTTCATTGATGGAGGTGGGGAGGGGAAGGCTCATTGATGGAGGTGGGGAGGGAAGGCTCATGGATGGAGGTAGGGAGGGAAGGCTCATGGATGGAGGTAGGGAGGGAAGGCTCATTGATGGAGGTGGGGGAGGGAAGGTTCATTGATGGAGGTGGAGAGAGGAAGGCTCATTGATGGAGGTGGGGAGAGGAAGGCTCATGGATGGAGGTGGGGAGGGAAGGCTCATTGATGGAGGTGGGGGAGGGAAGGCTCATTGATGGAGGTGGGGGAGGGAAGGCTCATTGATGGAGGTGGGGGAGGGAAGGCTCATTGATGGAGGTGGGGAGGGAAGGCTCATTGATTGAGGTGGGGGAGGGAAGGCTCATTGATGGAGGTGGGGGAGGGAAGGCTCATTGATGGAGGTGGGAAGGGGAAGGCTCATTGATGGAGGTGGGGAGGGGAAGGTTCATTGATGGAGGTGGGGAGGGAAGGCTCATTGATGGAGGTGGGGAGGGAAGGCTCATTGATGGAGGTGGGGAGGGGAAGGCTCATTGATGGAGGTGGGGAGGGGAAGGTTCATTGATGGAGGTGGGGAGGGAAGGTTCATTGATGGAGATGGGGAGGGGAAGGTTCATTGATGGAGGTGGGGAGGGGAAGGCTCATTGATGGAGGTGGGGAGGGAAGGCTCATTGATGGAGGTGGGGGAGGGAAGGCTCATGGATGGAGGTGGGGGAGGGAAGGTTCATTGATGGAGGTGGGGGAGGGAAGGCTCATTGATGGAGGTGGAGAGAGGAAGGCTCATTGATGGAGGGGGGAGGGAAGGCTCATGGATGGAGGTGGGGAGGGAAGGCTCATGGAGGTGGAGGTGGGGGAGGGAAGGCTCATTGATGGAGGTGGGGAGAGGAAGGCTCATTGATGGAGGTGGGGGAGGGAAGGCTCATTGATGGAGGTGGAAGGCTTGATGGAGGTGGGGAGGGAAGGCTCATTGATGGAAGGCTCATTGATGGAGGTGGGGAGAGGAAGGCTCATGGATGGAGGTGGGGGAAGGGAAGGCTCATTGCTCATGGAGGTGGGGAGAGGGAAGGCTCATTGATGGAGGTGGGGAGAGGAAGGCTCATTGATGGAGGGGGGAGAGGAAGGCTCATTGATGGAGGTGGGGAGAGGAAGGCTCATTGATGGAGGTGGGGAGAGGAAGGCTCATTGATGGAGGTGGGGAGGGGAAGGCTCATTGATGGAGGTGGGGAGGGAAGGGAGAGGGAAGGCTCATTGATGGAGGTGGGGAGAGGAAGGCTCATTGATGGAGGTGGGGAGAGGAAGGCTCATTGATGGAGGTGAGAGGAAGGCTCATTGATGGAGGTGGGGAGAGGAAGGCTCATTGATGGAGGTGGGGAGGGGAAGGCTCATTGATGGAGGTGGGGAGGGGAAGGCTCATTGATGGAGGTGGGGAGAGGAAGGCTCATTGATGGAGGTGGGGAGGGGAAGGCTCATTGATGGAGGTGGGGAGAGGAAGGCTCATTGATGGAGGTGGGGAGGGGAAGGCTCATTGATGGAGGTGGGGAGAGGAAGGCTCATTGATGGAGGTGGGGAGAGGAAGGCTCATTGATGGAGGTGGGAGAGGAAGGCTCATTGATGGAGGTGGGGAGAGGAAGGCTCATTGATGGAGGTGGGGAGAGGAAGGCTCATTGATGGAGGTGGGGAGGGGAAGGCTCATTGATGGAGGTGGGGAGGGGAAGGCTCATTGATGGAGGTGGGGAGGGGAAGGCTCATTGATGGAGGTGGGGAGAGGAAGGCTCATTGATGGAGGTGGGGAGAGGAAGGCTCATTGATGGAGGGGGGAAGGGAAGGCTCATTGATGGAGGTGGGGAGAGGAAGGCTCATTGATGGAGGTGGGGAGAGGAAGGCTCATTGATGGAGGGGGGAAGGGAAGGCTCATTGATGGAGGTGGGGAGGGAAGGCTCATTGATAGAGGTGGGGAGAGGAAGGCTCATTGATGGAGGTGGGGAGGGGAAGGCTCATTGATGGAGGTGGAGGGGGAGAGGAAGGCTCATTGATGGAGGTGGGGAGAGGAAGGAGGTGGGGAGAGGAAGGCTCATTGATGGAGGTGGGGAGGGAAGGCTCATTGATGGAGGTGGGGAGGGAAGGCTCATTGATGGAGGTGGGGAGAGGAAGGCTCATTGATGGAGGTGGGGAGGGAAGGCTCATTGATGGAGGTGGGGAGGGAAGGCTCATTGATGGAGGTGGGGAGAGGAAGGCTCATTGATGGAGGGGGGAAGGGAAGGCTCATTGATGGAGGTGGGGAGAGGAAGGCTCATTGATGGAGGTGGGGAGAGGAAGGCTCATTGATGGAGGGGGGAAGGGAAGGCTCATTGATGGAGGTGGGGAGGGAAGGCTCATTGATGGAGGTGGGGAGAGGAAGGCTCATTGATGGAGGTGGGGAGAGGAAGGCTCATTGATGGAGGTGGGGAGGGGAAGGCTCATTGATGGAGGTGGGGAGGGGAAGGCTCATTGATGGAGGTGGGGAGAGGAAGGCTCATTGATGGAGGTGGGGAGAGGAAGGCTCATTGATGGAGGTAGGGAGAGGAAGGCTCATTGATGGAGGTGGGGAGGGAAGGCTCATTGATGGAGGTGGGAAGGGAAGGCTCATTGATGGAGGTGGGGAGGGGAAGGCTCATTGATGGAGGTGGGGAGGGAAGGCTCATTGATGGAGGTGGGGAGGGAAGGCTCATTGATGGAGGTGGGGAGGGAAGGCTCATTGATGGAGGTGGGGGAGGGAAGGCTCATTGATGGAGGTGGGGAGAGGGAAGGCTCATTGATGGAGGTGGGGAGGGGAAGGCTCATTGATGGAGGTGGGGAGAGGAAGGCTCATTGATGGAGGTGGGGAAGGGGAAGGCTCATTGATGGAGGTGGGAGAGGGAAGGCTCATTGATGGAGGTGGGGAGGAGGAAGGCTCATTGATGGAGGTGGGGAGGGAAGGCTCATTGATGGAGGTGCTCATTGATGGAGAGGAAGGCTCATTGATGGAGGTGGGGAGGGAAGGCTCATTGATGGAGGTGGGGAGAGGAAGGCTCATTGATGGAGGGGGGGAGGAAGGCTCATTTGATGGAGGTGGGGAGGGGAAGGCTCATTGATGGAGGTGGGGAGGGGAAGGCTCATTGATGGAGGTGGGGAGAGGAAGGCTCATTGATGGAGGTGGGGAGGGGAAGGCTCATTGATAGAGGTGGGGAGAGGAAGGCTCATTGATGGAGGTGGGGAGGGAAGGCTCATTGAGGAGGTGGGGAGAGGAAGGCTCATTGATGGAGGTGGGGAGAGGAAGGCTCATTGATGGAGGTTGATGGAGGAGGTGCGGAGAGGAAGGCTCATTGATGGAGGTGGGGAGAGGAAGGCTCATTGATGGAGGTGGGGAGAGGAAGGGGGAGGTGGGGAGGGAAGGCTCATTGATGGAGGTGGGGAGAGGAAGGCTCATTGATGGAGGGGGGAAGGGAAGGCTCATTGATGGAGGTGGGGAGAGGAAGGCTCATTGATGGAGGTGGGGAGAGGAAGGCTCATTGATGGAGGTGCGGAGAGGAAGGCTCATTGATAGAGGTGGGGAGAGGAAGGCTCATTGATGGAGGTGGGGAGAGGAGGCTCATTGATGGAGGTGGGGAGGGGAAGGCTCATTGATGGAGGTGGGGAGGGGAAGGCTTGTTGATGGAGGTAGGGAGGGGAGGCTCATTGATGGAGGTGGGGAGGGGAGGCTCATTGATGGAGGTGGGAAGGGGAAGGCTCATTGATGGAGGTGGGGAGGGAAGGCTCATTGATGGAGGTGGGGGAGGGAAGACTCATTGATGGAGGTGGGGGAGGGAAGGCTCATTGATGGAGGTGGGGAGGGGAAGGCTCATTGATGGAGGTGGGGAGGGGAAGGCTTGTTGATGGAGGTAGGGAGGGAAGGCTCATTGATAGAGGTGGGGAGAGGAAGGCTCTTTGATGGAGGTGGGAAGGGGAAGGCTCATTGATGGAGGTGCGGAGAGGAAGGCTCATTGATAGAGGTGGGGAGAGGAAGGCTCATTGATGGAGGTGGGGAGGGAAGGCTCATTGATGGAGGTGGGGAGAGGAAGGCTCATTGATGGAGGTGGGGAGGGAAGGCTCATTGATAGAGGTGGGGAGAGGAAGGCTCATTGATGGAGGTGGGGAGGGGAGGCTCATTGATGGAGGTGGGGAGGGGAGGCTCATTGATGGAGGTGGGGAGGGGAAGGCTCATTGATGGAGGTGGGGAGGGGAAGGCTCATTGATGGAGGTGGGGAGAGGAAGGCTCATTGATGGAGGTGAGGAGGGGAAGGCGCATTGATGGAGGTGAGGAGGGGAAGGCTCATTGATGGAGGTGGGGAGGGGAAGGCTCATTGATGGAGGTGGGGAGAGGAAGGCTCATTGATGGAGGTGAGGAGGGGAAGGCGCATTGATGGAGGTGAGGAGGGGAAGGCTCATTGATGGAGGTGGGGAGAGGAAGGCTCATTGATGGAGGTGGGGAGGGGAAGGCTCATTGATGGAGGTGGGGAGAGGAAGGCTCATTGATGGAGGTGCGGAGAGGAAGGCTCATTGATGGAGGTGGGGAGAGGAAGGCTCATTGATGGAGGTGGGGAGAGGAAGGCTCATTGATGGAGGTGGGGAGGCTCATTGATGGAGGTGGGGAGGGGAAGGCTCATTGATGGAGGTGGGGAGGGGAAGGCTCATTGATGGAGGTGGGGAGGGGAAGGCTCATTGATGGAGGTGGGGAGAGGAAGGCTCATTGATGGAGGTGCGGAGAGGAAGGCTCATTGATGGAGGTGGGGGAGAGGAAGGCTCATTGATGGAGGTGGGGAGGCTCATTGATGGAGGTGGGGAGGGGAAGGCTCATTGATGGAGGTGGGGAGGGGAAGGCTTGTTGATGGAGGTAGGGAGGGGAGGCTCATTGATGGAGGTGGGGAGGGGAGGCTCATTGATGGAGGTGGGGAGGGGAAGGCTCATTGATGGAGAAGGGGAGGGAAGGCTCATTGATGGAGGTGGGGAGGGGAAGGCTCATTGATGGAGGTGGGGAGGGAAGGCTCATTGATGGAGGTGGGGAGGGGAAGGCTTGTTGATGGAGGTAGGGAGGGGAAGGCTCATTGATGGAGGTGGGGAGAGGAAGGCTCATTGATGGAGGTGAGGAGGGGAAGGCGCATTGATGGAGGTGACGAGGGGAAGGCTCATTGATGGAGGTGGGGAGAGGAAGGCTCATTGATGGAGGTGGGGAGGGGAAGGCTCATTGATGGAGGTGGGGAGAGGAAGGCTCATTGATGGAGGTGCGGAGAGGAAGGCTCATTGATGGAGGTGGGGAGAGGAAGGCTCATTGATGGAGGTGGGGAGAGGAAGGCTCATTGATGGAGGTGGGGAGGGGAGGCTCATTGATGGAGGTGGGGAGGGGAAGGCTCATTGATGGAGGTGGGGAGGGGAAGGCTCATTGATGGAGGTGGGGAGGGGAAGGCTCATTGATGGAGGTGGGGAGAGGAAGGCTCATTGATGGAGGTGCGGAGAGGAAGGCTCATTGATGGAGGTGGGGAGAGGAAGGCTCATTGATGGAGGTGGGGAGGCTCATTGATGGAGGTGGGGAGGGGAAGGCTCATTGATGGAGGTGGGGAGGGGAAGGCTTGTTGATGGAGGTAGGGAGGGGAGGCTCATTGATGGAGGTGGGGAGGGGAGGCTCATTGATGGAGGTGGGGAGGGGAAGGCTCATTGATGGAGAAGGGGAGGGAAGGCTCATTGATGGAGGTGGGGAGGGGAAGGCTCATTGATGGAGAAGGGGAGGGAAGGCTCATTGATGGAGGTGGGGAGGGGAAGGCTCATTGATGGAGGTGGGGAGGGAAGGCTCATTGATGGAGGTGGGGAGGGGAAGGCTTGTTGATGGAGGTAGGGAGGGGAAGGCTCATTGATGGAGGTGGGGAGGGGAAGGCTCATTGATGGAGAAGGGGAGGGAAGGCTCATTGATGGAGGTGGGGAGGGGAAGGCTCATTGATGGAGAAGGGGAGGGAAGGCTCATTGATGGAGGTGGGGAGGGGAAGGCTCATTGATGGAGAAGGGGAGGGAAGGCTCATTGATGGAGGTGGGGAGGGGAAGGCTCATTGATGAAGGTAGAAACCACTGCATACCTTCATTGGTCTAGTATAGTACTAAAAGGGCAGTAAAAGGGGGAACCTACTTAATATTAGGTGCTTGGTGAAAATGTTATGGCTGATCTATTGGGTTTTTGAAAACTCTTCTGAGCGTTCTCCTGCCTAAGCCCATTGTCCTTCTTGTTTTTTCCCCCTATAAGATCATGGCACATGCAGACACACAGCTGCCATAAGATGCACTATATTACCAAAAGTATTGGGACGCCGGCCTTTACACACACATGAACTTTAATGGCACCCCAGTCTTAGTCTGGAGGGTTTAATATTGAGTTGGCTCCGCCCTTTGCAGCTATAACACCTTCAACTCTTCTGGGAAGGACGTCCACAAGGTTTAGGAGGGTGTCTATTGGAATGTTTGACCATTCTTCCAGAATCGCATTTGTGAGGTCAGGCACTGATGTTGGGCGAGAAGGCCTGGCTCACAATCTCCGCTCTAATTCATCCCACATGTGTTCTATCAGGTTGAGGTCAAGACTCAAGGGTTGGAGGAACATGACTGGCCTGCACAAACTCACTCATCCATGTCTTAATGGACCTTGCTGTTTTATGTGGCCCTCAGACCCATGGCTTTGTTTTACCCAGGATGTGGCTCACATATTCCCGATTGCCCTGCACTCACGCCGGAGACAAGGGAGGTGCAGATGAAGGTGCAGTGCGGTCAAAGGTGGGATGGGGCATCACATGGTAAGCTGCACTGTGATGCCCCATCTGTGCCTGAGCACACAGATGCCGACTATGCACTCTGTGCATAGGACATCCCAGAAACCGCACTCTGTACATAGCGCATCCCTGAACTCGGCACAGAACGCACTCCTGGTATTATTGCTCCTTTAAGACGCTCTCACTGTGCAATTTGGCCACACCCACCGTTTGATGCAGTTGTGTGCAGGGGGGGGGGGGGGGGGGCGCGGTTGAGTTCTTGCACCTAATCTTTAACTTTAAGCCCTGGATAAATGTATATAGTCTTACAGAAACAACCGGCACTATTATGGCGGCTATAATGCTGATGCGGCCCACAACTAAACTGTATTCGACTCCCTTGACCCATGGGATGCCTAACTGCTCAGCTACCCGGCAACACATATTTCCAGAACATAGCCGACCCATCTAGCCTATCAAATGTCTTGAAAGGCAAAAAGAAGAGCGTGTACCTGAAAGAGCCACAGCACCTGGCTGTATGGGAGCGGGACTGGCTGGAACCGGCGTGGTGGGATCCGAAGAACCCGTGTCAAAGCATTTCCTGTTCTCTGTCCCCTCTGGAATCATATCCGGGGTGCTGCACTTGCCGTTGACCTGTTCGAATTCCTGGACCTTAGAACAAAACAATAAAAAAAAATGAGAACACAATTTAATCAATAGCCTCTTTTCTGTAATGTTCTGCTACAACAGGCAACAGGTAAAGCTACAGCTTAGCTTGGTGACGTCGCATAAAGGGATTGCACATTAGTTTTGTGATGTCACATAAAGGGATTGTACATTAGCTTGGTGACGTCACATACAAGGATTATACATTAGCTTGGTGACGTCACCTTAGGGGATTGCACATTAGCTTGGCAACGTCACATAAAGGAACTGTACATTAGCTTGGTGATGTCACATAAGGGGATTGTACATTAGTTTGGCGACATCACAAAGGGATTGCACATTAGCTTGGTGACGTCACATAAAAGGATTATACATTAGCTTGGTGACGTCAGAAAGGGATTGCACATAACTTGGTGACGTCACACAAAGAGACTGTACATTAGCTTGATGACGTCACACAAGGGGATTACACATTAGCTTGGTGACGTCAGAAAGGGATTGCACATAACTTGGTGACGTCACACAAAGAGACTGTACATTAGCTTGATGACGTCACACAAGGGGATTACACATTAGCTTGGTGACGTCACATAAAGGGATTATATATTAGTTTGGTGACGTCACATACAGGGATTGTGCATTAGCTTGGTGACGTCACATAAAGGGAATGCACAATAGCTTGGTGACGTCACATACAGGGGATGCACATTAGCTTGGTGACGTCACATAAAGGGATTGCACATTGGCTTGGTGACTTCACATAAAGGGATTGCACATTAGCTTGGTGACGTCACATATAGGGATTGCACATTAGCTTGGAGACGTCACATAAGGGGATTGTACATTAGCTTGGTGACGTCACATAAAGGGATTGCACATTAGCTTGGCGACGTCACATAAGGGTATTGTACATTAGCTTGGCGACGTCACATAAGGGTATTGTACATTAGCTTGGTGACATCGCATAAGGGGATTGTACATTAGCTTGGCGACGTCACATAAGGGTATTGTACATTAGCTTGGTGACGTCACATAAAGGGATTGCACATTAGCTTGGCGACGTCACATAAGGGGATTGCACATTAGCTTGGTGACGTCACATAAAGGGATTGTACATTAGCTTGGTGATGTCACATAAAGGGATTGTACATTAGCTTGGTGACATCACATAAGGGGATTGTACATTAGCTTGGTGACGTCAGAAAGGGATTGCACATAACTTGGTGACGTTACACAAAGAGACTGTACATTAGCTTGATGACGTCACACAAGGGGATTACACATTAGCTTGGTGACGTCACATAAAGGGATTATATATTAGTTTGGTGACGTCACATACAGGGATTGTGCATTAGCTTGGTGACGTCACATAAAGGGAATGCACAATAGCTTGGTGACGTCACATAAAGGGATTGCACATTGTTTTCGGTATAGTTTGTGATTATATGTGGG
This sequence comes from Rana kukunoris, assembly GCA_029574335.1. Taxonomy (NCBI): domain Eukaryota; kingdom Metazoa; phylum Chordata; class Amphibia; order Anura; family Ranidae; genus Rana; species Rana kukunoris. The sequence continues at coordinate 159,431,715 of CM056058.1, read as the reverse complement.
CATGGAGGGGGTCACTACATAAACAGGTGGTCCTTCCTTATTTGCAGTGCTACACAATGGCTGTGCATTTATCGCTCCGTCTCACAAAGGAAGCCAGCGAGTCTGTCGATTCCTGGGAAGAGCTCGGTTTGTGTATCTGTTTTGCATTTATATTATTTGGGGTATAAATAATTGAGTATTTTTGTACTGAATACAATGCACACCCAGATATCGTATCTCACCAGCGGAGGTATTACAGTGCAGCACACAGCTCCCTCTAGTGGTTAATCTACAAATAATAATTTCTACATATAATACAACATCCCATGAGGCATTGTAAAGCTCTGACATTCATGACATTCACAGACATGACTAGGGCATGATGGGAATTGTAGTTCCTGAACAACAGGAGGGCTGTAGTTTGAAGAACCCTGATATTAAGAAACAGCAACAAGCCACATCACAAGTTACTTTAAAGTGGTTGTAAACCCTTCCATATACTTGGTGCAGCGACTGGCCTGTGATACACCAAGATGAAACAAATCTTACATAAGTTGTATCTGTCTATCTGCAGTCTTCTCTACATCCTCTCAAAGCCCTTCATTTATAAAGCTTCTCCGAGAGTTCAGAAAAAAAGGGAGTGGAGAGTTAAGGTTACACTCAGTGAGGGGAACCCCTGAGAGCTGATTGGAGGGAAGGGACACATCCACTTTCACACAGGAACAAAGCCGAGGCTGTCAATCAGCTGGGGGTCCCTCCCCTGTCACCTCTTGGTGTCCGAGAAAAATTGTCAGAAGTGACTCGTGCAAATAGAGGAAGGAGGCAGCAGACAGAAATACAACTTAGACTGGCCATACACCTATAGATTATCTGCAGATTTTCTATGGTCAGATGGAAAAGTGGAACAGATTCCTCCATCTACGCTGAACCGTGTGGATGGAAGAATCTCCCACTGGCCCAAGCTTCCATATCTTGCTAGTCGGCCCCCCGCTGGCTCTCACAATATCTGAACATTCTCATTGGGTGCAGGCATTGTTTAGGTTGAGGCTGGGTTCACACTGGTACCACAACGACAGGGTGCCCTGAGGGAAAGCGATTCTACGACGGGGCACTTGAGAAGAGGAGGAGCCAAGAGCACCACTGAGGGACCCCAGAAGAGAAGGGTCGGGGCCACTCTGGGCAAAACCAACTGCACAGAGGAGGTAAGTATAACATGTAGGGTTGTCCCGATACCACATTTTTAAGACCGATACTTTTTTTTTAAGTACTAGCCGATACCGATTACCGATACTTTTTTTTTATGTCATGTGTCAGTGTTTTTTTTTTATTTTACAATTAAAAATTTTTTTTGTTGTTTTTCACAATGCTTTCTTGGGGGGGAGGGGTGCATGGTGTCAGTGTTTTTTTTTTTTAATATGTATTATTTTTTACAATTAATTATTTTTATTATTTATTGCTATTTTTTTTTCTTAGCCCTGTTGGGGGTCTTTGGTGAGATATCAGGGGGTCTTAACAGACCTCTGACATCTCCCCTTTGAGACAGAAAAAGGGACTAAGGACAGTCCCTTTCTCAGCTGCACTGAAAATGAATGGTGAGAAGACAGAGGCTCCTATCTATTCATAAACTGAAACATTGTAAACACAGTTTACAATGTTTCAGTTATATTATCACTAACTCTGTTCATTCGGAAAAGGTAGGAGCTGGGTTCAACGGCTCCTACCGCCGCTCTCCATCCTGACAGAGGGGGTAGAGGAGGAGGACATGGAGGGTGACACCGCGTAGGGGGGGAAGCAGCAGCAAGGAGGGGGGGACACAGAGCATGAAGGAGGACAGCTGCGGCACGGAGGGGGAGAGCAGAACTGAGGAGGATAGCAGTGGCAGGGAGGGGGGACACGGAGCATGGAGGGGGAGCACAGAGCCAAGGAGGATAGCAGCGGTACAGAAGGGGGGACACAGCATGGTGGGGGAGAGCAGAACCCAGGAGGATAGCAGTGGCATGGAGGGGGGACACGGAGCGTGGAGGGGGAGAGCAGAACGGATGGGGGAACTGGAGGAGGATACAGGGAAAGTCAGGTATCGGGTGAAGTATCGGAGCATTTTCTCCGAGTACAAGTACTCAGGGAAATGCTTAGTATCGGTTCCGATACCGATGCTAGTATCGGTATCGGGACAACCCTAATAACATGTTTGTTTTTTAAGAAAAAAATATACTTTTTTTTTTTTTAGGATAATGAAAGATGAACTAATTGATTGACAATAACACACTTTGGGTTCTCCTGTCCTTAAGGATGGTGGAAAACAGACAGAATATGAATAAGGTCGGATCACATCCACATACCTGGCCTGTAAACCCCTACTCACCCACCTTCTTTCGGACCAGTGACATGACTCCGATTCTGGTGAGGACATGCTGGCGAGAAAGTCCTTCTCTTGGGACGCCGTCGGCAAAGGTTTCTGCCCCGTCAGCCCCCGGTTCACAGAGGTGTCTCATAAACAAAGACACGTACGCCCTGCAATGATTTATCCACATGAAAAACTACAGGCAAACACATCCAAACATCCTAACGTTCTTTTATGCATTTTGAAAGTCAGACAGAGGACATGACATCCTGCGCTGCAGCCCGGGAACACCTAGTACAGTACTTAAAAAAAAAAAGGTACCAAATAAAAAAAAAAAAAATATCCAAAAAATGATGGGTGGTCTTTCGTTTAAGAACCATTAAGAGCCAGTGGCCTGCACGCTGAACCCGGAAGAGCCAGCGAGACTCTCGGTGAGACATGAGATGAGCTCAGTGGGTCAACGCTGGATCCACTGGATGGGGGAGTATCTGAAATGTCCAGATACTATCAGGTAAATGGGGTTACATATCTCAGTAGGCATAAGCTTTTATTGACGAACAGGAGGAGGGAGCGGGCCTATCCGGGCGTCATCGAGTGGCCTGCACGCTGAACCCGGAAGAGCCAGCGAGACTCTCGGTGAGGCATGAGATGATCTCGAGACTCTCGGTGAGGCATGAGATGATCTCGAGACTCTCGGTGAGGCATGAGATGATCTCAGTGGGTCAACACTGGATCCACTAGATGGCTGAGTATCTAAAATGTCCAGATACCATCAGGTAAATGTGGTCACATATCTCAGTAGGCATAGGCTTTCATTGACAAATGGCAGGAAGGAGCGGGCCTAACTGGGCTTTATTAGGTGGCCTGTCCGCTGAACCCGGAAGAACCAGTGAGACTCACATTGAGATGATCTCAGTGGGTCAATGCTATATCCACTGGATGGGTGAGTATCTGAAATGTCCAAATACCATCAGGACAGTGGGGTCACAGATCCCAGTAGGCATAGGCTTTCATTGACGAACAGAAGGGAAACATGGCAGCCTCATCCAGGCCTCATTGAGTGGTCTGCCTGCTGAACCCGGAAGATCCAGCTAGACTCTCGATGAGGCATGAGATAATCTCAGCGGGTCCACACTGGATCCACTAGATGGGTGAGAATCTGAAATGTCCAGATACCATCAGGTAAATGGGGTTACATATCTCAGTAGGCATAAGCTTTCATTGACAAACAGGAGGAGGGAGCGGGCCAATCTGGGCGTCATCGAGTGGCCTGCCAGCTGAACCCGGAAGAGCCAGTGAGACTCTCAATGAGATGATCTCAGTGGGTCAACGCTGGATCCACTGGATGGGGGAGAATCTGAAATGTCCACATACCACCATCGGGTAAGTGGGGTCACATATCCCAGTAGGCATAAGTTTTCATTGACAAACAGGAGGAGGGAGCGGGCCTATCCAGGCGTCATTGAGTGGCCTGCCAGCGGAACCCAGAAAAGCCAGTGGGCGGCATGCTGAACCTGGAAGAGCCAGCAAGACTCTCTGTGAGGCATGGGATAATCTCAGCGGGTCAATGCTGGATCCACTGGATGGGTGAGAATCTGAAATGTCCAGATACCATCAGGTAAGTGGGGTCACATATCCCAGCAGGCATAGGCTTTCATTGACGAACAGGAGGCAGGAGCAGGCCTATAGGTGTCTCATTGAGTGGCCTGCCCGCTGAACCCGGAAGAGCCAGCGAGACTCTCGGTGAGGCATGAGATGATGATCTCAGCGGGTCAACGCTGGACCCACTGGATGGGTGAGTATCTGAAATGTCCATCAGGTAAGTGGGGCAAAAAAAAAAATGGGGGAGGTCGGTCGCAGTTCCTCTTTAGAAAAGCTTGGTAGACAACCAGCGGTGCCCAAAGAAATATCACTGTTGTCCAATTAATCTAACAGTGTCGAAAATGGGAGACTGATCTCATGTGTGTTACCACCATAACATAGACAGTAAAAACCATGGAAGTTTCTGTAGCGAAAGACAAATATTAACCACTTAAGGACCCCTTCACGCCAATATAAATCGGCAGAAGGGCACGGCTGGGCACAATCACGTACCTGTACGTCCTCTTTAAGGCCCAGCCGTGAGGTCGCAAGCGCGCCGCTGCTTTTGCGACACGGTCTGAAGCTCCGTGACCGCGGGACCCACGGACCTAATTGCCGCCGGTGTCCGGCGATCGGTCACAGAAGCTGAAGAACGGGGAGAGGTGAGTGTAAACACACCTTCCCCGTTCTTCATTGTGGCAATGACAGTGATCGTGTGTTCCCTGATATAGGGAACGACGATCACTGACGTCACACGTCCAGTCATGAATAATTTCCTTTTTTGTCCACCACAGGTGAATGCCGCAGCTATGCGCGTCACGCCTTCCGAAAATAGCAATTTAAATGCATTTTTTGCTGTGAAAATGACAATTGTCCCAAAAAAATTTCAAAATTGTCCGAAGTGTCCGCCATAATGTTGCAGTCACGAAAAAAATTGCTGATCGCCGCTATTAGTAGTAAAAAAAAAAGAAAATAATAAAAATGCAATAAAACTAATCCTTATTTTGTGAACGCTATACATTTTGCGAAAACCAACTGATAAATGCTTATTGCGATTATTTTTACCAAAAATATGTAGAAGAATACGTATCGCCCTAAACTGAGGAAGAAAATTAGTTTTTTATTATATATTTTTGGGGGATAGTTATTATAGCAAAAAGTAAAAACGATTGTTTTTTATTTTAATTGTCGCTCTATTTTTGTTTATAGCGCAAAAAATAAAAACCGCAGAGGTGATCAAATACCACCAAAATAAATCTCTGTTTGTGGGAAAAAAAGGACGCCAGTTTTGTTTGGGAGCCACGTCGCACGACCGCGCAATTGTCAGTTAAAGCGACGCAGTGCCGAATCGCAAAAAGGCCCAAGGTCCTTTAGCAGCATTTTGGTCCGGGTCTTAAGTGGTTAAACAGTAAGTTGAGCAATTAAAAAAAAAAAAAAACAGCATACTGGCGCTGACGCCAGTATGCTGGATGGGATGGGACAGACTAGATTTAGGGTGAACCACCTCTTTAACATAATGGTCCGGGGCTGAAGTGGTTAAAGAAGAACCTACAAAAAATGTGAAATATTTCAGACCTGCTTCATCCACAGAATCCGTTGCCCAGGCTCTGAAACAATGCTGCCACCTTGTGGAAACCAACATTCTCACCACAAATGAGGTAGGAGGACACAACTGTACCTAAATTCTTTCTCGCTCTTCCCACGGAGGTCCCGGACGAGCCAGTGTGAATTGAAGGCATCCTGCGGAGGCATTCCCCATCTCATTATTGCATTTAGGAAGGCCTTACGTTGTCTAGCATTAAACCCAAGAACCTAAAAAAATAAAAACGGAACATGTTGCAGTTTTATTTTTATTGCCTTTATAAGTAAAGTTTTTGTAGAAAGTATTTTGCATACATCTTATGTGGAAAGGGCATTTAAATTTACAGACTTTAACCACTTGAGGCCCGCGATATAGCCGAATGACAGCTACAGCGCAGACCTGAATTTCCAAGCCGGCCGCCCCTTAAGCCGTTCCCCGCGCGCGCTCCAGAGCGCGCGGCGGGGAAGCTCTGTGTTGGCCATGTCCCAATCAGAGTGGCCGTTTGCGAAGCGATCTGCGCGGCCAATGAGAGATGATCTCATATGTAAACATACAAGATCATCTCTCATTGCCGGCTCACACAGAGACAGCGTCCTGTCTCTGGAGAGGAGACCGATCTGTGTCCCTTGTACAAAGGGACACAGATCGGTCACCTCCCCAGTCACCCCCCACAGTTAGAACACTATGTAGAGAATACATTTAACCCCTTCCTCACCCCCTAGTGTTAACCCCTTCAATGCCAGTCACATTTATACAGTAATTAGTGCATATTTATAGCACTGATCGCAGTATAAATGTGAATGGCGCCAAAAATGTGTCAAAAGTGTCCGATGTGTCCGCCATAGCGTCGCAGTCCCAATAAAAATCGCAGATCTCCGCCATTTCTAGTAAAAAAAAAAAAATAATAATAATAATTCTGTCCCCTATTTTGTAGGCGCTATAACTTTTGCGCAAACCAGTCGCCTATTGCGATTTTTTTTTTTACCAAAAATATGTAGAAGAATACGTATCGCCCAAACTGAGCAAAAAAATTTGTTTTTTTTTAAAAAAAATTGGGCTATTTATTACAGCAACAAGTAAAAAATATTGTATTTTTTTTTCAAAATTTACGCTCTTTTTTTGTTTATAGCGCAAAAAATAAAAACCGCAAAAAATACCACCAAAAGAAATCTCTACTTGTGGGAAAAAAAGGACGTCAATTTTGTTTGGGAGCCACGTTGCACGACCGCGCAATTGTCAGTTAAAGCGACGCAGTGCCGGAAGCTGAAATTTCGCCTGGGCAGGAGGGGGGTGTATGTGCCTAGTAATCAAGTGGTTAATGAAAAAAAAAAAAAAGAGACCCAACATTTTGGACCCCCTAAAATGGCAATGAAAAGCCCACATGACATGACTCAGGTACCTCAATATTCCCTCCGACCCTCGCTAAAAGCGGTGGGAGTGGTTTGTCCCGGTCGTTCTTCAGCTGTCTTCGAGACTGTCTCCTGCCACCTAAGAGCCAAACAAAGCAAAAAGGTCATTAGTGATCTCTGGTGAAGGTGGCAATACAGTCCCCTGCCAGACCTCTCCAATCAGCAGGAAGCACAAGCTTTGAAGATTGCTGGACCACTTCAGAGAGACCGCTGCTTCCTCGCAGACAGCACAAGTCCTCTCAGCAGCATGCTGTCATCAGAGAGATGTTGGGGCTGGTGCTGGGGTGCTACTTACAACAGTAAGACATTTACATTTGAAGTGGTTGTAAACTCTTACATATATCCAGTAAGGTGCCTGGCCTCAGGTGATTTACAGATGAAAAAATAAAATAAAATTCTCCTACATAAGTTGGACCTGTTTATCTGCAGCATCTTCTCTACAGACAAAGTGCTGAATTCATAAAGTTTGTCTTTAAAAAGAAGGGGCGGAGAGCTGAAATTACTCACTGCAGAGCTCAGTGAAAGCTGATTGGAAAGAAGGGACACATCCCTCTCCACACAGTTTACAGCATGGGAGCCCAACCTGTGGTCCTACAGCTGTTACAGAACTACAAGTCCCATCATGCCTCTGCCTAACTGTCAGCCTTGCAGTGCCTCATGGGATCTTTATTTTTGCAATAGCTGGAGGGCCACAGGTTCAGCACTCATGGTTCACAGCAGGGGTGGCCAACTAGTGGCCAGGGGGCCATATGTGGATAGACACAGGTGCACTATGCTGCGCCCGCGGGGTGGGTAAACCACCCAAAGCAGTCTTAGGCCCTTTTCACATCATCAGCCCGACCAAATGGAACCCTCATTTCACCTCTACAGAGCAACAGATGTCCATTTACGCCCGCCTACCTCCAATCCAAAAAACAGATGGGAATTCGTCCCCGTCCATCTGGGCAGATTGGAGGGCCTATAGAGTAGCCGTGACCTGTCACCCGCCTGCTCCGGTCATTGTGGCCCGCAACTGGTTACCAAGTTGCTTAAATGGCCCTCGCTATTCAAAAGGTTGTTCACCCCTGGTTTACAGGAACAGAGCTGAGACTGTTAATCACCGGCTGTGTGCTGGAGCTCCCTCCCCTGTCACCATGTATCCCTTGGTGTCAGAAAACTTCATTACACTTCCTGCTCATTGATGATTGTAAGTGCATTTTTTTTTTTTTTAAACTTCAGTTGGGGAAATTTGTCTCCCAAGGAAACAATTCTGAGAACTTTTGAGACTGTTCTACAACTAAGGCCCTTTTCATACTGGAGCGTTTTTCGAGCGTTATTCGAGCGAAGCCTTATCTGCAACCCCAATGGGCTGGTAAAGCACCGATAAGACCCTAAAGTTTTAGGGCGTTTTTGCAGTGCCTGGGTGTGAAAGGGTAAGGCGTTTTTACAGCGCTTTTCAATTCATTTCAATGGAGAGGGGCGTTTTTGGAGCGTTTTTTTCAGCGCCCAAAAGCTGCTCCAAAGATGCTGCTTGCAGGACTTTTCTCAACGCCCCGCCAGTTCAACGCCTCAGTGTGAAAGGGCAAGGCGTTTTTACAGCGCTTTCAATTCATTTCAATGGAGAGGGGCATTTTTTTCAGCGCTCAAAAGCTGCTGCTTGCAGAACTTAGCGTAAAAAGGTCCATTGAGATGCATGGAGAGCGTTTTAGGAGCGCTATTTTTAACGCTAAACCGCTGTAAAAATGGGGGGGGGGGGGGGCTAAAAAAAACAAGAAGGGGTTGAAGAGTCTCGCGGCCTTGGGCTGTCTAAGCAGTCCCGGGCCGGGTGTTACACAGGCACAGTGAAGCCGCCTCCCCCTCCAGTGCTTATGTGTACACAGGGGGAGGGAACCTGCTTCCTGTGCCATGCTGATGGCTGAACTGAGGTACTGAATGGGATGGGGGAGAGGGGGTCTGTCTGTGCTGAAGAGGGGTCTGTACTGAAGGGGGGTCCATCTGTGTGAAGGGGGGTCTGTACTGAAGGATGGTATGTGCTGAAGGGGGGTCTGTGCTGAAGGGAGGGGTCTGTGCGGAATGGGGGGTCCATCTGTGCTGAAGGGGGGGTCTGTACTGAAGGATGGTATGTGCTGAAGGGAGGGGTCTGTGCGGAATGGGGGGTCTGTACATTCTCTAGCCTATATTTATATGGGCATGGAGTGAAGCTGAATTATCTGAAGAGCTATTTCACACTGTCAGCTGGCCGTATTATCGGTAAAAAGCGGCGCTTTACCATCATTTTAGCTGCGGTATTTGGCCACTAAGTGGGGTGCTTTGAACCCCCGCTAGTGTTTGAAGAAAGCGTTAAATGTGATTGTGTATCGCCGCTGCCGAAAATGTCAGCGGACGCCCATGACAGTATGGAATAGACCAGAGCAGAACTCATGTTGGTCATAATGCCCCCCACTGCAGGGGATAGTTTTTTCGAGTTGGGCTTTAAATGGATATCCTTTGCCTTTTATAAAGATTTTCCACCAATCTTGGCCGCTAAAGACAATCACCCTCGGTTGACCCAGCTAATTTGCCCCACATCTGGTCCAATAGCAATCCACATAGACATTATGGAAAAAGTTTAACTCACTCTGACCTTCGGGCTTCTCTTCAAAATCTTCGTCTTCATCCTCTGAGCCAACGGAATATTCTGATTGGTTGTCAGAGAGATCATCTTGCCATTCTACAAGAAAAGGAGAAGAGCAAATGTTAGGATCTACAAGGCAGCTGGTGAAGGGCCGGGAAGAATTGTGTAGTTCGGATGAGGATGTGAGCTGCCACAATGACCACCACTTTCATCCCCGAGACGGCAAGCACAGGAAGGTCAGGGGACCGCTCCACGGGAAGACGTTCTGAATCAGCCAGGAGGTCACAGGTCATTTCAAAAGTTCTGAAATCAGCCTAACCCCAACCCAGCCAGTGGCCATTTGGAAGGACAAGCACAAGTGATACTTCAGATTTTGAAGATTACAGGTTCTGCACGCTGGCAACAAAATCTCTTCCCACTTTCCTCGGCCATTACAAGGCTCTCTTGGCTCGGGGTGTTGACACTGGACGTCTGAAGAGAGAAGAGATGACCTGCTGTGGGTAAAGCCACTAGTAATCACTTGGAACTGAAATATAAGAGAGAGTAGCAGTGCAAACAGCAACGGTTAGTAACTCACGGTAACCAGTTTCTGTAGCAGGTGTCTAGTTATTGGTTGCCAGGGGTGATTGAACACAAGTTATTGGTTGCCAGGGGTGATTGAACACAGTTAATGGTCACTTGGTGGCCTTGTGAAACTGGAACCATGGCAAACAAATGCATGTATTAAATACATGCGTTTACATTTTTACTCGCCAAAAAAATTTGCAGTGTTGGCAGTAAAGTGACTTTGTGACTTCAGTTTTAGCATTACTGCTTCCAGGGGTCAGCTACCTGTTCATTAGACAGAGGTGATGATGTGGTTTCCCTGTCCAATGAAGGAGGCTAGAGGCAGAGAGAGAGAGAGAGATAACAAAAGCTGCATTGCTGAGCCAGGAAGCTTAAAGCTGGCCATAGACAGAGTGATCTTTGTAGGCAGGGGGCGTATCTACAGCCAAACAATTAAGGCAAATTTTTCAGGAGGGCGGTGCTGCTCCTAGGCAGAAGGGACACTATGAGCACGAGCAGTGGCGCTGCTACAGGGGTGTGTATCGCACCTGAGACACCCCCCCCCAGAGAGGTGACACCAGGGACGGCCGTGGACTGATCGTTCGGTGACAAGGGGAGCAAAGCTAGAGCAGCCTCCGGTCTCGGAAGTAGCTCACTTGGCAGAGCAGGTTGGAGTCTTGGGCTGTGATCGCACTTCGGCAGCCTGGCTACAAACAGCTGGTAAAAAGGAGCCCCCCTCTCTCCCTCCACTTCTGAAGAGGTGGGGCTCTAAGAGCAAGGGGTGGTGCCTAAAGAGGAAGGGGTGGGGGCTAACAATGAAGAGATGGGACCTAAAGAGGAAGGGGTGAAGCCCAAAGAGGAAGGGGGTGTGACCCAGAGAGGAAGGGGTTGGGACCCAGAGAGGAAGGGGGTGGGACCCATAGAGGAAGGGGGTGGGACCCATAGAGGAAGGGGGTGGGACCCAGAGAGGAAGGGGTGGGACCCAGAGAGGAAGGGGGTGGGACCCAGAGAGGAAGGGGGTGGGACCCAGAGAGGAAGGGGGTGGGACCCAAAAAGGAAGGGGTGGGAACTAGGGGTGCAACGGATCGTCACCGATCCGTGATCCGAACGGATCACCCCTTTCGGATCGGCACACCACGCGATCCGCGGAGCGCTCCGGAGCCTCGGCTTTGGCCTAGCTCCGGAGCGGTGGCCATCTTGCTCCACCCCAACCAATCACAGATCGGCTGTGATTGGTTGGATGGATGGGATGTCCCGTCTCTGCACCGGATTGGCCCGTGTGATGAGCGCCCTCTCTGATTGGAAGGCTGCCCGGATTGGCTGGCTGTCTTGGCGCTCTGGATGAACGTGTGGAGCTTGGGGGAACAGTGAGCGTCGCTATGAAGGACGGGGAATCAGTGTTCTTTCTAGTGTGGGGGCAATGTTGGACTGGTCTGGATTCCTGGAACAGTGATGGCGATGACAGTGCAAGTACAGTGAGTTGGATGTTAAACTGGTGTGGGGGCAATGTTAAACTGGCTATTACAGTGACTAGTGTGGGGGCAATGTTAAACTGGCTATTATTACAGTGTTTACTAGTGTGGGGGCAATGTTGGACTGGAACAGTGATGGTGATGACGAGTGGGGGACAATGGTGGACATTACAGTGACGAGTGGGGGGCAATGGTGGACATTGACTTGAATCCGACTTTTTTTCATAAACCTATTTTTTTTTTTTTTTTGCTGATCCGAAAATGATCCGATCCGTGACTCCTGATCCGATCCGTGAGTTTTTTGATCCGTTGCACCCCTAGTGGGAACCAAAGAGGAAGAGGTGGGGCCCAAAGAGGAAGGGGTGGGACCCAAAGAGGAAGGGATGGGACGCAAAGAGGAAGGGATGGGACCCAAAGAGGAAGGGGTGGGACCCAAAGAGGAAGGGGTGGGACCCAAAGAGGAAGGGGTGGGGGCCCAAAGAGGAAGGTGTGGGACCAGCAGTGCGTCAAAACATCTATGGCCAGCTTTACTGCTTAATTAGGAACTGTGTCATCTGCTTGGCTATGTATTGTGGGAAATGTGTAAATCACAAGATTGACTGTATAGAATCACAAATACTCTGGCAAGTAAAACAGTAAACTTGCTGTATATGGGCCAGATTCAGGTAGATGGGAGCATCTTTGCTCTGGAGTAACGTTTATCATTTACGTTACGCTGGCGAAATTTTAGGAGCAAGTGCTGTTATTCGTGAAGCACTTGCTCCTAAAGTTGCGGCAGCGTATCGCAAATGAGCCGGCGGAATTCAAATTGGGCGGGTACGGGGCGTGTATTATTTAAACTAAGCGGGATCCCGCGGCGAACGTACTGCGCATGCATCGACTGTCAATGCATCCCAGTGCGCATGCTCCAAATTCTGTCAGTGAACGTCAAATCCCCATTCATGGACGTTTTACGCAAGCGACGCGATTTTTTTTTTTCTCGACGCGATGACGACAGCTATACTTAACATAGGATACTCCACTAGGGGGCTGCTTTATCTTTACGCCGCGTATCGCTTACGGAAACGTCGGAAAGTCACTGCGTCACGCCCGAATACGATCATGAATTGCCGATTCCCGCTGATTAACATATTTTTTCAGCGTAAATCAGCGGGAATGCCCCCGGCGCCATTTTTAAATTAAAGTTGCGATGCGATGGCGCAATTCAATTGCGCCGATCGCATCGGAACTCCAACCCGGCGTTTCTTGTTTTCTGGTTACAGAAACGCCGGCTTAAAGTGACATTTAGGCTGGAGTATCACTGATACTCCAGCCTAACTCTACCTGAATCTGGCCCTATGTATTTAAATTGTTCTCCCCTGAACACCATACAAACCTCCAGTGCCTGCTGTACTTACCGCTGAGGTGTTCATGCCCATGCAGCCGGTCCAGTGGTCTGGGTATTTGAAATCCTCGCTCTTTTCCCTCTTCTCTGGTCAGATGCTGACCAATCAGAATTGCTCTTGTCCATCCTGGAAGTGCTGCACAAGGCGAGGGGGAGAAGAGCGAGGATGTCAAATCCCCAGACCACTGGACTGGCTGCGCGCACTGACAGTTCAGCATCCCTGGAAGCAAGTACGATGTGGACGGGGGGGTGGTGTCGGGAAGGTGTACAGTGTTCACCTTTTCAGGGGTTTTTTTTTTCTGTAAAAAGGTGAGCTACCACTTATTTAGAGGTCTGCCTGCAATCCCAATTTAAAGCGTTACTAATCCCTATTTTTTTCCCCTAATTAAAATAACAAACATGTCATACTTACCTGCCTTGCTCAATAGTGGTGGTGGTGGTGGGGGGGAGCGTCGCTGCAGCAAAAAGGTCTTTCACCTTAATGCACAGAATGCATTAAAGTGGAGTTCCACTCAAAAGTGGAACTTCCGCTTATATGTCTCCTCCCCCAATCTTGTGCCACATTCGGGGGAGGAGACATATAAACGGACTTCCGTCAGACCTCGCTGGGTTCCCTTACCGGCAATGGCGGTGGCAGTACCCGGAAGCCGATGGACAGGTAATTGTCCTAGTATTAAATGTATACATGCTTTACATTTTTTTGAGGGCGAGACGGAACTCCGCTTTAAGGTGAAACTTTAGGTGGGCCAGGCAGCCTTGCAAGACCCTTACGATGCATCGACTTACATGCCTGCTATGTAAAGCAGCAATTACCCAGAAGCCACTTCACTTTTTTGGAGAGACTCCATGTGCTAAAACATCCAGTTTACAGCACTGCACACAACATGGGGGGAGCATATGAACTCCATGAAGATATCTTGCGTTGCAAAAATCTTTGAAATAAGCTGGCTGTAAAAAAAAAAAAAAAAAAAAAACTTGCCAAAAAACAAAACAAAAAAAAACTTGCCAGCCAAAATAGACCACGGCAGTCAGTTCTTGATTGGGTCACCAAATGTTGGATAGGACGCCATATTGAAAGAGGCATTGTGGAGGCACACTGAGTTGATCATGTGACAGGGATCCATGCATCAGAGTGTTTTGGTTGTAAGTTATATCTAATGATTAGTACCGCGCATATCACCTTGATCCTCCTGAGAAGCATCATTGTAGTTGACTTGCTTACGGATCCGCTTTCCTTTTCCGAGATTCCTGGCGAGGTCTTCCTGCTGCTGCTCATAATGGTGACGCAGCAGCTTCTCCCAGTAATCGGGATCCACGTTCTCTTCCTGTTTGATGATTTCCCGCTCCACTTCCTCCTAAATTTTTAACGAAACATTGTGGCCACGTTAACAAAAGTAACGCCAGAAAGCCATTACAAAGGACACTCAGCCCAATAAAACCAAACAGATCATGTATTCCATGTCAAGCCCGGGCCAGAATCTCGTCAGGGAAAAAAAAAAATTGTTTTTCCTGACGAGATTCTTGGCAAGGATCTCTTGCCGCCCCGAGTGCACATGCACTCCTTTCAAAAGAACCGCGGTTCTTTTGGAAGGCAAGAACGTGGCGACGTCATCGCATACGATGCCGTCGCCGCCATCTTGCTGCACCCTACCTATGCTTAGGAAGCTACCGAGCATGCGTCAAAGTCATTTCGAGCATGCGCGGGTTTCCACGGCGACGGGTAAGTAGTATACACACTCTCGGGTTTCTCGGCGGGAAAACACTGCTGAGAATCACGACGAGAAAATAAAGAGCAAGTTCTCTATTTTTTCTTGTTGAGATTTTAGGCCGTTTTCTTGACGAGAAACCTGAAAGCCGGGAGCTGCGGTGGCTCAACACGATTGGCACTGCGCTGACAAGCCGTTCACCTCTGCAGCCAAGGGTTCGGATCCCGATCTCGGCTGCATGTGAATTGAGTTTGGTGGTCTCAGCCCGGCTCCGGGTGGGTGTGCTATGCGAGGTAAGCCTGCGCTTAGTACGCCCACCCCCCTCCCACAAAAACCCCCACACTTACACTCACTCGAAATTGGGTTAACATGCACGCACTTTGGCCACGCGGTCTCTAAAAAAAGAGAGGCAAAGGACTAACAGGGCTGGCTGAGCGGGCTAGGTCCTCTCACTCCCTTATAGGGAGTCCCTCTGCCCCGTTGGGCTTCAAAGCGGAGCAGGTAGGGTGGGCTGTGTGGGAGGACCCCCTCACATCCCCCGCACCTGTCATTGCCACCCGGGGGCATGGAGAAAAGATGTCAGATTGCCTTTGGGGGAGGTCTGCCTACTCCCAAACTCCTGCAGTCCGGCTCCTCTCTCGAGTACACGCACAAAATACACTTTGAAAAAAAAAAAGAAGAGAAACCTGAAAGCCTCATATACACCTGCAGTATACTCGGCGGGAAAGCTCTGCCGTCAGTTTTCTTGCTGGTTCTGAGTAAACCGAGCGTGTGTACCAGGCTTGAGCCAAGCATTGTAGGGAGGCACAGCGGATTCCCAGTGCTGGTAACTTTAAAGTGTTATATTAACAAACATCAGATAGAGATAGGGCTTAGGGTACCCCAAGACCCAGAGAGCCCCAAAAAGAAGAACGGGCAAAGTGGACTATTCCGGTACAGAATAAATGGATAATTTCAAAATGAAAATATATAAAAAAAATAGGTAAAAAAAATAGGTAAATTTATTGACACAGTATCAAAAATATAAAAAAAATCATCAAACATCACAAACAGATAAAACAATACAAATATTGTGACAACTATAACCGAAAAAGCATTGTCACAATATTTGAATTGTTTTATCTGTCTGTGATGTTTGATGTTTTTTTTTTAATACTGTGTCAATAAATGTACCTAATTTTTGATATATTTTCGTTTTGAAATTATCCATTTATTCTGTACCGGAATAGTACACTTTGCCCGTTCTTCTTTTTGAAGCTCTCTGGGTCTTGGGGTACCCTAAGCCCTATCTCTACCTAATCTAGCCTTGGATGATGGTACGATTACTAAATGTATTTTGTATGTTTATTTAAGAGGCTACAAATTGATTCATAATAACAAACATGTCATACTTACCTGCCCGGTGTAATGCTTTTTCACAGAGCAGACCCGATCCCCCTCTTCTTGGGTCTCACACTGGTGCTCCTGGCTGGTAGCTTGCTGTGGGGGGGCACCCAAGCAGGTACGCTCATGACCCGCGGCTGTGTGTGTTCATTCACACACGGACGCACCCCTTTTGTCTCCTGATTGGTTCTCTGGCTCTGATTGACAGGACTGCAAGTCATACACAAGGGGTTAGATAACCACTTAATGACTGCCCCATAGCATATTTACTGCTACAAGGGCGGCAATTCTGTGCAGAATCACACATATACATATACGAGATTCCGAACTTCCGCCTAGGGGGCGTGTGCCACTAATGCTGTCATTAGTCACAGCAGAAGCCAATCAGTGGGTGCTGGCGAATGGATGTCCGCCAGAACCCGCCGATCGTTGGGAAGAGAGGTTAAACGGAGCTCTGCCTGTATAAACAAGGTAGAGTTCAGTCCAGACAGGAGGAGGGTGATGTTTGTTTTTTTGGCGCATTGTCGCACAACCGCGCAATTGTCAGTTAAAGTAACGCAGTGCGATATCGCAAAAAAATGGCCTGGTCATGAAGGGGGGCAAATCTTCCAGCGGTCAAGTGAAGGAAAAAGGAATAAAGTACCAGCACCTGCTGATCGTCTGGAGGAAGAGAGGTTTTTTTTTTTTACCTGCAATGGTTCTGCACAGGTATCCGCCTCTTCTTGGGTCACTGTACGAATGACACTGGGTAGGAAGGAGTTAACATCTGGGGCAATCAAAGGGTTGACCGAGTGCCTAGGGAGGGCACTGTGTACTGTTTTCTTAAGAGAAATCTCTCTCCTGTCAATCGCTCCAACAATTGGTGGGTCTCACCCATGACTTATTGGCCGGGACCTGGTGATTGGCAGAAATTGTGTCCTGGCGCCTGGGCTTTTGTCAGCCCATTCCCTGTTGGCACTAGGCATTTCAGCATTTCCGGGTAGGGGCGCGCGCCCACCCGGCTGCGGTCTCATTGGCTTCCTTGTCAGCCCCTACCCGGAAATGCAGAAATGCCTGGTGCCAACAGGGAATGGGCTGACAAAAGCCCAGGCGCCAGGACACAATTTCTGCCAATCACCAGGTCCCAGCCAATAAGTCATGGGTGACACCCACCAATCCTTGGATTCCCTACCCGGAAATGCAGAAATGCCTGGTGCCAACAGGGAATGGGCTGACAAAAGCCCAGGCGCCAGGACACAATTTCTATTCGCTATGGTGACCTGGCGCCTGGGATTTGTCTAGCCCTGCTCTACATGATTGCTCTCCTATGTATGTACATACATTAGTGCACACAACAAACAAAAGGATTGTTCCATTTTCATTACTTGAGAACATAAAAACATTATTCTTCATCACAGGAGAACTCTATAATCGTTATCTCCTCTGTGATGTGGCGGTTTTAGACAAATGGTATGTAGTGGAGTTCTCCTTCAGAGAAGATTTGTACGGCTATAAACAAAGAACATTTTACCACTCCGTCCTCCTCCCGCACAACATACTGAGCCACTTTGAAAGAGCTCAGGTACTCGTTCATGTTCTGGATCTCAGTATCCTCTGTAGCGTCTTGGTTGCGGTCCAGCAGTTTTGAGATGGCGCCATCATCGTAGTGGATGACACTGCTGTCTTCAACATCCTTTATGTCACCTGCGGGGTGTAGAGGTGACACTTGTATTAATCTCCACAAAACACAAAGGATTTATTACTACGGGTTATGCAACGACAGTGTAAGGACCAGGCTGCTCCAAGTCATACTGGCGCCCTCAGCTCACCATGGGATGGGATCAGCAGAGCAGCCATCACCGGCAAGATAGCCAAGTGAGAGGGTTAATACCTGTTCTTTAGTCCTATCCGAGCTACTTGATTGACACACCAGTAACACCCAAAACTCCATGTTACTACCCCACAGTACACTAGAGACCCAACCACAACCACCAGAGACCCAACCACAGCCACCAGAGACCCAACCACAGCCACCAGAGACCCAACCACAGCCACCAGAGACCCAACCACAGCCACCAGAGACCCAACCACAGCCACCAGAGACCCAACAACAGCCACCAGAGACCCAACCACAGCCACCAGAGACCCAACCACAACCACCAGAGACCCAACCACAGCCACCAGAGACCCAACCACAGCCACCAGAGACCCAACCACAGCCACCAGAGACCCAACCACAGCCACCAGAGACCCAACCACAGCCACCAGAGACCCAACCACAGCCACCAGAGACCCAACCACAGCCACCAGAGACCCAACCACAGCCACCAGAGACCCAACCACAGCCACCAGAGACCCAACCACAGCCACCAGAGACCCAACCACAGCCACCAGAGACCCAACCACAGCCACCAGAGACCCAACCACAGCCACCAGAGACCCCACCATAGCCAGCACAGACCCAACCATAGCCACCAGAGACCTCACACAGCCACCAGAGACCTTACACAGCCAGTAGAGACCTTATACAGGCTGTGGAGACCTCACACAGCACAGACCCTACCATAGCCACCAGAGACCCTACCATAGCCACCAGAGACCCTACTGTAGCCACCAGAGACCCTACTGTAGCCACCAGAGACCCTACTGTAGCCACCAGAGACCCTACTGTAGCCACCAGAGACCCTAATGTAGCCACTTGGGAGTTGCACTTAAGAGTATGCACAGTCAACCAGAGACCCCACATAGCCACATGAAACTCTGCACAGTTGACTAGAGAGCCCACATAGCCGTCTGAGATTCCGCACAGTCCACCAGAGACCCCACCATAGCCAGCAGAGATTTTGCACAGCCACCAGAGACCTCGCACAGCCACCAGAGACCTCGCACAGCCACCAGAGACCTCACACAGCCACCAGAGACCTCACACAGCCACCAGAGACCTCACACAGCCACCAAAGACCCTGCTTAGCAATCAGAGAACCTACCATAGCCACCAGAGACCCTACCATAGCCACCAGAGACCCCACATAGCCACTTGAGTGTTGCACTTAAGAGTCTGCACAGTCAACCAGAGACCTCACATAGCCACGTGAAAGTCTGCACAGTTGACTAGAGAGCCTGCATAGCCACCTGAGATTCCGCACAGTCCACCAGAGACCCCCACACAGCTCCCAGATAAAGCCACCAGAGACCCCACATTATCCGCTTTTATTGTACAGAGAGGAAGAGGTGGAGCCTAAAGAGGAAGGGGTAGAGTTTACATATGAAGGGGCGGATTTAAAAAAAAGGGGAGAGGCAAATTTAGATGGGGTGGGCACTCTATTTTAGTATTGCCTAGGGCAGAACAAAACCAAAACACATCACTGCCACAGACATTAGAGGATTGCTGCCCAGTCAAATATCTTGGACCACATTAAAAGCCAATCTGATGTTAGTGGGTATCTGTGAGTGTTGCCTGCCAACAAGTGATCTCCGATTGGTTATCAGGAACGGCACTTTCCATAACACTCTTTCTGCCTTGGGGCTTGCTCACACTAGTAGATGATGGGCAGTAAAACTCAACGGTTAAGCCATGTTTTTAAACCTCGCACCCCCCCCCCCCCCCCCCCCCCCGAGTACACTAGAGACAGTGGTCAGGAGTCCATGTGACACTTTGCATCAGTGGCAGGAATTATAACCCCTGTTACTTTTAGTTTGCCGAATGCAACACATTCAAGTGAATGGGGCCGCGCTCTCCAAGCTCCCCACAATGTGTGCAATGCAATGCGGTAGTCTGGCATTTAGCTGGTTCAAACAGGCGGTGAGGAGACAATACAATGCCCTCCTCACTGTCTGTCAAATGCTCTCTGAAGAGTGATCCAAATGTGGATCACTCTTCAGAGTAAAGCGCCTGTGAACGAGCCCTGTTTGAGCTCAAATACCTCTTTCAAGAGCCAAGGGGCGCTCTCCTTACCTTCAACATAGTCCTTAAACAACTCTTCGGTTCCAAACTTTAAAATATCATCCAGTTCTTGCTTCGACATGGAGCCAGATTTGGAGCCGAGCCCCGGACGCACGACGAGGTGAGTGAGCATCATTTTCCTCTTGGCTACCTGTGTGATTCTCTCCTCTACAGAGGCCCGTGTGACAAAACGGTAGATCATTACCTTTTTATTCTGCCCGATACGATGTGCTCGGCTAAAAGCCTGTGAACAAGAGGTGACAATTCTCATTATCTATGGTAGGGGTGTCAAACTCAATTTTATCGCGGGCCGCATCAGCATGATGTTTGTCGTCAAAAGGGCCGGTTGTATCTGTAAGATTATGTCTAGCGTATCCCCCCCCCCCCCCCCTTACATTACAGTAGAAGCTGGATGCATTGCTTGAAATGGGGAGGAGGACCAGAAGAGGGCTGGAGCTCTCCTGCAGGAAATGGCCTGGAGGGCTGGATTCGGCCGCTGGCCTCTCTATCTATCTCTCTTTCTCTATCTTGCGCTCTCTCTCTCTCCCCCAATATCTCTCTCTCTCCCAATATCTCTCTCTCTCCCAATATCTCTCTCTCTCCCAATATCTCTCTCTCTCCACATCTCTCTTTCCCTATATCTCTCTCTCTCTACATCTCTTTCTCTCTCTCCCTATATCTCTCTCTCCCAATAGCTCTCTCGCTCTCCCAATATCTCTCTCTCTCCCTCCTCCCTCTCTCCCTATATCTCTCTCTGCCTCTCTCCCTATATCTCTCTCTCTCCCTATATCTCTCTCTGCCTCCCTCCCTATATCTCTCTCTGCCTCCCTCCCTATATCTCTCTCTGCCTCCCTCCCTATATCTCTCTCTGCCTCCCTCCCTATATCTCTCTCTGCCTCCCTCCCTATATCTCTCTCTGCCTCCCTCCCTATATCTCTCTCTGCCTCCCTCCCTATATCTCTCTCTGCCTCCCTCCCTATATCTCTCTCTGCCTCTTTCCCTATATCTCTCTCTGCCTCTCTCCCTATATCTCTCTCTGCCTCCCTCCCTATATCTCTCTCTGCCTCTCTCCCTAAATCTCTCTCTGCCTCTCTCCCTAAATCTCTCTCCCCCTATATCTCTATTGATCTCTTTCTATCACTATCTAGCTCTCTCTCTATCACTATCTAGCTCCCTCTCTATCACTATCTAGCTCTCTCTCTTCCACTATCTAGCTCTCTCTCTTCCACTATCTAGCTCTCTCTCTTCTATCTATATCTCTCTTTTATCTATATCTCTCTTCTATCTATATCTCTCTTCTATCTCTATATCTCACTACCTACCTCTCTCTATCACTATATATATCTCTCTCCCCGTCAATCTCTTTCTCTCTATCTAGCTCTCTATTTCTCTCTATTTCTCTTTCTCGCTCTATTTCTCTCTCCCTCTCTCTATTTCTCTCTCCCTCTCTCTATTTCTCTCTCTCTCTCTCTTTTTCTCTCTCTCTCTCTCTTTTTCTCTCTCTCTTTTTCTCTCTCTCTCTCTCTTTTTCTCTCTCTCTCTTTTTCTCTCTCTCTCTTTTTCTCTCTCTCTCTCTCTGGGTGCATTGCTTGAAAGGGGAGGAGGACCAGATAAGGGCTGGAGCTCTCCTGCAGCTGGAGTAGGAGAGGTGCGAGGGCCACATGAAATGGCCCTCTTGCTACCAACCTTTGGCTTGTTTCCCGACTACGCTTCTGCTGCTTGATCCCAATCTGAAACCACTTGCTACCAACCTTTGGCTTGTTTCCCGACTACGCTTCTGCTGCTTGATCCCAATCTGAAACCACTTGCTACCAACCTTTGGCTTGTTTCCAGACTACACTTCTGCTGCTTGAACCCGATCTGAAACCACTTGCTACCAACCTTTTGCTTGTTTCCCGACTACACTTTTTGTCAGGACCTGGACTTGAACCTGGGACCTCTTCTGTGTCTGGCATTGTCTTTTCCCACTGAGCTGTCTGGGATGCTGGACAGCTCCCTGTCTGATCTGCTGGACGAACCTATCTGATCTGTTGGACATCCCTGCCTTGTGTCTTGATTGCCTTGAACCTTGAACTCTTTGCTCCTCCCACGGACTTCCGATAAAAGCCTTGTCTCAGTGCTTCCTCTTTGCCAGGTTATTGTGCCTTCCCAGCCACTGCCTTGCAATTTGTCTGCTCTGCTACCATTGTATCTGCAACCACCTGTGTTTGACCCTTGGCCTGTTCCTGGACTTCTTTATTGTCTGCTCTCAATCTGAAACCACCTGTGTTTGACCCTCAGCTTGCTCCTGGACTTCTCTATTGCCTGATCCCAACCTGCAACCACTGTGTTTGACCCTCTGCCGGTTCCTGGACTTCTCTATTGCCTGATCCCAAGCTGCAACCACTGTGTTTGACCCTCGGCCTGTTCCTGGACTACTCTATTGCCTGATCCCAAGCTGCAACCACTGTGTTTGACCCTCGGCCTGTTCCTGGACTACTCTATTGCCTGATCCCAAGCTGTCACCACTGTGCCTGATACCTGCTCTGCAACTGCTGCAGCAATTGGCCTTCAAGCCGGACGCCTGATCGTGAAACTTTTGCTTGATCCCAATCTGCAACCACTTGTTACAAACATTTGGCTGACCTGAATGTCATTATGGGGGTTCCAGTCGGAGTCGTAGATAATGACGGTGTCAGCGGTGGCCAAGTTGATCCCGAGACCTCCAGCTCTGGTAGACAGTAAGAAACAGAACTGCTGAGCTCCCGGAGCTGAGGGAGAAAGGAAGGAAGAGTCATAATACAGCACCGATTTACTAAATGTTCATAGTAATTTCTATCTACTGCCATAACAAGAACTACAACTATCATTGCAACTACAAACAATTGCTATTGTGTAAGGTAGAATCCGGCCACAAAGGACAGAGATGTAAAATGCTGTAGGTTTTTTTTGCGCTATCTTTGTCCCCTGTGGGAAGATTTCCCCCTCACTTCCTTTCCCAGTGACAATGATGTTCACATTGAGAACATTTCAGAAAGGCTCCAGGCAACAATAAAAGACAGAGAGGATTTGGCTTTGGCTGGTCAATGGTAATGAATATCTCCTGATATTTTCATTTGCTTTTTCAAAAAAGGAAAACTGGCACAAAAAATAATAATAATTGATTTTAACCGCTTAAGGAGCCCTTCACGCTATCTACCTTTCTCTATCTCTCTCTCTCTCTCTCTCTCTCTATATATATATATATATATATATATATCTATCTCTCGGTCTCTCTATTTCGCTCTCTTTCTCACTCTCTGGATTGCATTGCTTGAAAGGAGGAAAAGGACCAGAAGAGGGCTGAAGCTCTTCTGCAGCTGCAGGAGAGGTGCGAGGGCCACATGAAATGGCCTGGAGGGCCAGATTCGGCCCGTGGGCCTCTCTTTCTCTCTCTAGCCATCTCTCTCCCCCCCATCTCTCTCTCTCTCTGTCTCTCCCTCTCTATAGCTCTCTATCTCACTCTCTGGATGCATTGCTTGAAAGGAGGAAAAGGACCAGAAGAGGGCTGAAGCTCTTCTGCAGCTGCAGGAGAGGTGCACATGAAATGGCCTGGAGGGCCAGATTCGGCCCGTGGGCCTCTCTTTCTCTCTCTAGCCATCTCTCCCCCCCCCATCTCTCTCTCTCCCCCCCATCTCTCTCTCTCTCTGTCTCTCCCTCTCTATAGCTCTCTATCTCACTCTCTGGATGCATTGCTTGAAAGGGTGGAGGAGGACCAGAAGAGGCCTGGAGCTCTTCTGCATCTGCAGTTGCAGGAGAGGTGCGAGGGCCACATGAAATGGCCTGGAGGGCCGGATTCGGCCCGCGGGCCTCTTTTTCTCTCTCTATCTATCTTTCCCTCCATCTCTCTCTATTCCAATCTCTCTCTTCCCCCCATCTCTCTCCCATCTCTCTCTCTCCCCCCATCTCTCTCTCTCTCTCCCCATCTCTCTCTCTCTCCCCCCATCTCTATCTCTCTTTATCTATCTCTCTCACTCACTCTCTGGATGCATTGCTTGAAAAGGGGGAGGAGGACCAGAAGAGGCCTTGAGCTCTCCTGCAGCTGCAGCCGCAGGAGAGGTGCAAGGGCCACATGAAATGGCCCTGAGGGCCGGATTCGGCCCGCGGGCCTCTCTTTCTCTCTATCTCTTTTCCTCCATCTCTCTCTCTCTCTCCCCATCTCTCTCCCCCCCATCTCTCTCTCTCCCCCCATCTCTCTCCATCTCTCTCTCTCTCTCTCCATCTCTCTCTCCCTATATCTATCTGTCTCACTCTAGCTCTCTATTTCTCTCTCTCTATCTCACTCTCTGGATGCATTGCTTGAAAAGGGGGAGGAGGACCAGAAGAGGCCTGGAGCTCTCCTGCAGCTGCAGCCGCAGGAGAGGTGCGAGGGCCACATGAAATGGCCTGGAGGGCCGTATTCGGCCCACAGGCCTTGTGTTTGACACCTATTATCTATGCTAATCACCAATGCCTTCAGTGGTCAGCAAAGAGTGCTGTGAAAAATGTTTTGAAAAAGTGCAAACTTGCAAAACATCAACGCTGTGGGTTATAACACTGACTTTTCAGCTGATATTCCTTTCTAAGGTGGATGCTGGACAGTTTTATTACCTCTCTAAGATTCCATTAGTGAGATCTCTGAGATTTTACCGCTTAAGGACCCCTTCACGCCGATATACGTCGGCAGAATGGCACGGCTGGGCACAAGCACGTACCTGTATGACGCCTTTAAGAGCCCAGCCATGGGTCGCTCACGACCTGGTCCTGTTCTCCGTGACCGCGCCAGAGGGTGTCCCGCGATCAGGTCACAGAGCTGAAGAACGGGGAGAGGTGAGTGTAAACAAACCTTTCCCCGTTCTTCCTAGTGTGACTGCCACCGATCGTCTGTTCCCTGTCATAGGGAAAAGACGATCAGTGATGTCACATGCCAAGCCACGCCCCCACACAGCAGTAATCACTCCCTAGGAAATACTTAACCCCTACAGCGCCCCCTACAGGTTAACCCCATCACTGCCCGTGTCATTTACACAGTAATCAGTGCATTTTTATAGCACTTTTCACTGTAAAAATGACAATGGTCCCAAAATAGCATCAAAAGTGTCTGATGTGTCCGCCATAATGTCGCAGGCACAATGAAAATTGCTGATCGCCGCCATTACTAGTAAAAAAAATATATATATATTAATAAAAATGCCATAAAACTATCCCCTATTTTGTAGACGCTATTACCTTTGCGCAAACCAATCAAACGCTTACGTATCGGACTAAACTGAGCAAAAAATATGTTTTTTTTTGGGAGGGGGATATTTATTAGAGCAAAAAGTAAAAACTATTGATTTTTTTTTTTTTAATTGTCGCTCTATTTTTGTTTATAGCGCAAAACAATAAAAACCGCAGAGGTGATCGAATACCACCAAAAGAAAGCTCTATTTGTGGGGAAAAAAGGACGCCAATTATGTTTGGAAGCCACGTCGCACGACCGCGCAATTGTCAGTTAAAGTGACGCAGTGCCGAATCGCAAAAAGGGGCAAGGTCCTTTACATGCATAATGGTCTGGGGCGTAAAGGAAACATTTTTTTCCCTAAATATCTTCCTTTACCTTAGTGCAGTCCTCGTTCACTTACCTCGTCCTTCCATTTTGCTTTTAAATGTCCTTATTTCTCCTGAGAAATCCTCACTTCCTGTTCTTCTGTCTGTAACTCCACACAGTAATGTGAGGCTTTCTCCCTGGTGTGGAGAAAGCCTCTTGAGGGGGCGAGCAGAAGAGTCAGGACGCCCACTAACACACAGCTCCTTTCTGTATCTGTAAAGTAGAGTGTGTCCTGACCCTCCTGCTCGCCCCCTCAAGAGGCTTTCTCCACACCAGGAAGAAAGCCTCACCTTACTGTGTGGAGTTACAGACAGAAGAACAGGAAGTGAGGATTTCTCAGAAGAAATAAAGACATTTAAAAGCAAAATGGAAGGACAAGGTAAGTGAAGGGGGACTGCACTAGGGTAAAGGAAGATATTTAGGGGGAAAAAAAATCCGTTACAACCCCTTTAAGTGGTTAAATGTATATTTGTATGACAATTTACAACAGTTTATTGATATTAGTTATTTTCACTCTGTATTCCAAAGGCTTTTTTTTTTTTTTTTTTTGTGACCAGCAGCAGAAGACTAGAAGCTCCTTCTCCTTTATATATTTCCCTGTAGGCAGGCTGGGAGAGAGCCGGGTCATGTGACAGCTGGATATCCATTAGGATTTTTTTTTTTTTTTTAAACCATAAATTGCAAGTTTATTGAGATGTACAGAGAATACATACATATAGAAGGCAGTGGTTGTACAATAACAGATTAGTCCAAAAGCTATATACTAGTACAAGGTATTGCTCAGCACAGATACCCGTTTGCTCCATTCCATGCGAACATGACGGCGGGGTCAAATGTCACAGATACCCAGGGAGTGACGGTACTCATAGTAGCAAGGGGCAGATATTATTCATTTCACCATTTATACAACACTCCACCCAGGACCTCCCCATGGCAGTTTAAATCAGTCTGTACATGTTTCCCCATCTTCTAGCCACCTGTCCCATACATTGAAAAATGTCTGAGGTCGCCCTCTGTGTATATAGATCATTTTCCTATAAGGAAGAGTGATGTTTACCTCTCTCTTCCATTCCTCTAGGGTCGGGGCCCTATCCCTCATCCAAGTCTTAGCAATCAGTTTCCTGGCCATAAACAGTGTTTTTCGGAAATAAAAATGGTCTGGTATTTGTCTGCCTCTACATCTGGTAGTAGTCCAAGGATACATAACTTTGGATCCATGCCCACCGGGGAACCCATGTTGTCATGGATAAATCGGGTCACTTGCAACCAGTAGGCCTGTATGTCCGGGCAGTGCCATATTAAGTGAAAAAAGGTGCTCTCGGTTGCTGCACATCTTGGGCAGACGGGGCTTCTTGTGGGTTGAAATTTCGCTTTTCTCACAGGTGTGAGGTACGCACGATGAACTATGTAGAGCTGTGTCAGCCTGTCCGATAGTTTAGGGGATGACGTCTTAACACCCTCCAGTATCTCTCCCCAGTCAGTGTCGTCTATTTGTCCCAGGTCCTGTTCCCAGGCCCCTTTAGCCGTCTGCGTAATCCTACCAACCCTGTGCCGTCTGACAATGAAATACAAGTTGGAAGTAAGTTTGGCAGCATCAGCACCGAAAAGAACGTCCAGCACTTGTGGGCCTCTAAGGTCTACCGCAGTCACGCCGATCTGGGATTTAAGCGCATGTCTCAGTTGTAGGTATCTAAACAGAAATTGCGAAGGGAGGGAGAATTCCTCCCTAATAATTGCAAAGGACTTGGGGCCGGAAGTGGTCAGTACCTGTGACAGATACACTATTCCGTATGCTGCCCAGAGCCCTGGATCGGGCACCGTGCTTAGTTCAGATAAATCTCCATTACACCACAACGGAGTGTGGGAGTGTAAGCATGTTCTATCCTGCTTTTTGAGGGCTATGTCCCATATTTTCTGATGGTGTTGTAGCATGTCGGCGCTAAAGCGCGAGGTCTTACATCCTCCGTGCCCTTTCCTAAAGATTGCCTGTGTAGGGGTATGTAGGTGACTACCCGGCTTGTTACACACTAATGAACTATACCTCTGTGCCTCAGATGTATTGAAGTAGAAGACATGAGACAACTGTGACGCAACATAGTAGTCTTGCAAGTCTGGTAAGGAACATCCTCCCTCCAGTGTAGGATTCTTAAGGACGTGCCAGGCTATTTTATGCCTACCCGAGCCCCAGACAAAGGAATTCAAAATCGCTTCCATCTGCTTAAACACCTTTAATGGTATGTAGAGTGGAGCGTGCCATGTCAGCTACAAAATTTTAGGCAGTATGATCATTTTGACCAAGTTTATTCTACCCATAACCCCCAGGGGCAGCTTTAATAACGGCAAAAAAGAGTTCTATATTTAGAGGGATATAATCTCTGAGGTTTCTTGTAACCCTCACTCCTAGATATTTGATTTCTGTCACTCTCTGTAAAGGTAATTCTGAAGACATCTCCGGGGGGGGGGGGGGGGGGGGGGGGGCTAGTGGTCTAGCGAGAGTATGCGGGACTTATCCCAATTTATCTTGAGGCCCGAGTATTTGCCCATCTCCTCTATGATGTTCAGTGCCGCCCGCAGCGACGGTCCTTGGTCAGCCAGATACAGGACTGTGTCATCAGCATATAACCCTATTTTTTCCCAAACGTCCCCCTTTCTAAGGCCTACCACTTCCGAACTAGTTTTAATGGCTATGGCCAGAGGTTCCGCTGCCAGTGCATACAATAGCGGTGACAACGGGCACCCCTGTCTCGTGCCCCGTTCCAAGGCGAACTTCTCCGATAGCCACCCATTTACAAGGACCCTGGCTCTGGGGGTCTGATATAACAACTGCACCCACTTCACAAATTTTGGGCCAAACCCGAAAGACCTAAGGCATTCCCATAGATATGGCTATTCGACCGAGTCGAAAGCCTTGGCTGTGTCGAGGGCGACTACAACCCTCGTCCCCCCATTGTCGTGTTGGGCCTGGATGTTCATAAACAGCCGTCTGATATTCATGGCCGTATTTTTGCCGGGCATGAATCCAGTTTGATCTGAGTGGATCAGGCAGAGTATCACTGTATTTAGTCTGGAGGCTAAAATTTTTGCGAGAATCTTAATATCGACCGACAATAAAGAAATATGTCTATAGGATTCCGGATATCGCGGATCCTTGCCCGGCTTGGGAAGCACTATAATTTGGGCCTCTTGCATTGAGGAGGGGAGAACCCCCTCTTCAAACATGGAGCGATACACAGCCAGCAGTTTGGGAACCAGGGTCTCCGAGTGGGTAGCGTAAAACTCCAGGGGTAAACCGTCCAGGCCTGGCGCCTTGGATTTAGCTAGTTGTGATATGGCATTGGCAATATCTTCGGTAGTGATGGGAGCCTCGAGTAACTGCATTTGGTCTATCTTTAGCTGGGGGATCCGCAGGGTATGCAAGTATGACCGCACCTCCTGCAGAGTGTATCTACTCTGGGAACTGTACAGCTCCCCATAGTATGTCATAAATCTTTCTGCCATCTGTGGAGGGTCCGTGATCAGGGAGCCATCTGCCTCCACCAGGGACACCACCACCGGCGGTCTGTCTTCCAGATGTGCCAAATAGGCGAGCATCTTCCCCGCCTTTTCACCGTGCTTGTATATCCGTGTTTTGCTGTGCTCGTATATCCGTGTTTTCCATTAGGAAAAATTTACTTAGATTTTTTATTTTTTTTTACTTAACCACTTAAGGACCGCCTACTGCACATTTACGTCGGCAGAATGGCACAGCTGGGCACATCAACGTATATATACGTTGATTTTAGTACCCAGCCGTGGGTCACGGGCGCGCGCCCGCGACCTGGTCCGAAGCTCCAGGACCGCGGGATTTGCGGACCCGATCGCCGCTGCAGTGCGGCGATCCGTCCCTGGAGCGGAAGAACGGGGGGAGCCGTGTATACACACGGCTTCCCCGTGCTTCTCTGTGGCCGTAGCATCGATCGCGTCGTCCCTGTAATAGGGGGACGCGATCGATGACGTCACACCTACAGCCACACCCCCCTACAGTTGTAAACACAACACATAGGCACACATCCCCTACAGCGCCACCTGTGGTTAACTCCCAAACTGCAACTGTCATTTCCACAGTAAACAATGCAATTTAAATGCATTTTTTGCTGTGAAAATGACAATTGTCCCAAAAATGCGTCAAAATTGTCCGAAGTGTCCGCCATATTGTCGCAGTCAAGAAAAAAATCGCTGATCGCCGCTATTAGTAGTAAAAAAAATTAATAAAAATGCAATAAAACTATCCCTTATTTTGTAAACGCTATAAATTTTGCGAAAACCAAACGATAAACGCTTATTGCAATTTTTTTTACCAGAAATACGTAGAAGAATACGTATCGGCCTAAACTGAGGAAAAATATGTTTTTTTAGATATTTTTGGGGGATATTTATTATAGCAAAAAGTAAAAAAATATTGCAATTTTTTTAAAATTGTCGCTCTATTTTTGTTTATAGCGCAAAAAATAAAAACCACAGAGGTGATCAAATACCACCAAAAGAAAGCTCTATTTGTGGGGAAAAAAGGACGCCAATTTTGTTTGGGAGCCACGTCGCACGACCGCGCAATTGTCAGTTAAAACGACGCAGTGCCGAATCGCAAAAAGGGGCAAGGTCCTTTACCTACATTTTGGTCCGGGTCTTAAGTGGTTAAAGTGTAGTTTCCATCCCAATTTTTTTTTTCTTTATTGTGCCCATTGGACCTAAAAAAAGTAAAAATAATAATATTTTTTTTTTTTTGTTTTCCTATCTGGAAATGCCTGTTGCTATGCGGTCCCACGAAATCTGCCTTTGGAATCACCTAGGATCCTGACATCATCTCCCTCTAATGCTCCTGGGAAATGTGTGTCATCACTTCCCAGGATGCAGTGCGCTGTCCAATTATCACTCCCCATCCAAGACTTCCAGGAAGTAAGTGCTTGTGGGATTCACAATGCCCACAAGCAAAATGACAACCGTGTGGACATAGTTTTACAAACTATCTTTTTTGAATAACTATGCGGAGCGGCGGCGGATTGTAAAATAGTAAGTGACCGGGTTTATATTATAAAAACGCACGAGGAAAGGACATACATTTAAAAAATGCTAACTGTGGTTGGGACTCCACTTTAAAATAATTACAGAGCCGTCATCCACACACAGAAAAAGAAAGGAGAATATAAATTATACGGAGTGTTTGTAAGTCGTTGGCTTCAGTAATAGGATAATTGCGGCGGTTTTATGTCATTAGCACAGTAGTACCATTAAACCTGTCAATTGCCTCTTGGCGCAGCCCTCCCGTGATCCCGCCATCTATCCGCTCGTACTTGTAGCCTTCATACTCCAGGAAATCTTCAAGTAAATCCAGCATTTTTGTCATCTTTAAAATAAAAAAAACAAAATGTGATTGTATTTCTCATCATACAATACATGGTAGCGTGTCCGTACAATCGTGTATGTTAGTATTTGGAGGATACGGAAAACCAAGGAGCTTGTGAGCCACTTGCCGACCGATGCACGCCGGTATACGTCGGCAGAATGGCAGCGGTGGGCAAATGGGCGTACAGGCAGTGGTGTATTTAGGTTTTGTGCTGCCCTGGGCCTGACTAAACTCGTGCACCCCCTAATTTAAATATGATCCACCCCCTTCCTGTCAAGGCCACGACCCTTTCTGTTTAAGACCCGTCCTGCAATTTTTGAGTGTCCCTCAGTTCTGAGGGCCTGGGGGGGGGGGGGATGCATTACCTTAATTTGCATAGATTTCCTCTCACTTCCTGTTTGGCTATGGGGCAGGAAAGGAAATGAAGGGAAATCTCTGCAATGGGACGGAGATGGTAAAAAATAAACTGACAGGGGCTATAACCCCCCCTTACTCTACTAAAAATGAAAATACAAGTGTTGCCTAGAGTTCTACTTTAAGCACACATTTCTGATAATTTCATGGAGAGGACTAAGAAGATATAACCATGCCAGTGGTGCAGCAGAAAACATTATAGCACAGTGAGAAAGGTTTGTGTTCCAGGCTGATAGGACAGTCAAAATTAGAAGCAGCTTGTGTTACACTAAAAGTGTAGCGCAAGCCGGCGGGGACTCTTTCCATGCTGCCCCCCTGCAAAGTGCTGCCCTAGGCCAGGATACAGTGTTGCATACAGGTAGTCCCCTTTAAGAAGCCTTTGCGGCGCGCACGCCACACTCTCCATGACCGTTCCCCCCACAAACTCTATGTTCGCCGGCGGCCCACGATCGTGTCACGGAGCGGCAGAACGGGGAGATGTAAACGAGACATTTCCCTGTTCTGCCTAGTGACAGGACACTGATCTTCTGCTCCCTGTCATCGGGAGCGGTGATCACTGTTGTGTCACTTGTAGCCCAGCCCCCCCCCCCCCCAGTTAGAATCACTCCCTAGGACACACTTAACCCCCTCCTCACCCCCTAGTGGTTAACCCCTTCCCTGCCAGTGTCATTTACACAGTAATCAGCGCATTTGAATAGCACTGATCACTGTATAAATGACAATGGTCGCAAAATGGTGTCAAAAGTGTCCTCGAAATGATTGCCCGACAAAGAGGTCCTGCATGGCCTCGAAACGTTGCAATCCTTGTGATGTTTCCACTGCATTAAAACTTTTGGACTTTTTATACGATCCGTGGTGTGCTGGCGAAAATGTTCGTATAGTGTCCGCCATAATGTCGCAGTCACGTTAAAAAACGCAGATCGCCCCGCCATTACTGGTAAAAAAAATAATGAATAAAAATGACATAAATCTATCCCCTATTTTGTAGACGCTATGGGCCAGATTCAGTAAGAAGTTACGTGGCTTATCTCTAGATTACCCGCGTAACTTCTAACCTACGCCGGCGTATCCGTTTTCTGTATTCAGAAAACAAGATACGCCGGGTTGCAGCTAAGATACGACCGGCGTTATTGTATTACACTGTCGTATCTTAACTGCAATTTTAAAATGGCCGCTAGGGGGGCGTTCCCGCTGATTTCCGCCAAGAATATGTAAATCAGCGAGATACGCCAATTCACGAACGTACGCCCGGCCGACGCAGTGCATTTACGCCGTTTACGTAAGGGTTTTCCCGGCGTAAAGATAAAGCACCAAAAAGCAGGCGCATCCTATGTTAAGTATGGACGCCGGGACATACGTCGTTTGCGTAAGCCGATTCAGAATGGGGCTGGGCATAACTTACGTTCACGTCGTTTTAATTGCGACGTGATTTGGCGCATGCGCACTGGGATACATTCACGGCCGGCGCAGTACGTTCGGCGCGGGATCGCGCCTAATTTAAATACTACACGCCCCCTACCCGCCGAATTTGAATTTCCGACGGGCCATTTACGCTACGCCGCCGCAACTTTACAGGCAAGTGCTTTGTGAATAAAGCACTTGGGTGTTAAGTTGCGGCGGCGAAACGTAAATCACATACGTTACGCCGCCACAAAGATCCGCTCTCCACCCTGAATCTGGCCCTATAACTTTTGTGCAAACCAATCGATAAACGCTTATTGCGATTTTTTTTTTTTTTACAAAAAATATGTAGAAGAATACGTATCGGCCTAAACTGAGGGAATGTATTTATTTTTAAAAATTGGGGATGTTTATTATAGCAAAAAGTACAAAATATATATATTTTTTTAAATTATCGCTCTATTTTAATTCATAGCGCAAAAAAGTAAAACCACAGAGGTGATCAAATACCACCAAAGGAAATCTCTATTTGTGGTATGCTGTGCATACTAGCTCATTATGACTTTATCTTGCAGGGTATTTAAAAAAAAAAAAAAGAACAAGGGTTTACTTCCTCTTTAACCACTTAAGACCCGGACCTGGCCAGTCTTTTGCGATTCAGCACTGCGTCACTTAAACGGACAGTTGCGCGGTCGTGCGACGTGGCTCCCAAACAAAATCGGCGTCCTTTTTTCCCCACAAATAGAGCTTTCTTTTGGTGGTATTTGATCACCTCTGCGGTTTTTATTGTTTTGCGCTATAAACAAAAATAGAGCATCAATTTTGAAAAAAATTCAATATTTTTTTTACTTGTTGCTATAATAAATATCCCCCAAAAATATATAAAATTTATTTTTTTTCCCTCAGTTTAGGCCGATACGTATTCTTCTACATATTTTTGGTTAAAAAAAAAAAAAAAAACGAAATAAGCGTTTATCGGTTGGTTTGCGCACAATTTATAGTGTTTACAAAATAGGGGATAGTTTTATTGCATTTTTATTATTATTATTATTTTTTTTTTTTTTTTACTACTAATGGCGGCGATCAGCGATTTTTTTTTTTTGTGACTGCGACCTTATGGCGGACACTTTTGAAACATTTTTGGGACCATTTTTATAGCGATCGGTGCTATAAAAATGCATTGATTACTATAAAAATGCCACGGGCAGGGAAAGGGTTAACACTAGGGGGCGGGGAAGGGGTTAAGTATGTTCTCTGGGTGTGTTCTAACTGTAGGGGCGGATGGGACTCACTAGGGGAAATGGCAGATCGCCGCTCATACATTGTATGAACAGTCGGTCAGGCACTTCCCCCCCTGACAGGACCCGGGAGTTGCGTGTTTACACACACAGCTCCCAGTCCTCGCTCTGTAACGAGGGATCGCAGTTGCCCGGCGGGCGCGGGACTCAGGGGCGAGATGACGTATAGCTACGTGATCTCGCTCAGCAGAGTTGACCTGCCGCCGTATAACTGCGGCGACTGGTCGGTAAGCAGTTAAAGCAACGCAGGGCCATATAGCAAAAACTGGCCTGGTCATTAAGGGGGCAAACCCTTCTGGGGCTGAAGTGGTTAATAACAATAAAAAAAAAAAAAAACAGGGTGGTTTGTTTTATTGCATTCTTGTCTTCAGCAGCACATTTTCTTCCCTCCATGGTGCTTCATGAAGAAGTGACCTTCACCCCTTTCAAACACAAGTGTACTACTTATACCGGCTGACCAGTGGCGGCTGGTGCTCTAAATTTTTTTGGGGGGGGGGGGGCGCAAATGAAGAAAAAAAAAAATCGCAGCCTCACTGTGCCCATCAAATGCAGCCACTGTTCCATCAATACGCACCACTGTGCCATGCCATCAAACGCAGTCACTGTGCCATCAATTGTCACCACTGTACCATGCCATCGAACGCAGTCACTGTGCCATCCCATCAATTGTCACCACTGTACCATGCCATCAAACGCAGTCACTGTGCCATGCCATCAAATGCAGCCACTGTGCCATGCCATCAATTGTGGTCACTGTGCCATGCCATCAATTGTGGTCACTGTGCCATCAATTGTGACCACTGTGCTATGCCATCAAACTAAGCCACTGTGCCATGCCATCAAATGCAGCCACTGTACCATGCCATCAAATGCAGCCACTGTGCCATGCCATCAGTTGTGGTCACTGTGCCATCAATTGTCACCACTGTGCCATGCCATCAATCACAGCCATTGTGCCAATTGTCGCCACTGTGCCCATTCATGCCGCTGTGCCAATTGTCCCCACTGTGTCACTGTCCAGTCATCCATCCACCTTGGAGCTTTATATTATAACCTGCTGGGACTTTTAGTTCCCCATCTTCTCCTGGGCTCAGGTGCATGCCATCCACACCCATCCACCTCAGAGCCTTATTGTATGTATAACCTGCTGGGACTTGTAGTTCTCCATCTTCTCCTGGGCTCAGGTGCATGCCATCCACACCCATCCACCTCAGAGCCTTATTGTATGTATAACCTGCTGGGACCTGTAGTTCTCCATCTTCTCCTGGGGCTCAGGTGCATGCAATCCACCATCTTTGTCCAGTTTTTCTTACTGCTGGGACTTATAGTCCCAAAGATGGTGGATTGCATGCACCTGAGCCCCAGGAGAAGATGGAGAACTACAAGTCCCAGCAGGTTATACATACAATAAGGCTCTGAGGTGGATGGGTGTGGATGGCATGCACCTGAGCCCAGGAGAAGATGGGGAACTACAAGTCCCAGCAGGTTATAATATAAGACACCCATCCACCTAGGAGCCTTATATTATAACCTGCTGGGACTTGTAGTTCCCCATCTTCTCCTGGGCTCAGGTGCATGCCATCCACACCTTTCCACCTCAGAGCCTTATTGTATGTATAACCTTCTGGGACTTGTAGTTCTCCAATCTCCATGAGCCCCAGGAGAAGATGGAGAACTCCAAGTCCCAGCAGTCTAACTACAATAACAGGCTCCAAGGTGGATGGGTGGGGATAAGGCTGATGACCTAATGGGGCGATCAATGATACAAAAAAGAATCCTAGTCACTCGGCTAGTTGGCTGGCTTACCTTACCAGCGCCAGCTCCGCTCCGCTCGGGCAGTGTGAAGTTCAGAGAACGTGCCACGTGGCGTCACTTCCGGTTTTTCGTCTGTAAGACGAATGGCCGGAAGTCACAGTAGTAATGCTCCCGGCGCCCATAGAGAGGCACGGGAAGCATGTCAGCGCTTTCCAATACGCCCACAGTAAACCTAGAAGCCCGCAAATGAAGCGCCGTGTCTAGATTGCAGTGACACGGCGCTTCATAGGGCAATGGTGGCCGGCGCTCAGAGTGCATTAAAAAAAATAAAAATTTTAAGTGTATTTCTTAAAGGGGCAAAATATATATATATATATTGCCTACAGGAGGGGGGGGGGGGGCGGCGCCCGGGCGCCCCCTATGGGCGGGCCGCCACTGCGGCTATGTGTGACCGTTTTACACGGTCATAATAAAGTAGAATTACGGCTTTAGCACAAACCCTCCTTTATCTTCCCCATGACTGCGGCTGTTTAGTAAACATTCTCACACTTCCAGGTACCTGAGAGAATATAAGGACACGGTGTCCTCCATCTTTCAGCTTCTTCAGCATTTTTTGTAGCAGCATCAACTTCCCGGAGGATTTCACTAAAGAGCTTCCATCGTAAGACCCGTTTGGCAACACCGGCGCCTCCTGTGTTAAGAAATCAGAAATGCAGGAAGAGGAGGGTGATGAATTCTGTTTTACAATTTTGTCACGCAGCTAAAACACACAGCTGAAAATCTGATTTGTGAACTCTTATCTCACAGTCATCCTGCTGCTCTCCTCTCTCTCCCCTCCCTGCCTGTCAGCTCCTGAATGTGTGTGTGTGAGCCACCTGTGCCCCCTGGCAGTAAAGGCAAATAAATATTACTACCAGCCCCCCCCCCCCTGTTTTATCAATCTATCCTACACTGTAGAGCTGCACGATTCTGGCCAAAATGAGAATCACGATTTTTTTGCTTAGAATGAAGATCACGATTCTCTCATGGCGTAAAATCTTTTACATTTATACAAAAAAAAAAAATGGGCTAACTTTACTGGCTATTTTTTTTTTTTAATCCATTAACCACTTAAGGACCGCCTTCTGCACATATACGTCGGCAGAATGGCACGGCTGGGCACATCATTGTATATATACGTTGGTTTTAGTACCCAGCCGTGGGTCACGGGCGCGCGCCCGAAGCTCCAGGACCGGGACCGCGGGACTCGCGGATCCGATCGCCGCTGCAGTGCGCCGATCGGTCCCCGGAGCTGAAGAACGGGGAGAGCCGTGTGTAAACACGGCTTCCCCGTGCTTTACTGTGGCCGCAGCATCGATCACGTCATCCCTGTTATAGGGGGACGTGATCGATGACGTCACACCTACAGCCACACCCCCCTACAGTTGTAAACACACAGGGAACACACAAATCATACAGCGCCCCCTTGTGGTTAACTCCCAAACTGCAACTGTTTTCACAGTAAACAATACAATTTAAATGCATTTTTTTCTGTGAAAATGACAATTGTCCCAAAAATGTGTCAAAATTGTCCGAAGTGTCCGCCATAATGTCGTAGTCACGAAAAAAAATCGCTGATCGCCGCTTTTAGTAGTAAAAAAATAATTAATAAAATGCAATAAAACTATCCCTTATTTTGTAAACGCTATAAATTTTGCGAAAACCAACCGATAAACGCTTATTGCGATTTTTTTTTACCAAAAATATGTAGAAGAATACGTATCGGCCTAAACTGAGGAAAAAAAATGTTTTTTTATATATTTTTGGGGGATATTTATTATAGCAAAAAGTAAAAAATATTGCATTTTTTTTTTTCAAAATTGTCGCTCTATTTTTGTTTATAGCGCAAAAAATAAAAACCGCAGAGGTGATCAAATACCACCAAAAGAAATCTCTATTTGTGGGGGAAAAAAGGACACCAATTTTGTTTGGGAGCCACCTCGCACGACCGCGCAATTGTCAGTTAAAACGACGCAGTGCCGAATCGCAAAAAGGGGCAAGGTCCTTTACCTGCATTTTGGTCCGGGTCTTAAAGGGGTGTTCCAGACGCAATTTTTTTTTTTTTTAAAGTCAGCAGCTACTAACAGTGTAGCTGCTGACTTTAAATAAGGACACTTACCTTGTCCTACTTGCCCGCGCTGATGGCCCCCCCGATGCCGGTCCGACGATCGCTCCGGGTCCCGCGCCGCCATTCACACTATGGGAAACAGGCAGTGAAGCCGTACGGCTTCACTGCCCATTTCCTACTGCGCCTGCGTGAGTCTGACGCTGGCTTGTGAATGGGCGGCTGCTCTCTGAGAACACACACAGTTCCCAAAAAGCAGCGCGCCCCATTCACAAGCAGAAGAAAAGACACTGCGGTGTGGAAGAGGCAGATTACGGACTTCCGCATAGCAACAGGTATTTCGGGTGAGTATTTTTTTTTTTTCAGGTTTTTTTTTAATTTAATTTATTTAAGCAATATGGGCAAATGTTGTTTTCCTGGGTGGAGCTCCGCTTTAAGTGGTTAAAGTTTTTTTTTCCAAAAAAAAAAATGCATTTCAAAAGACTGCTGCGCAAATACAGTGCAACATAAAATATTGCAACAACCGCCATTTTATTCTCTAGGGTCTTTACTAAAAATTATATAATCTTTGGGGGTTCTAAGTAATTTTCTAGCAAAAAATAAAATAATGGATTTTAACTTGAAAAGAGCTGTCAGAAAAAGGTTTGGTGTTTAAGTGGTTAAACATTCCTAATTTACATACAGAAGAAGTTTATTCCCTTTGAAGAGATACAAAGTTTAGACTTCACTTTCCACTGATAAAGAATGTTTTCAAAACTTGGGGGGCTGCCCAGACTGACTTTTGGCTGAGAGCAGACAGGAAATTCTTTGCATACCAAAGTGCAGAGAGAAAATTATTTTCATGCCAAAGATCGTGAAACCCTGTATCAAGAATCGCAATGGGAAAAAAGATCGCGATAACGATTCTTGACGATTAATCGTGCATCTCTACCACACTGTGATAAATGTTTTTATAAAACAAAAAACAATGCCTGTAAATACCTTTCCGCAGATCTCTTCAGGTCGGTCATGTGACCTCGAGCCTCTCTCCTCCCCCATCTAAGGCTTCATTCACACCTAAGCGTAGGCGTTTTGCGGCGTTTTATCCCGCGATTTGCAGCGACAAATTGCGGCATTCCCCCCCCCCCGCGATTTGCCGCGACAAATTGCGGCATTTCCCCCCCCGCGATTTTGTACAGGTCATTGGCATCAATGCAAAACGCCCAAGCCGCCCGATTCGCGCGACAAAAAAGGGTCCGGGACTTCTCTGAAATTCAGGCGTTCGGCGTCGCGCGTTTTGCAGTGGGGATGTGAACCATCTCCATAGAGAATAATATTATATTTTCCCTCTAGCATCTTTGAGCGTCGCGCTTCAGGCGACAAAACGCTCAGGTGTGAATGCAGCCTAAGAGCTACAGTGGGAGAGGCACAGCGGTCACATGACCTCCCCGGCTGACATCAAATGGGGATCTTGGCCCCTCCTGCTGTAGCCCTTAGATCGGAGGAGGAGCGCGGCTGGAGGTCAGGTGACCGGCCATAAAAGATCTGCAAGAAGATATTTATATTAAAGGATAGGATAGGATGATAAAACAGAGGGGCTGGCAGTATGCACAAATGCCAATTCAGATGCGATTTGAGTTGCGCTAAATCTCATGATAATGGAAATAAGATTTCTGATGGTGCCCCTTCACATCAATGCAGTGCAGCTGCCATGCGACTTTGGGGGAGGGTTCTGTGTTACTTTGGTGCAGCTTACAGTGTCAGATTCGGCCTTATAAAATAGGAGAGCCACATCCAAAACACAACCAAAGTTGCATCAAAATCGCACTACATAAATCACACACATCCTGCCACTCCCTAATCTAAACTAGAAACAAAAGTTAAGGTTTTACATACATTTTAATAAGAAAAACTGCTTCGACGAAACAACGCTCTGCTTTGAAATGAACTAGAAAATCAGTCTAGCACCAGAACACATTGTAGCAGACCAATACAAGAGATTGGGGGGGGTAAAAAAAATGAAAATATAAATGGGAATTGCAGCCTCTTACCACAGCAGCTACAGGGAAAAGGTACGGGTGGTTGCAGCATTTCTTCAAGTCCATCATGATATTCAGCAGGGACACCTGGTTTCCTCCGCCTTTAGAGTTCAATGCCTCAAAATTTCGGGTCAATATGAACTTATAATACTTCCTAAAATCAGCAAAACATGAAATCTAGGTGAATGGAGCCGCTATAAGAAACGCATTCATGTGACTATATAAAAAAAAAAACGCATCAACCAAGCGGATTTTAGAGGTCTTTTATTTTATTTTTTTACGGTTGGGAATGTTTCAGCAGACATTGATGCGATGAATGACACATCCTCTAAGGCAGGCCATACAGGGTTCAAACCATGTACAGTATGGGCAGACTGAATGTACCAAGTTGATCGATCAAAACAACTTGGGTACGACCAGCATGCCGGGTCTTCCAATGTCTTTGTGCGTTAGAAGTGACTCCGAACGAGTGCCCCCTTGCTTGTTCAGGTACGCCACCGTTGTGGCATTGTCTGAGAAAATAGGTCTCTTGACTAGACCCTCTCTTGTAGAGCAAGAAGAGCTTTCCCCACAGCTAGTAGTTCCCTGAACAGGGACCTCCAGCTGTTGCGGAACTACAAGTCCCATCATGCCTCTGCCTCTGAGAATCTTGCTATGACTCATGGGACTTGTAGTTCTTCAACAGCTGGAGGTCCACTAATTGCATATCCCTGGACTATATAAACAGTCTAAGGCCAGCAGACCAGATAGCACTGAGGAAGACACATATACCCCTCGAAACACGTCCGCTCTTTCACCTGCTTTTATGCAATGCTCAGGTTTCTATTCTAGTCATCCATTCCTTTAACTTGAATTGTAACTGTGGTTCTGGTTAAATTCTAATAGCTATGGAGGCCCAGATTCACAGAGCGATTACGCCTGTGTAACTGGTGTTAGACAGGAGTAATTTCAAATTTCGCGCACCGTATCACTAGTTTGAATCCTCAAACCATGATACGGCGGCTTGGGGCTTCGATCCGTGAGGCTTACGTCTTCGTAAGCCTTCGGATCTACGCTGCGATATTTTTGCGGCCGCTGGGAGGAGTCCGCATCGTTTTCATGCGTCGGGATATGCAAATTAGTTTTTACGGCGATCCACGAAGATACGAGCGGTCTTCGCAATCGCTTTTGTCTATTTTTTTCTACGTACTGTTAGACCAGCTTTTTGCTGGTCTAACGGTGCGTAGCCCATGTTAAGTATGGGCGTCGTTCCCGCGTCAAATTTTTTTTTTACGTAACTCGTTCGGGAATAGGAATGTCCGTAAACGACGCTACTCAAGAAAAAATGACGTAACGACGTGATTTCGCGCAATGCACGGCAGGAAATTTCTGAACGGAGCATGCGCAGTTCGATCGCCGCGGGAACGCGCCTATTTTAAATGCTTCACACCCCCTACTCGCGTAGATGGCTTGCGCCGGGAGAAATACACTACGCCGCCGTCGTTTACTGGACAAAATCTACCGGGATTCCACGTAGAGCCAGGTAAAAAACGGCGGCGTAGTGTATTTTTGATACTCTACGCGAATCTAATTGTACCTGAATCTGGGCCGGAGACCTTAAAATCTCCTCCTTCCTAAAGCTTTATAAGCTGTGGGCACTGTGGAGGGGGGGGGGGGGGGCTATTTTCATGTTACTGGGTTTAGTAAGACTTTAAAATATTTTTTTCCCCACAAAATCTGCTTTTGAAAAACCGCTAAACAAATATTTGTGCGACAAAAATATTCTACACCCATCACTTTATTCCCTAGGGCCTCTGCTCTAAAAAATAAATATAATGTTTGGGGGTTCCAAGTCGTTTTCTAGCAAAAAAAAATAAAAAAATGCAGATTGTTAGGCTGCATTCACACCCAATCGCGGCGTTTTGTCCCGCGAATTGCGGCGACAAATTGCGGCGTTTTGTACCGCGATTTGCGGCGACAAAACGCCGCGATTTTAACCCCCATTAAACCCCCAGGTCCACATCTCCTATCCTGAACGCCGAAGCTGCCTGAAAAAAAGGGTCTGGGATTAGTTTTGAGCTTCAGGCGTACGGCGTGGAGATGTGAACCATCTCCATAGAGGGCAATGTAAAATCACCCCTCCAGCGTATAAGGGGCTGCTGCGGCGTCGGGCTTCAGGCGTTAAAACGCCTAGGTGTGAATGGAGCCTAACACATGTAGGAGAGGAATGTTAGAAATGGCCTGGATTGGAAGTGGTTAATTGCAAAGACAAGCGAACCATAAAGGCAGCGTTACCCTTTAACCAATTAAGGACCGCCTCCTGCAGATATACGTCGGCAGAATGGCACGGCTGGGCACAGGCACGTACCTGTAAGTCCTCTAAGTGCCCAGCCCTGGGCCGCGGACACGTGGGCGCGATCCGGTCCGAAGCTC
Organism: Rana kukunoris; assembly: GCA_029574335.1. Lineage (NCBI taxonomy): Eukaryota > Metazoa > Chordata > Amphibia > Anura > Ranidae > Rana > Rana kukunoris. The sequence goes on along the minus strand of CM056058.1, from coordinate 159,389,448 downwards.
CATGACCGCGGCACCCCATCGCCCCGCGATCGGTCCCCGGAGCTGAACGGGGAGAGGTGAGTGTAAACACAGCTTCCCCGTTCTTCACTGTGGCAGTGTCAGTGATCGTGTGTTCCCTGTTATAGGGAAACACAATCAATGACGTCACGTCCAGCCCCGCCCCCCTACAGTTAGAAACACACATGAGGTCACACTTAACCCCTTCAGCACCCCCTAGTGGTTAACTCACAAGCTGCAATTGTAATTTTCACAGTAATCAGCCCATTTTTTTGCTGTGAAAATGACAATGGTACCAAAAATGTGTCAAAAGTGTCCGCCATAAATGTCGCAGTCACGAAAAAAAAAAAAAAAAATCACTGATTGCCGCCATTACTAGTAAAAAATTATTAATAAAAATGCAATAAAACTATCCCCCATTTTGTAGCCGCTATAAATTTTGCGCAAACCAACCGATAAACGCCTATTGCGATTTTCTTTACTAAAAATATGTAGAAGAATACGTATCAGCCTAAACTGAGGGAAAAAAAAGAATGTTTTTTTTTTTATATATTTTTGGGGGATATTTATTATAGCAAAAAGTAAACATTTTTTTTTCAAAATTGTCGCTCTATTTTTGTTTATAGTGCAAAAAAAAAAAAAAAAAAACGCAGAGGTGATCAAATACCACCAAAAGAAATCTCTATTTGTGGGAAAAAAAGTACGCCAATTTTGTTTGGGAGCCACGTCGCACGACCGCGCAATCGTCAGTTAAAGTGACGCAGTGCAGAATCACAAAAAGGGGCCAGGTCCTTAACCTGCATAATGGTCCGGGTCTTAAGTGGTTATTACAAACCACGTTGGCCACACTGAGGGATTTTGACACAAGTTCTGTTAATTATAATGAAGAGTCACGCTGGTTGTGGTCCTCGTGGGTTTTACTTACTTCTGCATTTGGCTGAGCTCCACCCGCACTATTAATTCTGTTTTGGCTGGCATGTTCTTGAAGACATCTGCTTTCAGCCGCCGTAGCATGTGAGGCCCCAGCAAGTCATGGAGTTTTTTAATTTGGTCTTCCTTGGAGATATCGGCAAACTCTTCCAGGAACCCGTCCAGATTGCTGCAGGGGAAACACCACAGAGAAATCATGTCTGTTGATCTCAGAGAGAAAAGATGTCTCAGCTACGATCCAATCACCTGTGCTCATTCAGTAATGCAAAGGTGGCGTGCAAACTGCAGTCAGGGCTGCTGATAGGCCAGTACAACTGGCCCTGTTATACCGGGCCCGGCCAGCAGGGGGGCCCGGGCAACCTGAACAGAGACCTAATTAATGTAAAAAAAAAATCCGCCAGCCACCCTGACCGAACACCGTCTGACCGAGTACACCAAACCAACTGAACGCCTATGCCATTGGCGGCAAGGGTGGCACTGTCTGCAGCACAATATGGCATTAGCGGGCAGCATGGCATGGGTGGCACTGTCTGCAACACAATCAGGCATCTGGAGAGGGGCCAGGGGCAGAGACAGGGGTGGGGCTGAAGGAGGGACCAGGGCGGGACCAGGGGTGGAGCTGAAGGGGGCCCCCCCCATCAGGTAGGCTGTACGGAGCTCCATGATTTCAATCAGTGGCCCTGACTGCAGTACTCCATGGCAACCGGTGGATGGCAAAAAATTTGATCTAATTGGGTTGCAATAGATAAAGTGATTGGAAAGTCTCATTTAAAAAATAAACAAACATGTTATTACTTACCTACCCTGTGTAATGGTTTTGCACAAAGCAGCGAGGATCCTCCTCCGCCCGCGGGTGCGCGCAGCGTGGCGATGCTGTGCGTCACACCGCATCTCAGATCGTTACCAATCACAGTGTGAACCAGGAAGTGACAGTAAATGGCTTTCCTCTGTTCACGCGGACAGGGAGAGCCGATCAGCGCCTCTCCCTGTCAGAGGGGGGTTGCGCCGATAATCAGCACATTGATTATCAGTGCAGCCCCCATGAGAGGTGCCCATCAGCTGCCAATCAGTGCCCATCAGCTGCCAGAATGTGCCCCATCAGTAACACATGTCAGTGCCCAAAGTGCCAATCAGTACCCATAAATGTGCCAATTGGTGCCCCATTGGTAATGCCTGTCAGTGCCCATCAGCTGCCAATCACTGCCTATCAGCTGCTAGTCTGTACCCCATCAGTAACGCATTTCAGTGCCCAAAGGGCCAATCAGTACCCATAAACGTGCCAAAAGATGCCCCACTGGTAATGCCTGTCAGTGCCCTTCAGATGCCAATCAGTAATGCCTGTCAATAGCTCCTCATCAGTGCTGCCTATCCATTGCCATCTATCAGTGTAGTGTAGCCTATCAGTGCACATCTGTGCTGCATATCAGTGCCACCTCATCAGTGCCCGTCAGTAAAGGAGAATTTTTTTTTTTTTATAACATTTTTTTTAGTTTAGCAAAAAATAAAAACCCCAGAGATGAGCGAATATCACCAAAAGAAAGCTCTATTTGTGGGAAGATGTTAAAAAATTCAGTTTGGGTGCAGGGTTACAGGACCGTGTAATTGTCATTCAAAGTGTGACAGCTCCGGAAGCTGAAAATTGTCCTGGGCAGGAAGTATTGCCCTGGTGTGCAGAGCTCCATAGGGGTCCAGTGCCTCCCGATTTGTCTGGCCAGAGGTCGTAGAGACAGACAGCCTGCGGCGTCAGGTGGCCCCTGGAAGTGACACCCTAGGGGTGCTCCTAGCATCACTATGGGTTTGTTACCCCACTGTGAGAGAGAACACTAGGCCACAACACCACTTGTTTTTTCCCACGCAATGCCCTCATGGGTTAGGCCCTTTAGCTGAGACTATGTTTGTTACCAGGCCGCGAGGCCTAGCCATTAAACATGCAATGGCACCTTTATTTAATGATTTCTTCACATATTTCACTCATATGTGTGTTTATGTAATTTCACTCAGGATTGTAGGATGTGGGTCTTCTGGCCTACCCTAAAGTCAAGTAGGAGGATGTGTAGCCCTTAGGTCCCTTCCTTCCCTTCCATGGGGGTGCGGGAGGAACTTTTCGGGACAGCTCCTCACCTAGTACTTATTGGTCAGCTTTGGCTAACCATGAGGAGAGGAGTCCGCCTTTTGGCTAGAGTGTGCCCTTACTCTTGTCAAGAATCTTGCTACCCGAGTAAGTGTGTGCGTGTGTGTGTGTGGGGGGGGGGGGGGGGGGGTGGTCAGGGAGGGGTCTTGTGTTCCCTTTTTACAGGTCTCTGGGCATATATCATACTTAACCCCTTAAAGCGGTGGTTCACCCTAAATCTAGTCTGTCCCATCCGATCCAGCATACTGGCGTCAGTGCCAGTATGCTGTTTTTTTTTGTTTTTTTTTTTAATAGCTCTACTTACTGTTTAATGAATAATTTTCGTTTGTCTCCACCGCGGGTGAATGGCACTGCTATATCGCGTCACGCCTTCCGATAATAGCCGATTTTGGACTCGGCTATTCCCGGCGCGACACGGCGCCTGCGCACAGACCTAGGAGCTGACTGCGCAGGCGCCGTATATATCCGAGTCCTATTTCGGCTTTTTTCGGAGGGCGTGACGCGCCATAGCCATAGGACTCGGATATATACGGCGCCTGCACAGTCAGCTCCTAGGTCTGTGCGCAGGCGCCGTATCGCGCCGGGAATAGCCGAGTCCTAAATCGTCTATTATCGGAAGGCGTGACGCGATATAACAGTGTCATTTACCCGCGGTGGAGACAAACGAAAATTATTCATTAAACAGTAAGTAGAGATATAAAAAAAAAAAAAAACAGCATACTGGCGCTGACGCCAGTATGCTGGATAGGATGGGACAGACTAGATTTAGGGTGAACCACCGCTTTAAGGACCCCTTCACGCCGATATACGTCGGCAGAATGGCACATCAACGTACCTGTACATTGCCCTTTAAGCCCAACCATGGGGTCGCGGGCACGTGCACACAACCCGGTCCGAATCTCCGTGACGGCAGGACCCGATCGCCACTGGAGTCCCGCAATCGGTCCCCAGGGCTGAAGAACGCGGAGAGCCGTGTGTAAACACAGCTTCCCCGTTCTTCACTGTGGTGCCGTGATCGATCGCGTGATCCTTTTATAGGGATACACAATCGATGACGTCACACCAACAGCCACACCCCCCTACAGTTAGCAACACATATTAGGTCACACGTAACCCATTGTGGTTAACTCCCAAACTGCAATTGTAATTTTCACACTAAACAATGCATTTTTTGCTGTGAAAATGACAATGGTCCCAAAAATGTGTGGCATTAGTAGTAAAAAAAAAAAAAATGAATAAAAATGCAATAAAACTACCCCCTATTTTGTAAACGCTATAAATTTTGCACAAACCAACCGATAAACGCTTATTGCGATTTTTCTTACCAAAAATATGTAGAAGAATACGTATCGGCCTAAACTGAGGGAAAACTATATTTTTTTTAATATATTTTTGGGGATATTTATTACAGCAAAAAGTAAAAAAATATTGCATTTTTTTTTCCAAAATTGTGGCTCTATTTTTGTTTATAGCGCAAAAAATAAAAACCGCCGAGGTGATCAAATACCACCAAAAGAAAGCTCTACTTGTGGGGAAAAAAAGGCCGCCAGTTTTGTTTGGGAGCCGTGTCGCACGACCGCGCAATTGTCAGTTAAAGCGCCGCAGTGCCGCAGGGGTCTCTTAGGTGCCTAAAGGTCCGGGTCTTAAGCCCCGATTCACACTGCCGTGACTTATCATGCGTCTTGTGACGTCAAAGTCGCACGACGGATTCAAAGCTGTGGTAGTGTGAATAAAACCCCCCAAAAAAACTAGCCTACTGTTAACTATTTTTCGACTTGAGACCCGTATAAGACTTCTTGTTTTGTTTCAAAAAGCTTTATTTCTCTTTTGTGAAATGACCACAGATTGGATAACCATTAAGTGATATTCACATTTAAATCAAATACTCCAACTCAGCAGGAAACCTTAATTCGTGAATCTTTTTCACAGCAGGGGATGCTGTTAAAACGTTAAAGCTTCCAAATCCAGATGCAAATCATTGCCAAAAAACGAAAAAAAAAAACAAAAAAAAAAAAAAAGAAAAAATAAAAGAAAAAAAAGTCTCGTCTTGCAACGCTGCAATCAATATGCACTCTGCGTGACTCGCCGTCCGCTCTCTCTCGCCCCGGCTGCTGGGAACATGCGATGCCGCCCACTTATGAATAATTTATAAGTTACATTTTTCCACAGCCTCAGACAACAGATCTTAATGATGTTGACACGATGGGAGAGGGAGGGGTGGTGGCCAACCATGAAACAAACGGAGGGGGAAAAAAATATACATATCAGAGCCTGAAAGCCGCCAGGAACTGCGAGGCGCTCAATGCCGGCAGCATGTGCGAAAAGAGACCCTGTAGTATTTTTACAGTTCTTTTTAGATATATGGCCAGTTAACCACTTAAGGACCGCCTACTGAACATTTACGTCGGCAGAATGGCACGGCTGGGCACATCAACGTATATATACGTTGGTTTCTAGTACCCAGCCGTGGGTCACGGGGGCGCGCGCCCGTGACCCGGTCCGAAGCTCCGGGACCGCGGGACTCGATCGCCGCTGGAGTGCGGCGATCCGTCCCCGGAGCTGAAGAACGGGGAGAGCCGTGTGTAGCCGAAACATCGATCACGTCATCCCTGTTATAGGGGGACGTGATCGATGACGTCACACCTACAGCCACACCCCCCTACAGTTGTAAACAGACCCTGTGAACACACATATCCTACAGCGCCCCCTTGTGGTTAACTCCCAAACTGCAACTGCCTTTTTTACAGTAAACAATGCAATTTAAATGCATTTTTTGCTGTGAAAATGACAATTGTCCCAAAAATCTGTCAAAATTGTCCAAAGTGTCCGCCATAATGTCGCAGTCACGAAAAAAATCGCTGATCGCCACTATTAGTAGTAAAAAATAAAAAAAAATTAATAAAAATGCAATAAAACTATCTCTTATTTTGTAAACGCTATAAATTTTGCGAAAACCAACCGATAAACGCTTATTGCGTTTTTTTTTACCAAAAATAGGTAGAAGAATACGTATCGGCCTAAAATGAGGGAAAAAAACGTTTTTTTTATATATTTTTGGGGGATATTTATTATAGCAAAAAGTAAAAAATATTGCATTTTTTTTAAAATTGTCGCTCTATTTTTGTTTATAGCGCAAAAAATAAAAACCGCAGAGGTGATCAAATACCACCAAAAGAAATCTCTATTTGTGGGGAAAAAAAGGACGCCAATTTTGCTTGGGAGCCGCGTCGCAAAACGACGCAGTGCCGAATCGCAAAAAGGGGCAAGGTCCTTTACCTGCATTTTGGTCCGGGTCTTAAGTGGTTAAGGCTCACCTGTAGCTACCCAGGATATCTCCTATACCCTGTATGTGCCGATGTCATCGGCACATGCGCACTGAAGCAATGTCACCTGCTTCAGTCCCTATATGCAGTTACCGGTGGCTCCTGCGCATGACGTCATCGCGGCTCCGGCCAATCACAGCGCCGGAGCCGCGATACCCGAAAGTAACCTCCGAAGAGATGTTGCCGCTGGAGGGGGGGGGAGGAGACGAGGACCGCTGTGGGGGCTTCAATCTGAGGTAAGTAATTCATAATGAGCTAGTATGCTATGCAGGGTTTTTTTTGATTGGGTTCACAATCACTTTAAAGCTGAGCTCCACCCTCCACCTCCACTCCCGCGAAGCGGAAACCCTCCCCCCTCTGGTATCACATTTGACACCTTTGCAGGTACCCGTCTGACAGGTATTTACACCCACTTCCGGCCACACAGTCTGCGGGAAACTCAGGGAAATCTCTGCAATGGGACAGGGATGGTAAACAAAAATATACTGACAGGGGCTATAACACTCTATCCAAAATGAAGGAAGAAAAAAAAACGTGTAAAGTAGAACTGTAGGCAACAAATTTCTGATAATTCTATGGAAAGGACTAAGTAGATATAACTAACAGTGTAGCGCAAGGAGGAGACTCTTTCCGTGCTGCCCCCCTTCAAATTGCTGCCCTAGGCCTGGGCCTTGTTGCCCTAAGACAGGATACAGCATTGCCATATGTAATTGTAATGAATTGTATTTATAGACAGGTATTTTTAAGGAATCTTTGTAGTGAATACAATTATTTGGAATTTTTAACTAATCAAGTATTCACTTCTCTGGGGTTAGGGTGGCACCTCTAAAATCCCTTTCTCTTCATTTTTTGCTATAACCCTACCCCCGATGGTAAATATTTAAAACAGAACCATGCTTCTCTATTCACTGAACATTTAGAAAGAAGTACAGAGGCATTTTAAAGTGGTTTTAAAAGGCAGGAGGTTTTTTGACCTTAAGCTTAATCTGGGTGAAATGCATCAGAGGGGTGTGGCCAATAGACGGGGACCAAGGTAGCAAACAGGCTTGGTTTGAATAAAAGTTTACAGGGTGTTGTTGATAGGGTTGCCGATCTACTTTAGCCTGTCATCGTACTATGGAGTGTGGACGGGTTATTTTGGGAACGGACACCCGACTGTGTTCACAAACCAGCATGTTGGCAATGAAACTTTGAGCGGCGCTGCCGGTGTTCTGCCGGGCTGGTTCCTGCTATCAATATGGTTCCCTCAGCAGTGCGCAGGCGCAATCCGAGCCGTAGCAACTGGTCCAGGGCGACATGGAATTTGATGTAAGTACCCTGACTTGTTCATTCCCCGACTTAGTTGGGGTAGGCGGTACACTTTGGTGGGGGTGGGTCAGCCACGCCCTGTGACCTTTGACCTCTGGGAACCCGCCTTCTGACCTGTTCCAATTTTTGAGTCCTAGCCATATTCTTCAATGGGAAACCCTAACCCCCTTACCCTAAACCCCCCAACACTCTAACCCTAAACCCCCCAACACTCTAACCCTAAACCCCCCAACACTCTAACCCTAAACCCCCCAACACTCTAACCCTAAACCCCCCAACACTCTAACCCTAAACCCCCCAACACTCTAACCCTAAACCCCCCAACACTCTAACCCTAAACCCCCCAACACTCTAACCCTAAACCCCCCAACACTCTAACCCTAAACCCCCCAACACTCTAACCCTAAACCCCCCAACACGCTAACCCTAAACCCCCCAACACGCTAACCCTAAACCCCCCAACACGCTAACCCTAAACCCCCAACACGCTAACCCTAAACCCCCCAACACTCTAACCCTAAACCCCCCAACACTCTAAACCCTAAACCCCCCAACACTCTAACCCTAAACCCCCCAACACGCTAACCCTAAACCCCCAACACGCTAACCCTAAACCCCCCAACACGCTAACCCTAAACCCCCCAACACTCTAACCCTAAACCCCCCAACACTCTAACCCTAAACCCCCCAACACTCTAAACCCTAAACCCCCCAACACTCTAACCCTAAACCCCCCAACACTAACCCTAAACCCCCAACACTAACCCTAAACCCCCCAACACTAACCCCAAACCCCCCAACACTCTAACCCCAAACCCCCCAACACTCTAACCCCAAACCCCCCAACACTCTAACCCCAAACCCCCCAACACTCTAACCCTCGCTCGGCCTCCTGGCTATTTTTTTCTAACATCCTCCAATCCACGGGGATGTTAAAGGGACACTAAACTCTGGATTTTTTTTTTTTTTTTAAATAACAAACATGTGATACTTACCTCCACTGTGCAGTTTGTTTTGCACAGAGTGGCCCGAAAAGCTGTCTTCTGGGGTCCCTCGGCGGCTGTCTGGGCTCCTCCTCGCAAAAGCTTTCCATCTTCATGCGAGGGCGCTCGCACGGTGGAAAGCTGTTGCGAGCGCGCTCCCGTGATACAGCGGCGGCCATAGCCGCCGACTGTATCACTCGGCTCCGCCCCCCCGGCGCGCCGCGTCATCCGCTGTGATTGACAGCAGCGCCAGCCAAAGGGGGGGGGGGGGGGGCGGTGCTGTCAGATGTTTTTTTACCTTAATGCATTGGATGCATTATGGTAAAAAAACTTTTACCTTTACAACCCCTTTAAGGAATGAGCCTGGATGCCGCCCGAGCCGCGCAGCTGTTCAGGTTCGGAGATTTCCACGGGCTTTGTCTGTGCCTGCGCAGTCAACCATATCGATAGGGGAACAAGCTTGACAAGACACCGGCTTTGCAGCTTGCCATGCTGTCAGCCACTGCCTGTGAATATGCTGCAGGACCGGTCACGTTTGCATGCTTGCCTCATCCAGGATGAAACACTTACTTGAATCTCTCGGGGGTCAGGAAGTTGAGAAGATGAAAGAGTTCCTCGAGGTTATTCTGGAGCGGCGTCCCGGTGAGCAGCAGTTTGTAGTCGATCTTGTAGCTATTCAATACCCTAAAGAACTTGGAAAACAACATTATGTGGTGGCAGCCTTCACCGATGCATCACAGGTCACACTTTAACAGAAAACCGCTTAGAATGGTCGTCTGGAATAATCATTAGTTGATAAACTATTAGCAATGAACATATTGAAGCGTTTGTTACCCAAAAAATACATAAATATATGGATCCTGTTCCTTTAAAGCAGGGGTAGGCAACCTGGGACCCTCCAGCTCTTTAGAAACTACAAGTCCCATGAGACATTGCAAGCCCCCGACAATCACAGGCATGATGGGATTTGTAGTTTCACCGCAGCTGGAGGGCCGAGGTTGCCTACCCCTGCTTTAAAGCATGTTATAAAGCATGGTGCTTCACCTGGCCGCTTGCATCACCTAAAATACCTGGCTGATACTGGTTCTGCCCTCCCCCCTGTAAACTGACCACGGGTTTATCATGGCTGCTAAACCCTGACACTGTGGTCAGTTTACGTGCCTCCTTCATCCGCAGCTCTCCTCAATGCTTTCCCCCTGTCCTCCCCCTCCCCTCCCCTCCCTGCCTGTCAGCTAGTGACAGTGTCTGCCCCCTCCCGTCCTGCAGCTAAAGCAGCTTTTAGATTCCCATTCAATCCTCTGCGTTTCCTAATGCTCTGTGCCCTAGTGTATACGCTTTATTTAACACGTTCCCTACCGAGTCATTGTAAAATGGGAACCCTTCCTCCTTCATATGACGTCCTTGCATTCCCCGGCGGCTAGGGGCTGGCCCTCAGCCGCATTGCTCGGGACCCGGTGCGCGTGCCCGCAAAATCCACCGGGCACCCGTGACTGCCCGCAACCACGGCAGGACCATGGATCTGTGTGTGTAATGATGGGGTGTAAACACACAGATCCACGTCCTGTTAGGGGTGAGGAGACCGATGTGCGTTCCCAGTACAGAGGAACACCAATCAGTCTCCTCCCCCTACAGTTAGAACACACTTTAGGGAACATATTAACCCCTTCAGCGCCCCCTGGCGTTAACCCCTTCCCTGCCAGTCACATTTACACAGTAATCAGTGCAGTTTTATAGCACTACATTTTTTTTATTTATTTTTTTGGAGCTGTGGTGGCTCAACGTGATTGGCACTGCGCTGACAAGCCGTTCACCTCTGCAGCCAAGGGTTCGGATCCCGGTCTCGGCTGCATGTGAATTGAGTTTGGTGGTCTCAGCCCGGCTCCCGGTGGGTGTGCTATGCGAGGTAAGCCTGCGCTTAGTACGCCCACCCCCCCTCCCACAAAACCACCACACTTACACGCACTCGAAATTGGGTTAACATGCATGCACTTTGGCCACGCGGTCTCTAAAAAAAGAGAGGCGAAGGACTAACAGGGCTGGCTGAGTTGGCTAGGTCCTCTCACTCCCTCATAGGGGAGTCCCTCTGCCCCGTTGGGCTTCAAAGCGGAGCAGGTAGGGCGGGCTGTGTGGAAGGACCCCCTAACACCCGCCATTGCCACCCGTGGCATGGAGAAAGATGTCAGATTGCCTCTGGGGGAGGTCTGCCTACTCCCAACTCCTGCAGTCCGGCTCCTCTCTCGAATACACGCACAAAATACACTTAAAAAAAAAAAAAAAGGAAAAAAATATAGCACTAAATAAATATGAATGGTCCCAAAAATGTGTCTTGATATGTCCGCCGCAATGTCACAGTTACAATAAAAAATAAATAAAAAAAATCGCAGATCTACGCCATTACTAGTAAACAACAACAAAAAAAAAATGCCATAATTGTATTCCCTATTTTGTAGATGCTAGAATACGCTTATTGTGATTTTTGTTTTTTTACCAAAAATATGTAGAAGAATACGCATCGGTCTAAACTGAGGAAAAAAATTGTTGTTTTTAAAAAAAAATATATATATATATATATATATATATATATATATATATATATATATATATATATATATATATATATATATATATATATTTTATTAAATCAAAAAGTAAAAGATATTGGGCCAGATCCACAAAGAATTGCCTATCTTTAGGCAGGCGTAGCGTATCTCAGATACACTACGCCGCCGTAACTTAGAGCAGCAGGTTCCTTATCCACAAAGAATTTGCGCCGTAAGTTACGGCGGCGTAGTGTAAATGTGCCGCGTAAGCCCACGCAATTCAAATGTATATAAGATGTGGGCTCGATTTATGTAAAATCATCGTGACCCCGCGAAAATAACTTTTTTTAACAGCGCATGCGCCGTCCATGGAGGTATCCCAGTGCGCATGCGCGAAATCACGTTGCAAATAGTCAATGCTTTCGACGTGAACGTAACTTACGCAAATCCCTATTCGCGAACATTTTGCGCAAACGACGGAAAATTCGACGCTGTCCCGACGTCCATACTTAACATTGCGTACGCCTCATAGAGCAGGGATAACTTTACGCCGGACATACGCTTACGCAAACAACGTAAAAAAAATGCGCCGGGCACAAGTACGTTCGTGGATCGGCGTATCTAGCTCATTTGCATATTCGACGCGAAAAATTGACGGAAGAGCCCCTAACGACCAGCATAAATATGCAACCAAGATACGACGGCGTAAGAGACTTACGCCGGTCGTATCTTGGTAAAATTTAGACGTATCTGCCTTTGAGAATCGGCGTAAAGATGCGCCAGCGCAGATTTGAAATTATCTGGAGATAATTCCCATAATTTGCAGGGATTTGCTCTCATTTCCTGTTTTGGCTATGGGTCAGGAAGTGAAGGTAAATCTCTCCAATGGGACAAAGATGGCAAAAATAAATATTACAGGGGTAAAATCTTGGCTTATTCTATCCAAAAACAAACCAAAAACTTTACTTATTAACCACTTCTAGACCGCCCACTCGCATATATACTGCGGCAGGGCAACCCGGCTTGCGCAAAATCAGGTACCTGATCTTTTCTCGTAGCTGAGCTCCTCCATGCCTCTTATCAGTTTGGTTGCCCTTCTCTGCACTTTCTCCAGTTCCCCCGATAACCTTTTTGAGAACTGGGGCCCAAAACTGGACTGCATATTTGGTCTAATATCTGGACTAACGATTTGTACAGGGGGGGGGGGGGGTGGGGGCAAAATGATATCTCTCTCTCTGGAGTCCATACCTCTCTATACAAGAAAGGACTTTCCTCACTCTGGAGACCGCAGCTTGGCATTGCATGTTATTATTGAGCTTATGATCAACTAAAACCCCCAGATCCTTCTCCACTATGGATCCCCCCCAGATCCTTCTCCACTACGGATCCCCCAGATCCTTCTCCCCTACAGATCCCGTCAGATCCTTCTCCACTACGGATCCCCCCGATCCTTCACTACAGATCCCCCCAGAGCCTTCTCCACTACAGATCCCCCAGATCATTCTCCACTATGGATACCCACAGATCCTTCTCAACCAGGGATCCCCCCAGATCCTTCTCCACCAGGGATCCCCCAGAGCCTTCTCCACCAGGGATCCCCCCAGATCCTTCTCCACCAGGGATCGCCCCAGATCCTTCTCCACCAGGGATCGCCCCAGATCCTTCTCCACCAGGGATCGCCCCAGATCCTTCTCCACCAGGGATCGCCCCAGATCCTTCTCCACCAGGGATCGCCCCAGATCCTTCACCAGGGATCCCCCAGATCATTCTCCACTACAGATCCCCCCAGATCCTTCTCCACTACAGATCCCCCCAGATCCTTCTCCACTACAGATCCCCCCAGATCCTTCACTACAGATCCCCCCAGATCCTTCACTACAGATCCCCCCAGATCCTTCTCCACTACGGATCCCCCCCCCAGATCCTTCTCCACTACGGATCCCCCCCAGATCCTGCTCCACTACGGATCCCCCCCAGTTGTACTCCCCCTAGTATGTATGATGAATATTCTTAGCCCCCAAGTGCATAATTTGTACATTTATCTACTTTAAACCTCATCTGCCACTTAGTCGCCCAATCAGACAGAGCATTGAGGTCGGCTTGTAAATTGGAAACATCCTGTAAGGACGTTATTCCACTGCATAGCTTGGTGTCATCTGTAACATGCTAGGGAGGGCACAGTGTTTGACTCTCCCCATAAAATTAAACTGAGAAAGCCATGATAACGTTTACAGTCATAGTAAGCCGTTGGTCTAATTACTTTAGGTGGGTATCTGGTAAACAAGCAAGGCTTTAACAATGACTTACTTTTGATTGGTTGTTCTTGAGTCTGTGAGCTTCATCCACCACCAGACACGCCCACTCGATGGAGCCCAGGACTGCATGGTCGATCGTAATGAGTTCGTACGATGTCAGCAACACGTGGAACTTTATTTGAGCTTCTTTCTAGATAAAAGAGGAAAAATGTCGAGCGAGTATTTATTACCCGCAACAAAGCAGCCGTATTCATTTGTAAGGTTTAGTACCTAATTACATGACGTGCATTGGGGCTGCATTGCGCAATAAAGGCTCCACCCAATGATAAGCTGAAATCCATTTTTTCCCACTAGGCTTAGTTCATCCCAATGCACTGGGTGAAAATAGAACTCGCTGCATTTAGGGCCAATTCACACCATGGGCTTGATTTACTAAAGGCAAACAGACTGTACACTTTGCAAAGTGCGGTTGCTCCAGAGCTTAGTAAATGAGCAGAAGCTTTGCTGACTTCTAATCATCCAATCATGTGCAAGCAAAAATTTAGGCCCGGATTCACATACATTGGCGCATATTTATGCCGCCGTAGCGTATCTAATATACGATACACCGACACAGGGCAGAGAGGCAAGCACACTATTCACAAAGCACTTGCTCCCAAATCTACGCTGGGTTTTGAAAGCGTAAGTCGTCGTAAGTGGGAGTGTGCGTGAGCAATGCAAATGAGGCGTGACCCCATGCAAATAATGGGCCGAGTGCCAGAAAAGTACTTAAAACTAACGGCTAGGGTTGTCCCGATACCACTTTTTTAGGACCGAGTACAAGTACCGATACCTTTTTCATGTACTCGCCGATACCGAATACCAATACTTTTTTTAAATGTGTCCCCAAATGCAGCCATCTCCCCCCACACTAATGCAGCCATGTCCCCGCATCCATGTCCCTGCATCCATGTCCCTCCATCCATGTCCATGCAGCCATGTCCCTCCATCCATGTCCCTCCATCCAAGTCCCTCCATCCAAGTCCCTCCATCCAAGTCCCTCCATCCATGTCCCTCCATCCATGTCCCTCCATCCATGTCCCTGCAGCCATGTCCCTCCAGCCATGTCCCTCCATCCATGTCCCTGCATCCATGTCCCTGCATCCATGTCCCTGCATCCATGTCCCTGCATCCATGTCCCTGCAGCCATGTCCCCGCAGCCATGTCCCTGCAGCCATGTCCCTGCATCCATGTCCCTGCATCCATGTCCCTGCATCCATGTACCCCATACCTAGCAGCCGCCGCTGCTGCCGCCGCCGCCCGGGGAACATCACAGCTTTCATTTAGATAGCTCTTTTCCCGGCCGCGTATAGACAGACACTCCCCCTTGCTCGAGATTGGACAGATCACGATCACCCATCCAATCCCGAGCAAGGGGGAGTGTCTGTCTATACGCGGCGGGAACACTACAGCTATTCAATTGAAAGCTGTGATGTTCCCGCACGCTTTAACCATGCAGCGACGGCTTTTGTTGCGGCAGACGGCGGCTTTTATTGCGCGGTTGCAGTGGCGGGTTTGGTTAGATCAAGTATTCTATTTGGGTATCGGGGGTATTTGCGGGAGTACAAGTACTGGTATCGGGACAGCCCTACTAACAGCGCATGCGCCGTCCCATGGCCGCATCCCAGTGCGCATGCTTACAATCACGTCGAAACAACTGCCTAAGATACGTAGAATTACTGCCTACAGTGTGAACGTAACCTACGCCCAGCCCTATTCACGTACTACGTAAACTACGTAAAATACGACGGCTGTGTTCCCTGGTCCATACTTTTGCACGATTTGCGCCTCCTATATGGGGAATAACTTTACGCCGGACGTACGACTTACGTAAACTGCGTATATAATGCGCCGGGCGCACGTACGTTCGTGAATCGGCGTATCTCCCTCATTTGCATATTTAAATAGAAAATCAATGGGAAAGCCACATGCGTCCAGCGTAACTATGCGCCCACTCTACGCCGGCGTAGGCAAGTTACGTCGGTGGGATGAAGTCAGTTTTTAGGCGTATCTTAGTTATGTGGGCACGGCGCACAGATACGACGGCGCATATTTACACTTACGCGGCGTATCTCGAGACGCCTTAGTTTTTAAAAAATTTCCTTGCATGCGATTGGGTACATCCTTTGCAAAGTGAAACATAACCTCATTCACTACTCTCTGGAGCCATTGCACTTGCAGAGTGCGCAGTCTATTTGCCTTTAGTAAATCGACCCCTATGTGCGGTGACAGATGTTTTAGCACAGTGTATTAATGTCTGTCACCATTGGAACACACGGGGAACAATTGTTTCCGAACGGTCTCATTCACACTGCAAGGAAGTATAGCTCTGCGACAAGCTGCATTTTATTGCAACGCATCGGCCCAAATTGCCCTGCAATGGCAGACATGGCACTGTCCGACATTGCAGTGTAGGTTTTACCCTCCACATAAAGTTTGTTAAAAAAAAAAGAATGGAGGGGGTTGCAGTGAATCATGTACCACACTGCGCCCTAGAGAGCCAGTATCTTGTCGATAAATGCCCCTTGTGGAATAATGCCCGCCCGGTACTGCTGTACATGGCGCCTGCGCACTTTACCCGACACACGCTCCCGATGCTCGTGGAAGTCTGCAAGGGGCGGACTTATTCATGATGGGCGCATGTAAGCGGTGGATGGCGGATAGCTTGTAGACTCTAAAACTTTCACACAGACCAAATAATTTCCCAAAATTTGGAGTTATTTTTATCAAAAACATGTAGCAGTATAAATTGTGGCCAAAATGTATGATGAAAAATAATTTGAACATTTTTATCACAGAAACTAAGAATCTTTTTTTTTTTTTTTTTCAAATTTTCGGTCTTTTTTCATTAAATGCAGAGGTGATCAAATACCATCAAAAGAAAGCTCTATTTGTATGAAAAAAAGGACACAAAAATAATTTGGGTACAGTGTTGCATGACTGAGTAATTGTCATTCAAAGTGTGAGAGCGCTGAAAGCTGAAAATTGCTCTGGGCAGGAGGGGTAGTGCCCAGTAAGCAAGTGGTTAACACAGGAGTAAGCACCCGGATCTCCTTTGAACAGCTTGTTTCATTTCAGATATTGGTAGGCGACCTTTATTCAGCCTCTCAGAAACGATGCGACCCTTGATGAAGCAGTAGGCCTCTCTCTCAAGATACCAGCCACATGCTTGGTATTTCCCAGACAGGTTCTCCATCGTTTGGCTTCCTCCCTCGGGACGGACAGCACGGGACAACTCCGCAGACGCAGACCCAGTCTACACACTGAGGGCCAGATACAGATACATTTTCGTATCTTTCCGGAGACATAGCGTATCTCATTTACACTACGCCGCCGTAACTTAGAGCGGCAGGTCCCGTATTCAGAAAGAACTTGCGCCCTAAGTTACGGCGGCGTAGTGTAAATGGGCCGGCGTAACTGTGCGTAATTCAAAGTAGGCTGGTAGTGGGCGTGTTGTATGTTAATGAATTGTGACCCCACGTAAATGACACGCCGAACGAACGGCGCATGCACCGGCCGTGGACGTGTCCCAGTGCGCATGCTCCAAAATCACGTCGGAAATACTCATTGATATCGACGTGAACGTAACTTACGCACAGCCCCATTCCCGAACGACCTACGCAAATGACGTACAATACGACGCTGTTCCGACGTCCATACTTAACATGGGCTGCGCCTCATATAGCAGGGGTAACTTTACGCCGGTAGAATGCCTACGTAAACTACGTATATCTAGTTTATTTGCATATTTTTTAATGGGAAAGTCTAATGCGTCCAGCGTAACTATGCGCCCACGATACGCCGGCGTAGGCAAGTTACGCCGGACGACTGAAGCCATGTTTTTCGGCGTATCTCGCTTTCTGAATCGGCGTAAAGATGCGACGGCGCACATTTGAATTTACGGCGGCGTATCAGGAGATATACGCCGGCGTAGATTCTTTCTGAATCTGGCCTTGAGCCTGCAAAAAACATTTGCTCCGGACCAACGTGGTCCCGGAGCCAGGATCGCTGCAACACACACACACACCCCGGCCAGGAGGGCCACACAAGGGGGTCGTGGGATGACTGCCCAGGCAGAATGGCGGCAAAGACGACCTCGAACCAATGGCGTCTGCCCACCCAAATACCCCTCCTCAGCATGCACAGCGAGGCGATCAACCCTCCTGATTGGCTGCCCAGGAGAAGTATCCACACTACTCTCACTCTACTGCTGCCACCTGTCAGTCTGGGGTGTGGGACCCCCCAGACAATGACAGTGGACACACAGTACAGCCAAAGCTGGAGCAGAGGCCCTGAATTTGGCCAAATAAACATGGTCAGAGGTAACTAACTCTCTGACCACCGATCTCCCTGTATAGATTTCAATAAAGCAGCTGAAAGACGCAGGTGGGGGCTATAGGTATCAGTTCAACTCTAGCAGTAGCTACCACTTCATCACCTTGTAGTAAATGGGCAGGGGACAGTATGTATTGGAAAGTGGGATCCCTACATGACATCATGCAGGAAAGCATCTCTATATTTAAATCCTTTATTGAAGCTTGTAGTAGCACACATGTCCTTACTCTCATTCTGAACACTTTCTTCCCGCTTCTGATGGCGTTGTCCTCGAAGGAGAACTCGTTTTCCCGAATAATCGCTCTGCTGTCCTTATCGCCAGTGTACGTCACCACATAAAACTCCGGCGCCCACATTTCAAATTCTCGCTCCCAGTTGATGATGGTGGATAACGGAGCGCTCACAAGGTACGGACCTTTAGAGTGACCCTGAAAAAGACACAAGGAAAATTTAGGTATATAAATAATAACAACAATAAAAGATGGTGATGATGAAATATTGTCCGAGGCTAAAAGCATGAAGCAGTGCGACCAATCAGGTTATATTTACTATTTAAATTGTCCTGCGGTCTCAGGTTTGTCATGTGAACAGTGAAATGGAGCCTAGAGAGGGGTGCCGAAATTCTGTGCCGAGTTCGATTACCAAGCCTTGCTGGTGGCTAAATACAACATGCCAAATGAACGAGATAAAATGCTATTGGTCGCCGATAATGGAACCATGTGGAGGAGGGTAGAAGGTGGAGTAGAAGGGATCTACCAAAGTCAGGGTACCAAAGCCCCCCCACCACCCCAAAATATTTTTTTTTATAATACTTTTTCAGGTTTCTGGGATGTATTAGCATTTATGAAAAAAAAAAAAAAAAAGTATCCACGCAAATTAGGATTCCATAAAGGGTCAGCTTTTTTTTTTAAATATTTTTAACTGCAGGTACTCACAAGCACAGTGGCGGTGCGTCTATAGAGGGCGCTGGAGCGCCACCCCCTCTGGCTCTCGCACCGCCACTGATACAATAACATAGATTCATGCATTGCATGAATCTATGTTATTTTTGCAGGTTGCTGGTCGATTCAGATGGCCGGATGGTGAGCGCCGGCCACCTGAATAACGGCAGCTGGTTGGCTGTGTGGAAGTGCCTATCAGAACCAGCGGCTCTGATAGGCTTTCCGAGTACAGCCCTCAGCCTTCCGGATGCTTATCCAGGGGACGTACGGGGGGTGCGTTCCTTGGATAAAACTGACAGGCGTCTCAGCCAATCAGGTTCACCGGTTCTGGTTACCGGTAACTTGATTGGCTGAAGCGTCATCGAGAACGGGAGAAGACATCGAGGGACGTGGAAGGAGGATGGCTGACTCGCAGAAAGGTAAGTGCCGGCGGGGGGAAGGGCATTTTACAGGGCACATCGGCGACAATGGGCACAGTGGCGACAATTAAAGGGCACAGTGACATCCATGGGCACAGTGGCGACAATGGGTACAGTGGTGACAATTAAAGGGCATAGTGGGGAAAATGGGTACAGTGGCAACAATGGGAACAGTGGCGAGAATTAAAGGGCACAGTGGCGAGAATTAAAGGGCACAGTGACTGCGTTTGATGGCATGGCACAGTGACTGCGTTTGATGGCATGGCACAGTGGTGCGAATTGATGGCACAGTGACTGCGTTTGATGGCATGGCACAGTGGTGACAATTGATGGCACAGTGGCTGCATTTGATGGCATGGCACAGTGGTGACAATTGAGGGCACAGTGGCTGCGTTTGATGGCATGGCACAGTGGTGACAATTGATGGCACAGTGGCTGTGTTTCATGGGCACAGTGAGGCTGCAATTTTTTTTTTTTTCGTTTGCGCCCCCCCCCCCAAAAAAAAATTAATAAATTGAGCACCAGCCGCCACTGCACAAGCATAGTTAAAAAAAAAAAGCACCGCTGGGCTCAAGTGTACCAACATGCCTGATGACGTCACCACTATTGCTCCATCCTATGTGTTTTGTCCTTTTGTCAAACATTGCCTTCCCATAGACACCCTCCTAAACCTTGTGGACAGCCTTCCCAGAAGAGTTGAAGGTGTTATAGCTGCAAAGGGGCGGGGCCAACTCAATATTAAACCCTCCGGACTAAGACTGGGATGCCATTAATGTTCATGTGCGTGTAAAGGCCGGCGTCCCAATACTTTTGGTAATATATCGTATGTATAAAACCACCAAGTATGCCATGTAACATACAATTTGTTTACTGAAGATCTAAAATGAATGAAAAGGTAATTTCCTATGCTTCCTCTGCTCAGAAATCTGTTCTGTACGGCTTTACTACAATATTCATGCCACAGAATGTCACCAAAGTAACCCGTCCACGGCATTGAAGGTTTCAGGAAACGCCATCTGGTGTGGTTCTATTTCCCTCTGCCATACATAAAAGAGCGCACATGTGCTGAAAGCGGAATGGTCGCACTTGGGAATGATTGAACAATTCCCGTCTATCATCAAAGTTGGAGAACTTACCCCCCCCATCTGGAGAGGCCTGCTAAGTGCCGGGTGTAGCAGACTGTCTGACTGCAACAGGGCCCAGAACATAGAGAGAAAAAGGGACCAAGGGGCAGTGGCGGCCCGTCCATAGGGGGCGCCCGGGCGCCGCCCCCCCCTCCTGTAGTCTTAAGAAAAAAAAACGGGCCCTTTAAGGCATTTAAAAATTAGTTTTGCAGCGCCGTGCAAATAACATACACTCACGCATTGCCTGAGTGTATGTTATTGTGGCCAGCCTAGTCAGATAACCGGACATAGGGCGCCGATTATCTGACTAAGGACAGCTGGTTGGCTGTGTGGAAGTGCCTGTCAGAACCAGCGGCTCTGATAGGCTTTCCCAGTACAGCCCTTCAGCTCCCGGATGTCTTATCTCGGGAACGTAGTGGGCTACGTCCCTTGGATAAGACTGACGCCGTCTCAGCCAATCAGGTTTCCGTGATTCTGTTTATCCGTAACCTGATTGGCCGGAGCGTCATCGAGGACGGCAGAAGACATCGAGGGACAGTGGAAGGAGGATGGCGAACCCCAGAAAGGTAAGTGCCAGGCGGGGGGGGGGGGAGCAATCTGACTGGCAGCATTTTACAGGGAACAGTGGGGACAATTGATGTGGGGACAATGGATGTGGGCACAGTGGCAACAATTGATGTGGGCACAGTGGCAACAATTGATGTGGGCACAGTGGCAACAATTGATGTGGGCACCGTGGCAACAATTGATGTGGGCACAGTGGCAACAATTGATGTGGGCACAGTGGTAATTGATGTGGGCACAGTGGCAACAATTGATGTGGGCACAGTGGCAACAATTGATGTGGGCACAGTGGCAACAATTGATGTGGGCACAGTGGCAACAATTGATGTGGGCACAGTGGTAATTGATGTGGGCACAGTGGCAACAATTGATGTGGGCACAGTGGCAACAATTGATGTGGGCACAGTGGCAACAATTGATGTGGGCACAGTGGCAACAATTGATGTGGGCACAGTGGCAACAATTGATGTGGGCATAGTGGCAACAATTGATGGCATGGCACAGTGCCAGCGTTTGGCATGGCACAGTGGTGACAATTGATGGCATGGCACAGTGGCTGCCTTTGATGGGCACAGCGAGGCTGCAATTGTGTTTTTTTTTTCCATTTGTTTGTGCCCCCCAAAAAAAATTGACCACCAGCCGCCACTGCCCCGGGGGCTTGTGTGATCCATGAATTCAAACAAAATTATGCCTGGAACAGTTCAAATACTTGAAAGTAGGTGCTGCTACCTCCCAGCGATATAATGCGGCTTTATGACTGGTGCTCTGGCAGAGGCAGCCGACTCCTCACCCACACTCATGGCCTGAATAAGACCAGTTTGGCTGAAATACGTTGACATGTGTGGCTGTCATTTGTTACCCGCCAAGAAACACAAGATTGCAGAGCACAGAAATAGAGAGCCATCATAGTGTATTAAATACAATGATTTTATTTGATTAAAAACAGACTATTGCCCTCACAGGTTCCTGTGCCTTTATTCCGGCACCCAGCTTCTCCAGATGTGTATGCAGGGGGGGGGGGGGGGTAAAGTGCGTGTGCCCCTGCTCCTTCCTCTAACGACATACCCTGCGTGCCTTTCTATCGATTGCCAGTGTGCCGTGTGGTACCTCTCCCAGCAGACTTTACGCGTTTCGCAAAAATATTGGCGTCATCAGGAAGCTTGAATGATTTCTTACATTATAGGGGTTTTGTTTGTTTAATTTATGCATTTTTTTTTAAAACCAATAATATTTTTGTATATTTGCACAATGTGCATACACATACTGTATGTTTGCTTAGGCACCCCCCCCCCTCCCCAGACTTACCCCATGGGTTGTGGACAGGCTCCTCTGGGTGGTGGGCAGCGGCTCCTGTGTCCTCTCTGCATCATGTCAGCTTCCACTGTGCGACTCCTCCCTCCTAGGCATCCAATAGTATCGCCTATCCTTTGAGCCAATTGCGTAAGGTCTCAAGACCTGCTTCCCGATTGGCCGAGAGGAGGATCAGTGTGACAATAGCGAACGTTCATTCACTATTGTCACACAACTCGGTGAGTTCGGGAGGTGCAGTGCTCTGCGCCCCGAGCCCACCCTTCTTTTGAAGCCTATTAGAGCTTCTGGCTCGGACCACGTGCTTAAAAAAAAAAAACACCCCACCGCCATTGGAATGCATAGTGTAGCGCCCTGTATGTAGATCAGGGGGGCGGGGCGCCCGTGCGCCCCCCTAATGGACGGGCGGGCCGCTGCGATGGTCCCAATCTCCCTGGAACTCAATGGGTTAAATTTATGAGAGTGTATCCGGGGCCCTTTGTCTTGTTTTTTTGCAGCCCGCGAGTCATGTACCAGCTCACCTCTTTGTAGAGAGAATAGAGGAACACGATCGTCTGGACGGTCTTCCCGAGTCCCATCTCATCTGCGAGGATCGTGTCTGTTCCCTGCGCCCAGGAAAACCTCAGCCAGTTGAGTCCCTCCAGCTGGTACGGGTGCAAAGTGCCACCGGTGGTGTTGATGTACCACGGCTGTTTGTCAAACTTCACTGTGGGCTGAAACAAAGAAATGTACCTGTGCTGCAGATCAGGCGAGCTTCTTCATGATAACATTGTAGCAGCGATATTCCCGCCGCGCACTTTCCTGGATAAGGCGTTAGGAGTAGCAGGCTCTGCAGCAACAACCAGTTAGAACTGGAAACATCACAGATCAAATGCACATAAATCGCCAGGATCGCCAATTACGTCCAACTCTTTATTGAACAATGACCACATCACAGAAGACATAGTGCAGCGTTTCGGAACCGTGCAGGGCCACTTCCTCAGGTAGGTCCTCACAAGTCTGACGAAGTGGTCCTGCACGGCTCCAAAACGTTGCACTATGTCTTCTGTGATGTGATCATT
Organism: Rana kukunoris; assembly: GCA_029574335.1. NCBI lineage: Eukaryota > Metazoa > Chordata > Amphibia > Anura > Ranidae > Rana > Rana kukunoris. Next base: position 159,366,190 of record CM056058.1, on the reverse strand, counting down.
GTTCGTCAATTACATCCAAATATTTATTGAACAATGATCACATCACAGAAGACATAGTGCAGCGTTTCGGAGCCGTGCAGGGCCACTTCGTCAGGTAGGTCCTCACAAGTCTGATGAAGGCATCCTGCACGGCTCCAAAACGTTGCACTATGTCTTTTGTGATGTGATCATTGTTCGTCAATTACATCCAAATCTTTATTGAACAATGATCACATCACAGAAGACATAGTGCAGTGTTTCGGAGCCGTGATGGATTCTATTGTCAGGCATGTGAGGACCTACCTGACGAAGTGGTCCTGCACGGCTCCGAAACGCTGCACTATGTCTTCTGTGATGTGATCATTGTTCGTCAATTACATCCAAATATTTATTGAACAATGATCACATCACAGAAGACAAAGTGCAGCGTTTCGGAGCCGTGCAGGGCCACTTCGTCAGGTAGGTCCTCACAAGTCTGACGAAGGGATCCTGCACGGCTCCAAAACGTTGCACTATGTCTTCTGTGACATAGTTTTCAATTATGACGATGATCACATCACAGAAGACAGAGTGCAGCGTTTCAGAGCCGTGCAGGACCACTTCGTCAGGTAGGTCCTCACAAGTCTGACGAAGTGGTCCTGCACGGCTCCAAAATGCTGCACTATGTCTTCTGTGATGTGATCATTGTTCAATAAAGATTTGGATGTATTTTACGATCCGTGGTGGGCTGGCGAATATGTGCATTTGATCCTAAGGCCCCTTTCACACTGGGGCGGGATGTGCGGTGGCGGTATAGCGCCGCTATTTTTAGCAGCGCTATACCGTCTGAATTGCGACGGTTTTCGGCCGCTAGCGGTGCGGTATTAACCCCCGCTAACGGCCGGAAAGTGGTTAATACCGCCGCCAATGCGCATCCGCAGAGGTGCATTGCCAGCGGTATTACCGCGGTTTCCCATTACTTTCAATGGGAAGGAGCGGTAATGATGCTCACCGCTCCAAAGATGCTGCTGGCAGGAATTTTGGAGCGGTCTCGCCAGTGCATCGCCTCAGTGTGAAAGCCCTCGGGTTTTCACATCGAGAATGCAGTGCAGGAGTTTTTCAGGCGCTATTTAGGCGCTATTTTTTGCGCTAAACCGCCTGAAAAACTCCTCAGTGTAAAAGGGGCCTTAGAATAACAGTGACCTGCCATTTGGATAAGTTGTACTGATGACACTTCAGGATTAAACACATTTTTTGACTCCTTTTAACCGCTTGCTGACTGTATACTATATATATATATCTATATATAGATATATATATACGGCAGCAAGGCGGCTCCCCTTGGCAGGATCATGTACCTGTATGTGATCCTGCACTTCCGGGTCAGGGGCGCGCACTTCCAGAGACCCACTCCCGGTGTGTTTGGACACAGTGGGAGCAAATCATCGCATCCGGCGGGACCCACTGATCGTTCAAGACACAGGCAGAACGGCGCTCTACCTATGTAAACAAGGCAGGTTGACGTTCTGTGAGAAGGGAAGGTTGTGATCCTGTGTTCCTGCAAAGCAGAAACACAGATCTCTGCCTTCCTATAGTACAAGCACCTCCCCCCACAGCTCACACAAGCACAGGTTAGGCATACCGTTAACCCTTTGATCGCCCTTGTTGTTAACCCCCTCCCTGCCAGTGTCATTAGTAAAGTGACAGTGCATATTTTTTTTAGCACTGATCAGGGAAGGGGTCAACAACAGGGGCGATCAAAGGGTTAACGGTATGCCTAACCTGTGCTTGTGTAAACTGTGGGGGGAGGTGCTTGTGCTATGGGAACACTGTGTCATTGGTCCCCAAAAAGTGTCAGTGTACAATGGGTCCGCCGCGATATCGCAGTCCCCCTATAAATCGCCAATTGCCACCATTACTAGTAAACAATAAAACGAAAATTCCATAAATATATCCCATAGCTTGTAGACGGTATAACCTTTGTCTAAAGAAATCAATATACAGCAGTACCTCAGATTACGAGCATAATCCGTTCCAGAAGAATGCTTGTAATCCAAAGCACTTGTATATCAAAGCAAATTTCCCAATAGAAATCAATGTAAACTCAGATAATTCATTCCAAAGCCACTGCTTGTCTATGCAGTACCGCATGTAGCCAGAGGTGGTGGTGGGGGCAGCTGCCGGAGACACTCAGAAACACCCGGAGAAGCTTGGGGACCACTCGGGCGCTTGGAGACACTTAGGAACTGAGTATTTCCGAGGGGCTCCTAGTTCTCCGAGCATCACCCTGCACCTCTGGCCAAATGTGATAATGCACACCCCAGAGGCTTGAATCCTGCTCGTCTCGCGAGACAACGCTCGAAAACTGGGTCAGGATTAAAAAAAAAAAAAAAAAGAAAGAAACATACAGCTTGTATTGCAAAACATTTGTAAAACGCGTTAGTCGCAATCTACAGTTCCACTGTACCCTTATTGGGAAAATGTTTTACCAAAAATATGTAGTGGAATACTTATTGGGCTAAATTGATAAAGACATTTTATTAATTGTTTCCATATTTTTTATTGCATATGTTTTATAGCAGAACGTAATTTTTTTTTTTTTTTTAGCATTTTAACCACTACAGACCCGCGCTATAGCCGAATGACGGCTACAGCGCGGGTCTGAATTTCCAACACGCCGTCAATTGACGGCCGCCCCTTTGGGCGTTCCCAGCGCACGCTGCGGGGAAGCCCTGTGTTGGCCGTGTCCCTTGGACACAGCCAATCACAGATCGCGGCGAACGGCCAATCAGAGTGGCCGTTTGCAATGCGATCTGTGCGGCGAATGAGAGATGATCTCATATAGATTCATCTCTCATTGCCGTTTTACACAGAGACAGCGTCCTGCCTCTGGAGAGGAGGAGACCGAATCTGTGTTCCTTGTACATAGGGACGCAGATCAGTCACCCCCCCCCTCCCCCCACAGTTAGAACACACCTAGGATACGCATTTAACCCCTTCCTCACCCCCTAGTGTTAACCCCTTCAATGCCAGTCACATTTATACAGTAATTAGTGCATATTTATAGCACTGATCGCAGTATAAATGTGAATGGCGCCAGAAATGCGTCAAAAGTGTCCGATGTGTCCGCCATATCGTCGCAGTACCAATAAAAATCGCAGATCGCCGCCATTTCTGGTAAAAAATAAAAATAATAAAGAATAATAATTCTGTCCCCTATTTTGTAAGCACTATAACTTTTGCGCAAACCAGCCGCTTATTGCGATTTTTTTTTTTTACCAAAAATATGTAGAAGAATACGTATCGCCCTAAACTGAGGAAAAAAATGTTTTTTTTTTGTTTTTTTTAAATTGGGCTATTTATTATAGCAACAAGTAAAACATATTCTATTTTTTTTTTCAAAATTGTCGCTCTATTTTTGTTTATAGCGCAAAAAATTAAAACCGCCGAGGCGATCAAATACCACCAAAAGAAAGCTCTACTTGTGGGGGGAAAAGGACGTTAATTTTGTTGGGGAGCCGCGTCGCGCGACCGCGCAATTGTCAGTTAAAGCGACGCAGTTTTGGAAGCTGAAATTTCACCTGGGCAGGAGGGGGGTATATGTGCCCAGTAAGCAAGTGGTTAAAAAGAAAAACTATAAATTGTTGTTTACAGCGCAAGAAATAAATAACTGCAGAGGTGATCAAATACCACCACGAAAAAAAAAGAAGAAGGTATTTTTGTGTAAAAAAAAAAGGACATCAATTTTATTACAGCGTCGAACAACCGCACAATTGTCGGGTAAAGTAGCGCAGTCCTGCATCGCAAAAAATGGCCTGGTCATGAAGGGGTGGGGGGGGGGTAAACCTTTCCGGGGCTGAAGTGGTTAAAGCCGGTACCAAGCTCACAGCTGCTACCGATTTAACCACTTGTCTACCAAGCGGTTTATAAAATGTACCTTTGAAGACAATGGGGTTAAACCAACTACTGGACTTTTTTTTATAAAGAGAACCCGTCACCCACGGGCATCTGTAAGAATCACAATCTCTAGGCCAGGGCTTGACAAATTTGCTTTGAATCTAGGAGCCAGCTAAAAAAGTTAGGCGCCATATTTTTTTTCGGTATGACTCAGTGATGAACCCCAGTGTCGTTACTAGGGTTGGTATCACCCCCCCTCCACCAACTACAGACCCCCCCTCTCTCATTTAAGCCCCACCCACTAAGTACAGACCCCCCTCCCACAGTATAGACCCCCCTCACTAAATACAGAAACTGATCAAAGCCCAGGCGCCAGGGTGAAATTTCTAGTCGCATTGGCGACCTGGCGCCTGGGATTTGTCGAGCCCTGCTCTAGGCCATTGGCTGCCATAGTGGGTCTCACTTCCTGTACTTCATTACCCTCCGCACCGTCCCAGATAACAAATATTCTGGGTCTTGGCGCAGCGTATTCACGAGCGCCGTTCTCACTTACGTCAACTATAGGCGTCAGCGGAGGTTTGTCTTTTTCGTCCTTCAGTTTTCTGCTGTTCCGAACTTTGGCCGGAGTTCTCACTTCTTCTCCCAACATCAACTCTCTGCAACAAATAATGCATGACAGACGCTTGTGATCCAATTCACACGACGACACCAAGGGCTCGTTTACACTCGTTTCGGCTTCAACACACATTAACGGCTTAGTTTACACTTTGCTTCAAAACAAGGCTTCGGACAGGCTTTGTTAAAGCTCTCTGAACGCCAGTCAAAGCTCCAGTCACTAAATAAAATGGTTCCATTACAGTCCTGTACACCTTGCTTTTGCTCTGCTTCAGCTTCGCTTATAAAAATTATACCTCATGTAGCTTTAGTGGTGCTTCAAAGTGTCTTTAAAGTCTCCAAAGAAGTCTATGGCAAAGCTCACTTGAAGCCCAACTGAACCCTCATTGAAGCCTCACCGAATCCCGACCAAAGGCTCGTCAAAGCCCCACCAAAGGCTCGTCAAAGCCCCACCAAAGGCTCGTCAAAGCCCCACCAAAGGCTCGTCAAAGCCCCACCAAAGGCTCGTCAAAGCCCCACCAAACGCTCGTCAAAGATCCACCAAAGGCTCGTCAAAGATCTACCAAAGGCTCGTCAAAGCCCCACCAAAGGCTCGTCAAAGATCCACCAAAGGCTCGTCAAAGATCCACCAAAGGCTCGTCAAAGATCTACCAAAGGCTCGTCAAAGCCCCACCAAAGGCTCGTCAAGATCCACCAAAGGCTCGTCAAGATCCACCAAAGGCTCATCAAAGATCCACCAAAGGCTCATCAAAGATCCACCAAAGGCTCGTCAAAGCCCCACCAAAGGCTCGTCAAAGATCCACCAAAGGCTTGTCAAAGCCTCACCAAAGGCTCGTCAAAGCCCCACCAAAAGCTCATCAAAGATCCACCAAAGGTTTGTCAAAGATCTACCAAAGGTTTGTCAAAGATCTACCAAAGGCTCGTCAAAGCCCCACCAAAGGCTCGTCAAAGCCCCACCAAAGGCTCGTCAAAGTCCCACCAAAGGCTCATCAAAGCCCCACCAAAGGCTCGCCAAAGCCCCACCAAAGGCTCGTCAAAGCCCCACCAAAGGCTCGTCAAAGCCCCACCAAAGGCCCACTACTAAAGGCTCATTGAAGCCCCACAAAGCCTCACTGAAGTCCAACCAAAGGCTCATTGAAGACCCACCAACAAAGGCTCATCGAAGCTCCACCAAAGGCTCACTGAAGGCCCACAAAGCCTCACTGATACCCAACCAAAGACTCATTGAAACCCATAGAAGCTTCATCGAAGCCCCACCAAAAGCTCATCGAAGCTCCCCCAAAGCCTCATTGAAGGCCCACTAAGGGCTCATTAAAGCTCCACCAAAGCCTCACCAAGGACTTAGATGAGCCTTATCGAAGCTCCACCAAAGCCTCATTAAAGGCCCACCAAGGGCTCATCAAAGCTCCACCAAAGCCTCACCAAGGGCTTAGATAAGCCTTATCAAAGCTCCACCAAAGCCTCATTGAAGGCTCCACTGAAGCCCCACTAAAGCCTCACAAAACTCCACCAAAGGCTCGTCGAAGCCCCAAAGCTCCACCAAAGCCTCACTGAAGCTCTACCAAAAGGCTCATCGAACCCCAAAGCTCCACCGAAGCACCAAGTAAAAGCAGGTGTAAACAGGACAGTAAGATAACCATTTTATTTAGTGAGAGGGGCTTTGACTGGCGTTCAGAGAGCTTTAACAAAGCCTGACCGAAGCCTTGTTTTGAAGCAAAGTGTAAACTTGACACCAGGTGAGCCAGCAAAAAGCAGCAGCAGAAGCAATAATTATCATCTGTAATAGGCAAAGGTCTGAGAAGTACCAAAGACACGATAAATCCGTTTAGGTTGGAGATGTTGCATATTTCCCTGGATGTGGCTGTAAACCCTCCATATCCCCATTGAAGTGATTGGCCTCAGGTTAGAGATGAAATAAATTCTCCTACATAAGTTGTACTTGTTTATCTACAGACGTCTTTCCCCGCGATCCATTCAAAGTGCAGAATTCGCACAGGATCTCTGAAAAGCAGGGGGCGTAGAGCTGAAAGGGGATGCAAATCCTTGTGTTTTTTCACCTTGATGCATCCTATGCATCAAGGTGAAAAAAAAAACCTTGCACTGTCCGCCCCCCGCTTTACTTACTTACCTGAGCCCGAACTTCCGTGGGCACGATCCCGCGTCATTCTCCCCACGGCTTCTCGACTCTTCATTGGATAGATTGGATAGAGCAGAGCAGCCATTGGCTACCGCTGCTGTCAATCCAATGACATGGTCGTCGGAGCAGGGCCAAGTCATACACTCGGTGGCTATGTATGCCGAGTGTATGACACAGGAGCACGCCCGCAAGGTAACCCTCATCAGGAGAGAGCTTCCTAGAGGCCACGAGAGCCGCGCCCCGATGTCCTGTGCCCCAGTCTGCTGTGCCTCAATGTCATGTGCAATGATGTGCTGTGCCCTGATGTGCTGTGCCCTTTACCCTGATGTGCTGTGCCCTGATGTGTGCTATGCCCTGATGTTCACTGTGCCCTCATGTGCTGTGCCCTGACGTACAGTGACCTGTGCCCTCATGTGCTGTGCTCTGACGTACAGTGACCTGTGCCCTCATGTGCTGTGCCCTGACGTACAGTGACCTGTGCCCTCATGTGCTGTGCCCTGACGTACAGTGACCTGTGCCCTCATGTGCTGTGCCCTGACGTACAGTGACCTGTGCCCTCATGTGCTGTGCCCTTTACCCTGATGTGTGCTATGCCCTGATGTTCACTGTGCCCTCATGTGCTGTCCCCTGACGTACAGTGACCTGTGCCCTCATGTGCTGTGCCCTGACGTACAGTGACCTGTGCCCTCATGTGCTGTGCTCTGACGTAAAGTGACCTGTGCCCTCATGTGCTGTGCCCTGACGTACAGTGACCTGTGCCCTCATGTGCTGTGCCCTGACGTACAGTGACCTGTGCCCTCATGTGCTGTGCCCTGACGTACAGTGACCTGTGCCCTCATGTGCTGTGCCCTGACGTACAGTGACCTGTGCCCTCATGTGCTGTGCTCTGACGTACAGTGACCTGTGCCCTCATGTGCTGTGCCCTGACGTACAGTGACCTGTGCCCTCATGTGCTGTGCCCTGACGTACAGTGACCTGTGCCCTCATGTGCTGTGCCCTGACGTACAGTGACCTGTGCCCTCATGTGCTGTGCCCTGACGTACAGTGACCTGTGCCCTCATGTGCTGTGCCCTGACGTACAGTGACCTGTGCCCTCATGTGCTGTGCCCTGACGTACAGTGACCTGTGCCCTCATGTGCTGTGCTCTGACGTACAGTGACCTGTGCCCTCATGTGCTGTGCCCTTTACCCTGATGTGTGCTATGCCCTGATGTTCACTGTGCCCTCATGTGCTGTCCCCTGACGTACAGTGACCTGTGCCCTCATGTGCTGTGCCCTGACGTACAGTGACCTGTGCCCTCATGTGCTGTGCTCTGACGTAAAGTGACCTGTGCCCTCATGTGCTGTGCCCTGACGTACAGTGACCTGTGCCCTCATGTGCTGTGCCCTGACGTACAGTGACCTGTGCCCTCATGTGCTGTCCCCTGACGTACAGTGACCTGTGCCCTCATCTGCTGTGCCCCGACGTACAGTGACCTGTGCCCTCATGTGCTGTGCCCTGACGTACAGTGACCTGTGCCCTCATGTGCTGTGCCCTGACGTACAGTGACCTGTGCCCTCATGTGCTGTGCCCTGACGTACAGTGACCTGTGCCCTCATGTGCTGTGCCCTGACGTACAGTGACCTGTGCCCTCATGTGCTGTGCCCTGACGTACAGTGACCTGTGCCCTCATGTGCTGTCCCCTGACGTACAGTGACCTGTGCCCTCATCTGCTGTGCCCTGACGTACAGTGACCTGTGCCCTCATGTGCTGTGCCCTGACGTACAGTGACCTGTGCCCTCATGTGCTGTGCTCTGACGTAAAGTGACCTGTGCCCTCATGTGCTGTGCCCTGACGTACAGTGACCTGTGCCCTCATGTGCTGTGCCCTTTACCCTGATGTGTGCTATGCCCTGATGTTCACTGTGCCCTCATGTGCTGTCCCCTGACGTACAGTGACCTGTGCCCTCATGTGCTGTGCCCTGACGTACAGTGACCTGTGCCCTCATGTGCTGTGCCCCGACGTACAGTGACCTGTGCCCTCATGTGCTGTGCCCTGACGTACAGTGACCTGTGCCCTCATGTGCTGTGCCCTGACGTACAGTGACCTGTGCCCTCATGTGCTGTGCCCTGACGTACAGTGACCTGTGCCCTCATGTGCTGTGCCCTGACGTACAGTGACCTGTGCCCTCATGTGCTGTGCCCTGACGTACAGTGACCTGTGCCCTCATGTGCTGTCCCCTGACGTACAGTGACCTGTGCCCTCATCTGCTGTGCCCTGACGTACAGTGACCTGTGCCCTCATGTGCTGTGCCCTGACGTACAGTGACCTGTGCCCTCATGTGCTGTGCTCTGACGTAAAGTGACCTGTGCCCTCATGTGCTGTGCCCTGACGTACAGTGACCTGTGCCCTCATGTGCTGTGCCCTTTACCCTGATGTGTGCTATGCCCTGATGTTCACTGTGCCCTCATGTGCTGTCCCCTGACGTACAGTGACCTGTGCCCTCATGTGCTGTGCCCTGACGTACAGTGACCTGTGCCCTCATGTGCTGTGCTCTGACGTAAAGTGACCTGTGCCCTCATGTGCTGTGCCCTGACGTACAGTGACCTGTGCCCTCATGTGCTGTGCCCTGACGTACAGTGACCTGTGCCCTCATGTGCTGTCCCCTGACGTACAGTGACCTGTGCCCTCATCTGCTGTGCCCCGACGTACAGTGACCTGTGCCCTCATGTGCTGTGCCCCGACGTACAGTGACCTGTGCCCTCATGTGCTGTGCCCTGACGTACAGTGACCTGTGCCCTCATGTGCTGTGCCCTGACGTACAGTGACCTGTGCCCTCATGTGCTGTGCTCTGACGTAAAGTGACCTGTGCCCTCATGTGCTGTCCCCTGACGTACAGTGACCTGTGCCCTCATCTGCTGTGCCCTGACGTACAGTGACCTGTGCCCTCATGTGCTGTGCCCTGACGTACAGTGACCTGTGCCCTCATGTGCTGTCCCCTGATGTACAGTGACCTGTGCCCTCATCTACTGTGCCCTGACGTACAGTGACCTGTGCCCTCATCTACTGTGCCCTGACGTACAGTGACCTGTGCCCTCATGTGCTGTGCCCTGACCTCATGTGCTGTACCCTGATGTGTGCTATGCCCTGATGTTCACTGTGACCTCATGTGCTGTGCTCTGACGTACAGTGACCTGTGCCCTCATGTGCTGTGCCCTTTACCCTGATGTGTGCTATGCCCTGATGTTCACTGTGCCCTCATGTGCTGTCCCCTGACGTACAGTGACCTGTGCCCTCATGTGCTGTGCCCTGACGTACAGTGACCTGTGCCCTCATGTGCTGTGCTCTGACGTAAAGTGACCTGTGCCCTCATGTGCTGTGCCCTGACGTACAGTGACCTGTGCCCTCATGTGCTGTGCCCTGACGTACAGTGACCTGTGCCCTCATGTGCTGTCCCCTGACGTACAGTGACCTGTGCCCTCATCTGTTGTGCCCCGACGTACAGTGACCTGTGCCCTCATCTGCTGTGCCCTGACGTACAGTGACCTGTGCCCTCATGTGCTGTGCCCTGACGTACAGTGACCTGTGCCCTCATGTGCTGTGCCCTGACGTACAGTGACCTGTGCCCTCATGTGCTGTGCTCTGACGTAAAGTGACCTGTGCCCTCATGTGCTGTCCCCTGACGTACAGTGACCTGTGCCCTCATCTGCTGTGCCCTGACGTACAGTGACCTGTGCCCTCATGTGCTGTGCCCTGACGTACAGTGACCTGTGCCCTCATGTGCTGTCCCCTGATGTACAGTGACCTGTGCCCTCATCTACTGTGCCCTGACGTACAGTGACCTGTGCCCTCATCTACTGTGCCCTGACGTACAGTGACCTGTGCCCTCATGTGCTGTGCCCTGACCTCATGTGCTGTACCCTGATGTGTGCTATGCCCTGATGTTCACTGTGACCTCATGTGCTGTGCTCTGACGTACAGTGACCTGTACCCTCATGTGCTGTGCCCTTTATCCTGATCTGGCCTGGTGTGCTGTGCCCTGATGTGTTGTGCCCTGTGCGTGTGTGCTGTGGGCAGGGGGGGGGGTAGCAAAATGCTACAGGTCCTCTTGCCCCCCTCAGTACATTGCAATATAGAATTCAGCCGTTTGGTAGTAATGGGGGTGAAGGGACAGACTTGTTAGGTAATCAGGCCAGTGGCGACGTGCTTAGCGCTCCATCTCTCCCCGCAGACGATCGATACCTGTGGTCCCAGTAAGCTACTTTGAGGTTCTCGTAGTCTGGAATGTCGATGTCATCAATCTCCCAGGTGCACTGGTCGTAGGGCAAGTCCTTCCACTTAAGCAGATAATGGATGTCTCCTTTCTTGTCGAGGCTGCAAACACAAAAAGAAACACCCAGGAGGTCAGTTAATGAGGTTTCCTTTCCACGTCCTTCGTCAGGATCCAGCGATCATCACTGTAAGGAGACATTCGTCAGAACAATGTTTAAAGCGCAACTCCTGGGGAAAAGGTTTATTTAACCACTTAAGCCCCGGACCTTTATGCAGGTTAAGGACCTTGCCCCTTTTTGCGATTCGGCGCTGCGGCGCTTTGACTGACAATTGCGCGGTCTTGCGACGTGGCTCCAAAACAAAATCGGCGTCATTTTTTCCCCACACATAGAGCTTTCTTTTGGTGGTATTCGATCACCTCTGCGGTTTTTATTTTTTGCGCTATAAACAAAAATAGAGCGACAATTTTGAAAAAAAAATGCTATATTTTTTACTTTTTGCTATAATAAATATCCCCCAAAAATATCTAAAAAAGAAATAAAAAATTCTCAGTTTAGCCCGATACGTATTCTTCTACATATTTTTGGTAAAAAAAAAAAAAAAATCTCAATAAGCGTTTATTGATTGGTTTGCGCCAAATTTATAGCGTTTACAAAATAGGGGATCGTTTTATGGCATTTGTATTAATATTTTTTTTTTTTACTACTAATGGCGGCGATCAGTGATTTTTTTCATGACTGTGACATTATGGCGGACACTTTGGACAATTTTGACACATTTTTGGGACCACTGTCATTTTCATAGCAAAAAGTGCTATACTGATTACTGTGAAAATGACAACTGCAGTTTAGGAGTTAACCACTAGGGGGCGCTGTAGGGGTTATGTGTTATATGTGTTTCTAACTGTAGGGGGGTGGGGCTGGACGTGTGACGTCATTGATCGTGTTTCCCTATATCAGGGAACAGACGATCAGTGACATTGCCACAGTGAAGAACGGGGAAGGTTTGTTTACACTCACCTCTCCCCGTTCTTCAACTCCGGTGACCGTTCGCGGGACACCCACGGCGATCGGGTTCGCGGGTCCCACGGCCACAGAGCTTCGGACAAGGTCGGGGGCGACCCACGGCTGGGCACTTAAAGGGGATGTACATGTACGTGCCTGTGCCCAGTCGTGCCATTCTGCCAAAGTATATGTGCAGGAGGCGGTCTTTAACCACTTGCCCACGGTGTCATAGGAAAAATACGTCATGATTTTAAAGATGGATATCTCGGTAACGGTGGCGGGAGAGGGCCCCCCCCCCCCTCCCGCCGCTCTCCTGCGCCCTCCGCTTACCTGAGCCATCGGTAGCGGCGGAGGCGATCGGGTCCTCTTGCTGGCTGTGTTGGGATACGAGTGAGGGAAAAATCGCCCCCACCCTTTTTTCTGAGATTTGAAAAATTACATTTTTTTTTTCTTTTTTCTTTTTTTGCATTTAAGCCTAAATATGAGATGTGATGTCTTTTTGACCCCCAGATCTCATATTTAAGAGGACCTGTCATGCTTTTTTCTATTAAAAGGGATGTTTACATTCCTTGTAATAGGAATAAAAGTAATAATTTTTTTTTAAATTTATTTTGATGTATAAAATTATAAACTAATTAAAAATAAATAAGAAAACAAAAAAAAAAAAAAATGTAAAACGCCCCGTCCCGACGAGCTCGCGCACAGAAGCGAACGCATACGCGAGTAGCGCCCGCATATGAAAACGGTGTTCAAACCACACAAGTGAGGTATCGCCGCGATCGTTAGAGCGAGAGCAATAATTCTAGCCCTAGACCTCCTCTGTATCTCAAAAAATGCAACCTGTAGAATTTTTTAAACGTCGCCTATCGAGATTTTTAAGGGTAAAAGTTTGACGCCATGCCACTAGCGGGCGCAATTTTTAAGCGTGACATGTTGGGTATCATTTTACTCGGCGTAACATTATCTATCACAATATATAAAAAAATTGGGCCAAATTTATTGTTGTCTTATTTTTTTATTCAAAAAAGTGTTTTTTTTTTTTCAAAGAAAGTGCGCTTGTAAGACCGCTGCGCAAATACGGTGTGACAAAAAGTATTGCAATGACTGCCATTTTATTCTCTAGGGTGTTAGAAAAAAAAATATATATAATGTTTGGGGGGTAATTTTTTAGCAAAAAAAACAGTTTTAGTCTCGTAAACACCGAATCTGAAAAACAGGCCCGGTGGGCAAGTGGTTAAGCGGTTAAAGTGGATCTTCACTGCAACTGAGCAGCACAAACCAAAAACACAAGTTAATTCATTTTAAATATGCAAAGCAAACTCCCCCCATCCATCCGTGTCTCCATCCATCCGTCCATCCATGTCTCCATCCTTTGTTTTTGTTGAGGAATGCCTTTGAAAATCAACCCCCCCCCCTAGCAATTCTGTGCGGGGCCACCTTAACCACCTAAGGACCCCCTACCGACAAAATACGTCGGCAGAATGAACGGCTGGGGACAGGCACATACAGGTACGTCGCCTTTAAGAGCCCAGCCATGGGTGGCGCGCGCACGTGACTGGGTCCGAAGCACCGCGACCGCGCCTGCGGGACCCGTTCGCCACCGGTGTCCCACGATCGGTCACAGGAGCTGACGAACGGGGAGAGGTGAGTGTAAACAAACCTTCCCCGCTGTTCACTGTGGCAGTGACACTGATCGTTAGTTCTCTGATATAGGGAACGACGATCAGTGACTTCTTTCCTACAGTCACACCCCCCTACAGTAAGAATCACTCCCTTAGGGCACACTTAACCCCCTTAGCGCCAAATAGTGGTTAACCCCTTCACTTTTCGCTGTGAAAATGACAATGGTCCCAAAAATGTGTCAAAAGTGTCCGATGTGTCCGCCATAATGTCGCAGTCACGAAAAAAAAAAACGCTGATCGCCGCCATTAGTAGTAAAAAAAAAATGTATAAAAATGCCATAAAACTCTCCCCTATTTTATAAACACTGTCGCCCAGATTCACAGAGCGATTACGCCTGTCTAACTGGTGTTAGACAGGAGTAATTTCAAATTTTGCGCGCCGTATCACTAGTTTGAATCCTCAAACCATGATACGGCGGTGTTGGGCTTCGATCTGACAGGCTTACGTCTTCGTACGCCTTCGGATCTACGCTGCAATCTTTTTGTGGCCGCTGGGTGGAGTCCGCGTCGTTTTCAGCGTCGGGGTATGCAAATTAGCTTTTTACGGAGATCCACGAAGTTACGAGCGTCGTTCGCAATCGCGTACGTCATTTTTTCGCTACGTAAAGTTAAACCAGCTATTAGCTGGTCTAACGTTACGCGGCCCATGTTAAGAATGGCCGTCGTTCCCACGTCGACTTTCAATTTTTTTTTTTTTTTTTGCGCAAGTCGTCCGGGAATAGGAATGTACGTAAACGACGCTACTCAAACAACGAATGACGTGACGACGTGATTTCGTGCAATGCACGGTGGGAAATTTCTGAACGGAGCATGCGCAGTTCGATCGCCGCGGGGACGCGCTTAATTTAAATGCCTCACGCCCCCTATTCACGTAGTTTGATTCCGCCGGGAGAAATACACTACGCCGCCGTACCTTACGGGCCAAAATCTCTCTGAATTCCTCCTAGAGCCAGGTAAAGTACGGCGGCGTAGAGTATCTCTGATACTCTGCGGGAATCTAATTCTTTCTGAATCTGGCCCTATAACTTTAGCGCAAACCAATCAATAAACGCTTATTGCGATTTGTTTTACCAAAAATACGTAGAAGAATACATATCGGCCTAAACTGAGGAAAATCATTTTTTTTTATAATTTTTTTTTCGGGGGGATATTTATTATAGCAAAAAGTTAAAAATTTAGGCCCAGATTCGCGTAGATCGGCGCATTATCGGTCCGGCGTAGCGCACCACTTTTCCGTTAGACTTGCGCAATCTAGCCGCGTAATCCCGCGATTCACGTAGCTTTTCCGCAAGAAATTGCGCAAGCGTAAGGTTTTTTCCGGAGGCTTAAGGAGGAGTAATACAAATTGGGAGGGACGTGGGCGTGTTACATTGAAATGAGCCGTGACCCCATGCAAATGAAGGGCCGGCCGACTCGCGCATGCGCGTGTGAAGGAAACCATGTCAGCTCCGTTGTGCGCATGCTCACAACTCGGGAGCGGCGCAATCAGTGAAATTGGAAATGGACTAGGGCAACGTTGTGAACTACGCAGACAGCATAAATAGACAGACACAAACGCACTTCCATTGCAAAAGTACATCCCTTTGTGTCCCTTCCCATTGAATCAAGTGCTTTTGCTCTGTTGTTCGTTAGAGTGTGTTTTGTAGTTGTCAGATTAGTGTTCTGTGTGATCTTGTGCTTGTTGGTAGTTTTGTGAAAGTGTATTTTGATAAGTGTTTGAGACTGTTTGTTTGATTGATAGATTTCTGAGCGTTTGTTTTCTTGCTTTATTTTTTCATCTGATTTTTTTGTGACTGTTTCTTGCTGAGTGCTAGTGTGATTTTTGGCTGTTCTTTTTCTCTTTGTGTGTGTTCTTGTCTGATTGGTTGTGCTTGTATTTGTGACAGATTTTTGGTGACTGCTAGTGAGTTTGTTTGGAAGTATGACTGAGAGAAAAAGAAAGTTGAATTTTACAGTGGGGGAAAAAAGAATTCTTGCCCGGGCCATTACCGACTATGGGCGTTACCTCCACGGCCCGCAGAGTGCCACCACCACCCCGGCCAGGAGGAGGGAGATATTGGATATGATCACGGAGCAGGTCAATTCATCAGGGGAGGGGGAGACACGGACCCGGTCTGGGATTGACAAGAAAATAAATGACCTCCGGCGTGAGGTGAAAAAAAAAACTGGCCGCAATAAATGCCCATGCCAGGGGCACAGGAGGGGGCCCACCATGCCGGGTTAGATTTACGGCGACGGAGCGTGTGGTGGCCCTGACCTTTCACCGTCATGAAGTGGAGGGCCTGCCAGGCTTTGACACCAGTCCGGTCCCCGCGGTGCCAGGTAAGGTTTTTATTTCGCTCAGGTGTGTAGCATGTGTGGGGGAGGGGGTGAAAGGGAATATGTGGCAAGTGTGTGGATCCTCCAACCTGTGAATGGTTTGTGTCATCCACAGATGTGCAGGAGGGTGCAGGGCCATCTGGCCTGACCGCTCCAACGCCAGGACAGCAGCCTAATAAGGCCCCCCCAACAAGGCCAGAGTCCGCAGAGGAGGAACAAGAGGAGGAGGATAATCATGCGGAGGAGGAGAATCATGAGGAGGAGGAGTCCATGGCAGGCACTGGACGTTTGGTTTCTGCGGACTCTTCCCCTCTGGCTGCAAGAAGCCTGCCCTCCCTAAGGGTGAGCCCCCCCCCCTCCTCCCCCAACATGGCTCCCCTCACAAGGGCCTCCCCTTCTCCCCGGCCACAACCATCAGCAAGAGCCAGGAGGTCATCCCAGAGCACCAGGGGGGCGCCCAATCTCCTGCCCGCCAGTCTGAGAAGGAACCTGGCCACCCAGACCCGCCTTCTGAGACAGCTCTGCCAGACTATGGGGCGGGTGGATCAGAGCCTGTCCTCCATCAACGATAGGCTGGGTAACCTGGACTCCCACTCCCGGGCCTCCACAACCTGCCTAAATGACCTGCAAACTACAGCAGCAGGCGTTGGGCAGGATGTGAGGGCCCTTACCCAGGCTATCCAGGGCAACACGGCAACACTTGGTGCTGCCCTGGACAGAATAGCCGTGGCCTTGGAGG
Organism: Rana kukunoris; assembly: GCA_029574335.1. NCBI lineage: Eukaryota > Metazoa > Chordata > Amphibia > Anura > Ranidae > Rana > Rana kukunoris. The sequence continues at coordinate 159,349,588 of CM056058.1, read as the reverse complement.
GCAGGCCGCCAGGTGGGCAGATCTCAGGGGCTGCTCCTCCTTCCCCGGCTTTTCCCCTCCCCCATGCGTCTCCCCTGAGGGTCCGGGGCCGTGGCCAGGGGCGCCCCAGGCGTGGCTCAGGCAGAGGGCATTCATTTTTTTTCCCCCCTTTTTTTGGTTTGAAAGCATTTTTATTTTTGTTCTCTGCATTTTTTTTTTTTCTATGCATTTTTTTTTTTCTATGCATTTTTTTTTTTTTGCTGACATTTTTGGCATATTTTGGGTTGTGAATGATGTTTGAATGTGGGGGTGACATTCCTGCTGGAAAAGGGGTGTCATCCTCAATTTGGGTGGAGAAGGGTTCCCCAGGACCAGGGAGAAGTGATTCCCAGGTCCGTGTGAATGGTGTATGAATGTACAGTGACATAATTGGAGCCTTGGCGTGGCGTTACTGCTCACCAGTCTTGCATGGTGGACTGGTGCCAATCCAATGTGATGAGGATGTGGGGTGTGTGTGCTAGGGACCACAGTGGTGTGCATGCATGCATTCTCATTGTGCCATGATTAATGTGTGTGTTTAACGTGCAAAGATGCATAATGTGAGCTGGCATGAGATGGGGTCATGAGTTGGGGTTCCAGTTCATATGCAGAGTCACCTTGAAGGGAAAAGACAGGTGGATGTTAGTCATGCATGTGCCACTTGTGAGGTGTGCATCACGGGAGGGGATAGTCATGCCTGCCACCCATGTCACTCACCAACCAGCCAGCTGTCCCCATACATGTTCTGTTCGCAATCTGTGGGGATGGGGCTAGGATTGTATATGTAGCTGTCATTGGTGTCATGGGTGGTGCCATGTGTTGGGCTGCTGATGTCCTCCTGCAAGGTTGTGGTAATTCCAGGATGGCATGAGGGGTGAATCTGAAGATGCGAAACACCTCAGAATCACTCATGCCAAAGATGTCTATGCGTGTGTGATATATCAAGTGAAGAGTGAGGGGCTTGTATCAGATAAGAATATTGTATTAGATTAGAATAAATTGTAAATTTTATATAAGCAAAAAAAAAAAAAAATAAAACATCTCCCGTGCCCTCCTTAGTGCCATCCTCCGTGCCCTCATCCTTCTTTGTTCATCTAAAGTCAGTAGTATAGCTATGCGCGACGATGCCCCTGGCATGTTGGCATACAGATTGTTGGGCAACACGTGTGACTGCTGAACTCCTCACTAACAGTGTTGCTTTATCTGACAAGTAGACTTTTTTTCAAAATTTAGACCAGCTTTTAGGTCCTCTAACTTTAGACAGAACATTTTGCAGTTGCGCACATCGCGTAGCCTGCGCAGCAACTGCGTTTTTTTGTGAATCCCCGTAACTCCCTCATTAGCATATTTGACTAGCAAATCAATGGTGTGTCTAGCGCAGTTTTGCGCGAAGGTCTAACTCAATTACGCCGGACCAAAAAACGTAGATTTCTGGCGTATATTGTTTTGTGAATCGCGTGCAACTATACGCACGCGCACATTTACACTTACGCACGCGCAACAGCAGTTGCGCAGGCGTAATCGCTCTGTGAATCTGGGCCTTAGTTTTTTTTTTTCAAAATTGTCGCTCTATTTTTGCTTATAGCGCAAAAAATAAAAACCGCAGAGGTGATTAAATACCACCAAAAGAAATCTCTATTTGTGGGGAATAAAAGGACGCCAATTTTGTTTGGAAAACACGTCGCACGACCGCGGAATTGTCAGTTAAAGCGACACAGTGCCGAATCGCAAAAACCGGCCAGGTCCTTTACCTGCATAATGGTCCAGGTCTTATGTGGTTAAAGCGGCTCTGAAGTCTCTTTTTTTTTTCGTTCAAAAATAATTAAAAAGTTATACTTACCTGGTCTGTAATGGTTTTGTACAGAGCAGCCCAAATTCTTATTCTCGGGTCCCTCGCTGCAACTCCTGGCCCCTCCCTTCTGTCGAGTGCCCCCACAGCAAGCAATGGGGGCATCCGAGCCGAACCGCTGCTCAGACACGGAGCCGTGGCTCCCCCCCCCTGGAGACTGCGAGCCAGACCTTCTCATCCAACATCAGCGCCTGACCTCACAAATGGTCTTTTGGAAGAATGGTCAAACATTCCGATAGACACCCTCTTAAACCTTGTAGACCGCCTTCCCATAGACACACCCCTAAACCTTGTGGACGGCCTTCCCAGAAGAGGTGAAGGTGTTATAGCTGCAAAGGGCGGGGCCAACTCAATATTGAACCCTCCGGACTAAGAGTGGGATGTCATTAAAGTTCATGTGTGTGTAAAGGCCGGCGTCCCAATACTTTTGGTTAATATAGTGTATTTAACTGTTTTCCCACATTTCAGCTGTAATATAAATTATTTTCAGGTATTAATATTCCAAAACGTATAACTCCATCCTGAGAGTCACTTCCTATTTATCTCACAGAATTCTGAACGTCGCCCTTCCAATAACAATACATCAAATATAAAACCAGGTTTGACATAAATCAATGACATCAATAATATGCAAACTGCAGAGGAGAGGAGGACATCGGAGGAAATGGATTACCGGCGGTGTCAGGCACGACGTTCTGACTTCACAAGATGAAATGAAGGGCGGAAAAGTCGGGTTTATAGGATGGAAAAGAAATCTTAGATCGAAATATGCAAAGACAGATTCGGAAGCCCCATAATATAAGTATTATGTATTAAAGAGATTGTAAACCTAAAATTGATTTTATTTTTTTATTTTATTTTTTATATTTTTTTTAAAACAAAACATGTAATTTAATCATATTAATTTAACTATACATATATATATATATATTTAAATTATTATGATTAAATTATCACGTTTGTTTAAAAAATGTAAATAAAAAAATAAACAAAACAATTTTAGGTTTACAATCTCTTTAATACAAAATACTTGTATTCGGTCTGCGGGAACCCCTGAAAATTAGGAATATATATATATATATATATATATATATATATATATATATATATATATATATATATATATATATATATATATATATATATATATATATATATATATTTTTTTTTTTTCCTTTAATAATCAGATGCAATATATTTTATCTTTTATAATCAGACTCTAAAATGGAATTCTATATAATGTATATATAAATGAGGAATTCTATTTTATAATCCGATTATAAAAAAAATTATATATATAAAACATAATATATATATATATATATATATATATATATATAATTTTTTTTTATAATCGGATTCTAAAATAGAATTCCTCATTTTTATATATATATATATATATATTTTTTTTTTTATAATCGGATGCTAAAATAGAATTCCTAATTTTTATATTTTATTATATATATTTATAAATGGATTATATTTTTTTATAATCGGATTCTAAAATAGAATTCCTCATTTTTTTATATTTTTATAAAATTAGGAATTCTATTTTAGATCCTGATATATATATATATATATATATATATATATATATATATATATATATATATATATATATATATATATATATATATATATATATTAGAATTCCTCATTTTTATATACACATATATATATATATATATATATATATATATATATATATATATATATACACACACACATTATATATATATATATATATATATATGAAGATTATGAAGAATTCTATTTTAGAATCCGATTATAAAACAATTATTTATCCATATATATATATTTATTTGTTTTTAATAATCAGATTCTCAGATTCTAAAATAGAATTCCTCATTATATGTATGTATATATATATATATATATATATATATATATATATATATATATATATATATATATATACACACACACACACACACATAAAAATTAGGAATTTTTTAGATATTTTAGAATCCGATAAAAAAAAAAAAAAAATATATATATATATATATATATATATATATATATATATAAATTAGGAATCTTTTAGATTCTGATATATATATATATATATATATATATATATATATATATATATATATTTGTTTATAATCATATTTTTTAAATATAAAAAATATAATAAATATATAATATATTAATATATATATATATATAATATAATCCATCCCGCAGACGGAACGCATATCATAGGTGTTTATTATTAATTAGGAATTCTACTTTTAGTCACAACATTAATTCGTTGATGGTGACGAGCGCAGATGTAAAATCCCAAAGGGATTTCAATATGAATATGAATGAAAATAATCCGGCGCTTGCATTTTTTTTATAGCTTTCCTGCGATGACACAAAAAGTTTAAACAATTTTTTTTTTTCAACCCAAAATATAAATATTATAATGAGGCAAAATGAAAAGGTGCTGCGACAAGCAGACTGCGACTTCCTTTAATGGAGGTGAAATGTGAATGGCTGCCGGGGGTCACTTACACTGGCCATACATGGATCGAATATCAGAGAATGGCCAAATGTCTCTACATGTGTCCACTGGTTGAACAGAAGTCGATTGATGCTGGGTTCACATTGGCGCGATGCGGGAACCCGGGGAATCCACTGGGGGTTCCTGCATCGCACCCGACTCGCACGGCAGTTCACACTGCCATATGCCAACTGCTGGGGAGTGTCAATACATTGTTAATGACACCCCCCCATTTCAGCTCGCATATCGCCCTACAAACTGTCAGTTCATGAATCAGATCGCATAGGTGTGAAAACACATGCCATCTGATTATGGTGCGGACCAAAAAAAGGGTCTTGTGCGCAGGGCCGTCTTAATAGCATCATGGGCCCCTGGGCAATGTAATGCTCTGGGGCCCCTACAATGATGACAGTGCAGGTCAACAGACACAAAGTAGGTAGGAGGCAGACTGCCTCCCCTTTGCATCTATCGCTCTCAGTGCCATCATGGGGCCCCCAATTTCAGGGCAGTGTGGGCTCAAGGACCAGCTGATTTGAGGAAAGTGCAGGGGCCCCCCATGCAGCTGGGGCCCCTGGGCAGTCCCCTTTCATTAAGACAGCCCTGCTTGTGCGAGTTTAGTCTGAATGCGATGCAATTTCCGCCATACTATGTGTATGGCCGAAATCGCATTGCACGGACATCGCATATGATTTGCACTGCAGTGCGAATCACATGCGATTGTGCACCACGCAGCAGTGTGAACCGCCCCTTAGCCGGGGTTCACACCAGTGCAGTGCCGTTTAAAATGTATTTTCAATGCAATTTTGTAGTGCGAAGTGGTGCGATTTGGATACATTTTGAATGCGTGTTTTTTACTACTGCCACTCATTTCTGCTGTCAGCTGCAGGGATGAGTCATTGGTTGTTAAGGAGTCAACGACCACCGGCTTCCTAACAACGATGAGTCACCCCTGCTGTCGGGAGGGTTTTCCTCATTGACAGCAGAATGTAAATAAAATAGCCAGGATTGAAAGAAAGAAAAAAAAAAAAAAGCATGAGGGTCCTCCTTTCAATCCATAGCAGGCCCTTAGGGTCTTCAAGTGACATCATGGGGGTGGGTGGGGGGGTCACCTGGTGACATCACTCACAAGCCACTCACTCGTCCCCCTCCTTCTTGGCCTGCTGGGCTGCATGCTTGAATAAGGGTCTGGTATGGATTTTCAGGGGGACCCCACCCTATTTTTTTATTTAATTCTTGATATGGGGTCCCCCTGAAAATCCATACCAGACCCTTATTCAAGCATGCAGCCCAGCAGGCCAAGAAGGAGGGGGACGAGTGAGTGGCTTGTGAGTGATGTCACCAGATGACCCCCACCCCCCATGATGTCATTTAAAGACCTTGCCCATGACACCATAGGGGCAGGGTCACAACACCAGGTGGCTCAGCCTTTCTATGACGAAACATGATCTCGGATTTTAATCGTTATTACATTACAATGTTTAAGAGATTTTTGTTTTTTTAATCCTGTCACTCGGGCTCCTAGTAGTCACAACATTAATTTTCTGGAACGGCGCGTTGCCATGGTGACGAGCGCAGATGTAAAATCCCAAAGCGATTTCAATGAATCCTCAGGATATTGAGCCACTGCGCGCCCCCGACGAAGACTCATTGCCACGTGATCATCCGTGTCCAATCACGGCTGATCACGATGTAAACAGGAAAAGCCGGTAATTGGCTTTTCCTCACTCGCGTCTGCCAGACGCGAGTAGGGGAGAGCCGATCGGCTGGTCCTCCGACAGGGGGGGGGGGGGTTTGTGCTGATCAATTATCAGCACAGCCCCCCCCCCCCCCGAGGATGCCCACTGGACCACCAGGGATGCCACTAGACCACCAGGGATGCCACTAGACCACCAGGGATGCCACTAGACCACCAGGGATGCCACTAGACCACCAGGGATGCCACTAGACCACCAGGGATGCCACTAAACCACCAGGGATGCCACTAAACCACCAGGGATGCCACTAAACCACCAGGGATGCCACTAAACCACCAGGGATGCCATTAAACCACCAGGGATGCCACTAAACCACCAGGGATGCCACTAGACCACCAAGGATGCCACTAGACTCACCAGGTCTACTCACAAACAGCAGATAGAACAGGCTTGTCAATAAAAATGTAGGTGAATTCCCTTCGGACCACACTCCACAATGGGGGGATACGAGGAGTATTTTGCTGCCGGCGCGCAATACTCGTGTATAGTCAGGCAGGCTCGGCAGCAAAATACTCCTCGTATCCCCCCATTGTAGCGTGTGGTCCGAAGGGAATTCACCTACATTTTTGTTGACAAGCCTGTTCTATCTGCTGTTTGTGAGTAGTTTTTAATACTATTTCCATCGAATAAAGTGTCAAGTGGTAATGCGCTAGGCTGGTGCGCCTTTCTTTTCCCCACAATCCATGTCCCTCCATCCATGTCCCCGCAGCCATTTCCCCCATACCTGGCAGCAGCCGCCGTCGCAGCCGCCCGGGGAACATCAGAGCTTTCATTTGAATAGCTGTTTTCCCGGCGGCATATAGACACTCCCCTTGCTCGTAATTGGACAGATTACGATCACCCATCCAATCCCGAGCAAGGGGGAGTGTCTGTCTATACGAGGCGGGAACACTACAGCTATTCAAATGAAAGCTGTGATGTTCCCGCACGCTTTAAACATGCCGTGGCGGCTTTAGCTGTAGCGGCGGCGGCAGCAGCGACGGCGGGTACGGCAGCTGCGGGTGCGACGGCGACTGGGGGGGGGCGTATTGCAAAGTATTCTATTTTGGTATCGGGGGTATTTGCGGGAGTACAAGTACTCGTATCGGGACAACCCTAGTTAAAATGTTGGACAGATAATCACTGCAGCAAAAAAATAAAAATAAATGTGTGCTCAGTGAAAACATATTACACTTCCCGTTTCCCTTTTAAATGAGTATTTACGGATTCATCCGGCTTGCAATAAAGAGATGAGCTAATCAGTTTAAAACCTGGGGAAGGCAGGGCGGGCTGGCGGACGGGGGAGTTATCATTCTGAGCACACATGCAATTCGAGCCGAGAGATATTGTAACCCAAATGTACCATTTGAAAATGGGAACACGAAAAGCCATTATGATAAGTGCTCGAGCCGCCTCAACCATCTGACGGCCGCTACGTGGACAGCCTGGTGCAGTCACCAGATAGTGATGTCATCCCCGGGAGTCTTGGAAACCTCATCTATGTGTATTAATGCGGAGATGGGATGTGCTGGGTTTTAGTAGCAGTATGAATATGGAAGCATTTCAGATTTCCAAAGCAACTTTATCACTTTATCAGCTAGAAAAGCACAACCTGTACAGGAAAATGTTTTGTACTCGGACTGACAGACAGCGCAGCCAGGTGGGCGTCGCCGTTTTTTTTTAATTTAGAAATGCCATCTGGCGGCATAGCTGCATGGTCGCCAGATGACAAGTGCACCCTGTAGGAGTCAGGGGGTGCACCATAAGGTAGTGAACACTATAGCCGACTGCTGCAGATGGACCACAGAGTGGATATGAAGGAGAGGTTTGCTGGGGCACAGACAGGGATCCTACATACAGCTTGAGCCCAAGAATCCCCCAGGGCGCGGAGTCTAAGACCCAGCTGGTATTCTCCAGAGCCTCTAGTGTGAGGATGGCTTTCGCTGCAGCTGGATCCAGGTCACGGCCCCCGGAGTCCACCTAGGTCACGCTCCGTAGGGAGAGAGGGGAAGCAGCCACTCAGGACACAAGAGATAGTGGAGGGTAAGCCGAGGTCGGGGGGCAACGAGCAGACGAGGATAACCAAGGGACAGGCCAAGGGTCAGGGTCACAGGCAAACAGGAGTGGTCGGAGACAAGCCAAAGTCGGTACAAAGAGATAAAGTAGCACACGGCAAGCAGGAACACAATACTAACAAACAACGTTGATCAGCAATGCAGACCTGCAGTGCACTGGTTAATATAGAGTTCCTGCAATGGCCTGGGGTGGAGCCATACAGGGAGGAGCGATAAGGGCAGCCAGGTGAGAGGGCCTGGCCTCTAAGATGAACACATGGAGAGCAAGGTAAGCTGCCAGACATTACTGCATATGCATGACATCACCATTAATTCTGGATCACCCACCCAAGTGACTTCCCACTATAGTTCCACCAGAATCTATAGATGGCAACTTGGGCCCCTTTTCTGTTGCCCCTCCCCCAGTGGCTTCCAAACCGCCTGCAACCAGACACTTGGCACTAGAACTGCTTGCTTGTATATATCTCTTTGGCTTAACCATTCACAAGGCAGCACCAGTGGCCCGAAAACCTCCTATACATGTACTATATGAGCATCCCTAAAGAAGAGTCCAAACCTGCGAATTTCTGTGAAACGCGTCGGGTGCCTCACTGCATAATTTACTTATGTTCAGGGCGCTTGGCAGCAATTCTCTGTGCTATCTGCAAAAATATAAAAGCCATTCTTTTAACCAGTTGCCGACCGTGTCAGGCAGATATACTGCGGCACAATGGCACTGCTGGGCAGTGTTGCCAACCGTCCGTATTTTTACGGACAGTTTGTAAAAACAGGCACTTTTTTCCCCCGTTCGAAAAATGTTTGTGGTTACGGGAATGTGCCAGTAAAAATAGCCGAGATCGGTTCGGCTTGGAACTGCGCATGGAGATTGGAGGCAGGGGGTGATGGTGGCTGCAGTGGCACCTCAGAGGGGAATGGAGGCAGGGGTCAATGGAGGCAAGGGGAGATTGGAGGCAGGGGGTGTTAGAGGCAGGGAGTGTTAGTGGCAGAGGGTGACTGGAGGCAGGGGGTGTTGGTGGCAACGAAGAGGGAGATGGTGGCACCGCAGAGGGTGGGGATGGAGGCAGGGGATGTTGGTGGCACTGCAGAGGGGAATGTAGGCAGGGAACAATGGAGGCATAGGGATATTGGAGGCAGGGGGTGATTGGAGGCAGGGGGTGGCACCTCAGAGGGGGGTGGAGGCAGGGGGAGATTGGAGCCAGGGGAGATTGGAGGCAGGGGGTGTTAGTGGCAGAGGGTGATTGGAGGCAGGGGTGTTAGTGGCACTGCAGAGGGGTATGGTGGCACCGCAGAGGGTGGGGATGGAGACAGGGGTTGTTGGTGGCACTGCAGAGGGGGATGGAGGCAGGGAGCCTGGGGGAGATTGGAGGCAGGGGAAGATTGTGGCACCGCAGAGGGGGGTGAACTTGTTTGTAGCCTAAATACTGAAATTTGCACTTAAAAATGTAATTTAGTAACTTTTGTGAAATGCCAGTAAAAACGTGGCTGCGCCAGTAAATTTTGGGTGTCGTGCCAGTAAATTTCAATCTGGTAGGTTGGCAACACTGCTGCTGTGCGGAATCCCGTATGGTATGTCCTACCCGTTTTCGGTCACCAGAGGGGGCACGCGCCCCCTGCACGGCGGGGGACTCGATGCGCGTGGCCGGCAGGCACGATTGCTGCCGGCCATGCGCGACCGTGTGCACGAGCGCCAGCACAGGGATTTGTGTGTGTAAGTATACTAATCCCTCAGAGGAGAGGAGACAGATCGTGTGTTTCTACAAAGCAGAGATAACGATCTCTCATATCTCCTAGTTAGTCCCATCCCCCCACAGCTAGAACACACTGAGGGAACACACTTAACCCCCTAGTGTTAACCACTTCCCTGCCAGTGACATTTACACAGTAATCAGTGCATTTTTTTATAGCTCTGATCGCTGCATAAATGCCAGTGTTCCCAAAAAAGAGTGAAAAGCCTCCAATCTGTCTGTCGCATTGTAACAGTACCGCTAAAAAGCGCAGATCGCTGTCATTACAAGTAAAAAATAAATAAAAAATAAGCCATAAAAATGCAAAAAATCTTTCCCATAGTTTGCAGACGCTGGAACTTTAGAGCAAACCAATCACTATACGCTTATTGCCAAAAAAATTTACCAAAAATATATATTGGCTCTAAACTGAGGAAAAAATGTTTTTTTTTTTTTAAACTTTGGGAATATTTATTGTAGCAAAAAGTTAAAAAATATTTTTTTTTTCCAAAATTGTCGCTCTATTTTTGTTTATAGCACAAAAAATAAAAACCGCAGAGGTGATCAAATACCATCAAAAGAAAGCTCTATTTGTGGGGAAAAAAGGACGCTAATTTTGTTTGGGAGCCACGTCGCACGACCGCGCAATCGTCAGTTAAAGCGACGCAGTGCCGAATCGCAAAAAGGGGCCAGGTCCTTAACCTGCATAATGGTCCGGGTCTTAAAGCGGAGCTCAACCCTAAAGTGATCTCGCGCTGATCGGAAACCCTCCCCCCCCCCCCTTTGGTGTCACATTTGACACCTTTCAGGGGGGAGGGGGGTGCAGATACCTGTCTAAAGACAGGTATTTGCACCCACTTCCGGCCCAGCATTCTCGGGCAGAATACGGGCATGTCGTCACCTCCCATCGCCCCCCCCCCCCCCCCGTTGTGTGCTGGGAACATTCGGCTCTCAGCACACAGCGGGAGCCAATCGGCGGGCGCTGGGCGACTCACGCATGCGCCGTAGGGAACCGGGCAGTGAAGCCGGAGCGCTTCACTTCCTGGTTCCCACACCGTGGATTGAGGAGGGAGCAGTAGAGTGACGAGCGATCGCTCCTCCTCTGCTTTGGACGGCGCTGGACTCCAGGACAGGCAAGTGTCCCAATATTAACCACTTCAATACCCGCCCATTGACAATTGACGGCCAGAGATGGGATCTCCCATCCTAAGTGGCCGTCAATTGACGTCCTGGACTTTGCGGGTGGATATCTGAATGATGGGGGCAGCCAGAGGCATCATCCAGATATCCTCTTCTTCAGCCGGCGATTCTGCGCGGGTCCGCCGCTTGATCGTTCTTACAGGCCGCGGGAGGGAACACCCCCCCTCCCGCCGCCATCCGGTGCTTCTCCGGGCTCTCCCGTGCCTTCGGGGGCCCGGAGAACGAATCGTCCGGAAGCATAGAGATGACTGGACCAGTCATCTCTATGACCGTCGGAGGACCCGGGCGCGACGTGATGATGTCACGCCCGGGTCCCCGTAAGTAAACAAAGCCGCGATTGCGGCTGTAAGCAACCATTCACGAGATCAGTGAATTTTTTTTCACCGATCTCATGGTTTCCAGCCTGGAGGAGAGATGTGAGGTTTTATTGACCCCACATCTCTCCTTAAAGAGGACCTGTCACACACATTTCCTATTACAAGGGATGTTTACATTCCTTGTAATAGGAATAAAAGTGGAAAAATAAATAAAAAATAAGTCCAAAAAATAAATAAAAGATAAAAAAAAAATTAAAATGCCCCTGTCCCCGATAGCTCGCGTGCAGAAGCGAACGCACACGAAAGTGCCGCCGATATATGTAAACGCCGTTTAAACCACATGAGGTATCGCCGCGTGCGTTAGAGCGCCAGCAACGAATCTAGCACTAGACCTCCTCTGTAAATCTAAACTGGTAACCTGTAAAAAAAAATAAAGCGTTGCCTATGGAGATTTTTAAGTTCCGAAGTTTGGCGCCATTCTATGAGTGTGCGCATTATTAAAGCGTGACATGTTGGGTGTCTATTTACTCGGTGTAACATAATCTTTCACATAATACAAAAAAAATTGGGCTAACTTTACTGTTTTGTTATTTTTTTAATTCATTAAACAATTTTTTTTTACAAAAAAAAGGCGTTTGAAAAATGATTGCGTAAATACCGTGCGAGATAAAACGTTGCAATGACCGTTGTTTTATTCCCTAGGGTGTCTGCTAAAAGAAACATATATAATGTTTGGGGGTACTGCGTAATTTTCTAGCAAAAGAATGATGATTATTACATGTAGGAGAGAAGTGTCAGAATAGGCCCGGTATGGAGGTGGTATAAAAGCCCGGGATTGAAGGGGTTAAAAGGTCAGCAGCTGCAGTATTTGTAGCTGCTGACTTTAAATATTTTTTTGAGCGCACATCCGCTTTAAGTGGTTAATGCATAGAATCAATTAAGGTGAGGGTTTACAACCCCTTTAAGGGAAACGAAAATGATTCTTTTTTTTTATTAAAAAACACTTTGAGAACAAGAATACGCCCAGCAGCGTCTGACGGCGTGTTTTTCGGCGGCCCGATCTCAGAAGCGGCGTCTTTCCAATATTTCCGCGCCGCCAGCCGGAGGACTGCGCATCATAAAGATGCTTTATGTTCAGTCTGCGCCACATTTCACCGCCAAGGTCAGCTCACGCTCTGTGGCTGTAAATAATGTATAAGGGGAAATATTTTTTATTTATAAGTTAAGGAGCGAGGACTAACTCCAAGTGGGCAGCAATATTGTTTTTGAAATATATCAGTTCAAATATATTACACCGCAAAAAACGTGAATAAAACTCGGCGGTGAGAAACAGACGTACCACACGTCTGATAGAGGAACGCTTTCAAAAGGGAAATTGTTCATCTCTGTTGGGATTTTGTCCTGGATAAAAAGGTTTTCAGCTTCTCTTTTTTGGTTTGTTCTGCCAGATAGATTAATGGCAAATTCTAAAATTGCGTGTACCTGCTATATCGCAAAAAAAAAAACGATGGTGCCCAAAAGTCTTCTCAGGTGACACTTTATATACCTCTAGTGCTCATCAGTTTCGAGGTGATTGTGAATTATGGCTTTAGAATACTTCTGTGGCTTACATACCGTGTGCACATTTGCAGGTGTGTGCAGGACAATGGACGTTATGTTTACTTTTTTTTTAATACATTTTCCTATCATTTTCCTTTTTTTAAATAAATAGAAAAAAAAAAAATTAAATTAATTGTATGGTTTTTTTTTTTTAGATTCATACTTACAGTGGGTGACCGCGATATTGTGTCAATCTCCCTCCCTTTCTCGGCGAAATTGACCACCTACCAGCCCCGTTGTGGGAGCCAGCGCCGAGCCGGCTCGCTGCGATGGGAAAAAGCCGTGGTAGAAGCAACGGGGATACGGCATGGGTTCCCCCAGGGGCATACCAGGCCCTTAGGTCTGGTATGGATTGCAAGGAGAACCAACTACGCCGAAAAAAACGGCTTGGGGGTTCCCCCACAATCCATACCAGACCCGTATCCAAGCAAGCGCCCCCCCCCCCCCCGAGCCAAACCAGGCCGCATGCCCTCAACATGGGGGGGTTGGGTGCTCTGGGGCAGGGGGGTGTCCTGTGGCCCCCCCCACCCCAAAGTACCCTGTCCCCATGTTAAAAAGGACAGGGCCTCTTCCCGACAACCCTGGCCATTAGTTGTCGGGGTCTGCGGGTGGGGGGGGGCTTATCGGAATCTGGGAGCCCCCTTTAATAAGAGGGCCCCCAGATACTGGCCCCCCACCCTAAGTGAAAGGATATGGGGTACATCGTACCCCTACCCAATTCACCTGGAGGCAAAGTGTCAATAAAATAAATGATTTTAAAACCCTGTGTTGTGTGTTTATTAATCAGCTCCGGGGGGTCTTATCCACTCTCCGGGGGGTCTTCTTCCATCTTCTCCGCTCTTGTCTCGGCACTCCCCGGTTCTTCTCCCGCTCGCTCGGGGCTGGCCGCCACTATCTTCTTTTTAGCTCTCTTACTAGCGGTGGCGCAACCCACTCTTCTTTGCCGCCTTCTGCCTTCTTCTTTTCTTATGTTGATGCGACGCTTCCTCCCGCTGTAATGCCGGGTGTCAGGTGCGTGATGATTTATATAGGCCTCTTATGACGTCACAGTCCCATCATGCTCCGGGACCCACCGAGCATGATGGGACTGTGGCGTCATAAGAGGCCTATATAAATCGGTGCGAGGCGCGCACCCGGCATTACAGCGGGAGGAAGCGTTGCGTCAACATAAGGAAAGAAGAAGGCAAAGAAGAAGGCAAAGAAGATGGCAAAGAAGAGCTTGCTGCGCCACCGCTAGTAAGAGAGCTAAAAAGAAGATGGCAGCGGGCAGCCCTGAAGAAGAAGGCACTGGAGAGCGAGCGCTCTACCCCATATTCATTCACCTAGGGTGGGGGGCCGGTATCTGGGGGGCCCCCTTATTAAATGGGGCTCCCAGATTCCGATAAACCCCCCGCCCGCAGACCCCGACAACCAACGGCCAGGGTTGACGGGAAGAGGCCCTGTCCTTATCAACATGGGGACAGGGTACTTTGGGGTGGGGGTGCCGCAGGGCGCCCCCCTGCCCCAGAGAACCCAACCCCCCCATGTTGAGGGCATGCGGCTTGGTACGGCTCAGGAGGGGGGGGGGGTGGAGCACTCGCTCGTCCCCACTCCTTTCCTGACCGGCCAGGCGGCGTGCTTGGATACGGGTCTGGTATGGATTGTGCGGGAACCCCCACACCGTTCTTTCGGCGTAGGGGGTTCTCCTTAAATCCATACCAGACCTAAGGGCCTGGTATGCCCCTGGGGGGGAACCCATGCCCCCTCATGATTCATACCAAACGCTGCGGCTAGAATTGGCGGGTATCCAAGTCGGATCCCCGTCGCTTCTATGACGCGCTCGCTGGAATTTTCCTATTCCTGCGAGTGCGAGATGTCGGCACCATGTGAGAATCAGCGCGATGCCGTCGTGCTGGAAACACATTCTCGGCGACAGACACTGTACCTAGGTGGATGCTGCATTGGTCCCTCTGTGCCTCCAACACTGAGAGCCAAGCAATCAAACACCGCCCATCGCTCAGTTCTGACAGCTCCGTGAGCAGAGAGCTGCTGACTGCCAATCAGCAGCTCTCTGCTCTACCCCCCCCCCCCCCCAACGCTCACTGGAGTGCTGGGCTGTGGAGGGGGCGGGAGCGACCACCTCAGTCTCTCAACAGCTCGCTGAGAGGCTGAGCCGGGTGATGGTCCAAGCTTGCGAGCGGACCGACTCTGTGACATCAGCAGACAGCAGACTTCAGCCCGCTCTGATGAAATACGACACTGTGGGGCAGAATTTCCTCCCAATGACACCAATTATGGGGCAGAATTCCTCCAATTGATAGGGCAGAATTCCTCCTAATGATGGGGCAGAATTACTCCCAATGATGGGGCGGGATTCCTCCCAATGACACCAATGATGGGGCAGAATTCCTTCCAATGATGGGGCAGAATTCCTCCCAATGATGGGGCGGGATTCCTCCCAATGACACCAATGATGGGGCAGAATTCCTCCCAATGACGGGGCAGAATTCCTCCCAATGACACCAATGATGGGGCAAATTTCCTCCCATTGATAGGGCAGAATTCCTCCCAATGATGGGGCAGGATTCCTCCCAATATGAAGAGAGAACCGCCGCTCCAGACAGGTGCTCTTCAGTGGTGGGTGGGGTTCAAAACCCAAATGGGTGCAGGCAATGCGCAGTGCAATATAAAAAAAAGGAAATGGACAGCCGCACTCCAATAAGATGAAAATTTTTTAAAGAATAGTGCCTGTTTATTCCAATCAAAATGTAACTACAACAGCAACAAAAAAGCAAACAGTGGGGTAACAAAAGCTGACGCGTTTCACATCGACAACCGATGCTTAGTCATTCCTCCCATTGATGGGGCAGAATTCCTCCCAATGACACCAATGATGGGGCAGAATTCCTTCCAATGATGGGGCAGAATTTCTCCCAATGATGGGGCAGAATTCCTCCCAATGATGGGGCAGAATTCCTTCCAATGATGGGGCAGAATTCCTTCCAATGATGGGGCAGAATTCCTTCCAATGATGGGGCAGAATTCCTTCCAATGATGGGGCAGAATTCCTTCCAATGATGGGGCAGAATTCCTCCCAATGATGGGGCAGAATTCCTCCCAATGATGGGGCAGAATTCCTCCCAATGATGGGGCAGGATTCCTCCCAATGATGGGGCAGAATTCCTCCCAATAATGGGGCAGAATTCCTCCCAATAATGGGGCAGAATTCCTCCCAATAATGGGGCAGAATTCCTCCCAATGACACCAATGATGGGGCAGAATTCCTTCCGATGATGGGGCAGAATTCCTTCCAATGATGGGGCAGAATTCCTTCCAATGATGGGGCAGAATTCCTTCCAATGATGGGGCAGAATTCCTCCCAATAATGGGGCAGAATTCCTCCCAATGACACCAATGATGGGGCAGAATTCCTTCCAATGATGGGGCAGAATTCCTTCCAATGATGGGGCAGAATTCCTTCCAATGATGGGGCAGAATTCTTTCCAATGATGGGGCAGAATTCCTTCCAATGATGGGGCAGAATTCCTTCCAATGATGGGGCAGAATTCCTCCCAATGATGGGGCAGAATTCCTCCCAATGATGGGGCAGAATTCCTCCCAATGATGGGGCAGAATTCCTCCCAATGATGGGGCAGAATTCCTCCCAATGATGGGGCAGAATTCCTCCCAATGACACCAATGATGGGGCAGAATTCCTCCCAATGATGGGGCAGAATTCCTCCCAGTGATGGGGCAGAATTCCTCCCAATGATGGGGCAGAATTCCTTCCAATGATGGGGCAGAATTCCTTCCAATGATGGGGCGGGATTCCTCCCAATGATGGGGCGGGATTCCTCCCAATGATGGGGCGGGATTCCTCCCAATGATGGGGCAGGATTCCTCCCAATGATGGGGCAGGATTCCTCCCAATGATGGGGCAGGATTCCTCCCAATGATGGGGCAGGATTCCTCCCAATGTTGGGGCAGAATTCCTCCCAGTGATGGGGCAGAATTTCTTACTATGACACCAATTAAGGAGTCCAATGACACCAATGATGAGGGATTCTGTACTCCTGGTGGCCACACTCTGGTCCTTTGTTTAGACAGTAATCTGGCCCTTTGTTTAGAAAGTTTGGAGACCCCTGGTTTAGGATATGACACTCACATGTTTCGCATTTTTGTTACCAAAATCATTCTGTCCTAAGGAAATAATAAGCAATAGGCACAAGGATGGAGATTCACCACTAGGATTACCGATCTACCACCATCCCCAGTCACCTTCCTACCTGTGGTTCATTAGCCGATGTATCATCATCCACTCCGGCTTTATCCCATAGCGATAAAACTTCTCTTCCATTTTTGCATACTGGGGGTCTTTATTTTTTCTTTTCTCGCTCTTGCTGTCCTCGTCCCCGGACCCGTAGTCAAAGGGCGGCGGGTCATCCATATCGTTCTTTCTTTGGTAATTTCGGAACATAACTGTGTGGTAGAGCTCCAGCTGAAAACACCAAAACGCACCTAGTAACTATCATCTATTAAGCCTGTGGAAAGGATCATAGGGCTACACCGGGGTATTACAGTGCAATGCGAGAAAGACTGCACAGCTTTATTAATAATACGGAATTAAAGGGGGACTCCTTTTCAGGAAAAACTTATATATATACCGACATGTACGGCATTCCTTCAACGCTGATAAAACGCATTGATGTACCTTTTTAAGTTGCCTTCCTTGTACTTGGCTACCAAGTTCCCTCTCCTGTTACTCGTGGGGGGGGGGGGGGGTATTGGGTATTATTCTGCTTTCTGAGCTCCCTGTTTAACCACTTAAGACCCGGACCAATATGCAGGTTAAGGACCGGGCCCCGTTTTGCGATTCGGCACTGCGTCACTTTGACTGACAATTGCGCGGTCGTGCGACGTGTCTCCCAAACAAAATTGGCATCCTTTTTTTTCCCCACAAATAGCGCTTTCTTTTGGTGGTATTTGATCGCCTCTGCGGTTTTTATTTTTTGCGCTATAAACAAAAATAGAGCGACAATTTTGAATATTATATATATATATATATATATATATATATATATATATATATATTTTTTTTTTTTATTATAATAAATATCCCCCAAAAAATATATAAAATTTTTTTTTTTTCTCAGGCCGATACGTATTCTTCTACATATAAAAAAAAATTGCAATAAGTGTTTATCGATTGGTTTGCGCAAAATGTATAGCGTTTACAAAATAGGGGATAGTTTTATTGCATTTTTATTAATGTATATTTTTTTACTACTAATGGCGGCGATCAGCGACATTACGGTGGACACTTTTGACACATTTTTGGGACCATTGTCATTTTCACAGCAAAAAGCGCTATAAAAATGCACTGATTACTGTGAAAATGACAATTGCAGTTTAGGAGTCACTGTAGGGGTTAGGTGTGACCTCATGTGTGTTTCTAACTGTAGGGGGGCGGGGCTGGACGTGTGACGTCACTGATCGTCTTTCCCTATATCAGGGAACAGACGATCACCGACACTGCCACAATGAAGAACAGGGAAGGTTTGTTTACATTTACCTCGCCCCCTTCTTCAGCTCCGGTGAGCGTTCGCGGGACACCGGCGACGATCGGGTCCGTGGGCGCGGTTGCTCGCGACCCCGCGGCTGGGCCATAATGGAGACACGTACAGGTACGCGATTGTGCCCAGCCGCGCCATTCTGCCGACATATATCGTCGGTAGGGGGTCCTTAAAGGGGTAGTTCCCCCAAAAACCTTTTTTTTAACATTGATTGAGGCTCGTTTTGTCAAGGGGAATCGGGTGTTTTTTTTTTAGAATCGAAGCAGTACTTACCGTTTTAGAGATGCATCGTCTCCGTCGCTTCCGGGTATGGTCTTCTGGTCTGGGCGTTCCTATTTGATTGACAGGCTTCCGACGGTCGCATACATCGCGTCACGAGTAGCCGAAAGAAGCCGAGCGCCGTGCGGCTCTATACTGCGCCTGTGCACCGTCGTTCGGCTACTTTCGGAAAATCGTGACGCGATGTATGCGACCGTCGGAAGCCTGTCAATCAAATAGGAACGCCCAGACCCGAAGACTATACCCGGGAAGCGACGGAGACGATGCATCTCTAAAAAGTACTGCTTCGATTCTAAAAAAAAAAAACACCCGATTCCCCTTGACAAAACCAGCCTCAATCAATGTTAAAAAAAAGGTTTTTGGGGGAACTACCCCTTTAAGTGGTGAACTACTTGCCAACCAGCCGCCGTCGTTATACAGTGCCAGGTTGGCTCCCCTGTTGCGAATCGTCGTCGCTGTACGGCAGCCACTTTAAGGGGGACACATTTTACTGAAGTTCCATGTTATGGTCAAATACTTTTTTTTTTTTAAAGTCTCACCTGTAATTCTTTCACCCACGAGCAGTGCCAGTAAGAAAGCCCCGCCCACTTGACAAAGAACTCCCTCTCTGGAATCCCTTCCATAGGCTTAGGTGGAGGCAGGAGCGGATCGATCGTAGTAGGAGGGGCTGGTGCAAACGAAGGCGGTTCTCTCCACTTCCAGTGCAGGATCCGTTGAACTTTGCCCTTCAATGGCGGACACTATTAAAAAAAAAGAAAAAAAGATATTTTGCAATAAAAAAAGTGAATTTATTTACCAGAAAAGTCAAGGAGTGTGCAGTAAATCGCGTCTCAACAACACAGGGACAGGGATAGTTGGGAGGTGTGCTGTAGATGTCAAAAAGGGAAATGGAATTGACAAGGAAATATGTAAATAACACTAACCCGTGTGCTACAACGCCGATCGTTTGCAATGCCGATCCTGACCTCCCTGGGGCCCTAAGCAAAATGACGGCGGGGGGCTGCCCACAGTGACCTGTCACATTAACCACTTAAGGACCGAGGGTGTTTTTCAGATTTCGTGTTTACAAGACTAAAACATTTTTTTTGCTAGAAAATTACTTAAAACCCCCAAACAATATATTTTTTTTTCTAACACCCTAGAGAATAAAATGGCGGTCATTGCAATACTTTTTGTTACACCGTATTTGCGCAGCGGTCTTACAAGCGCACTTTTTTTTTGGAAAAAATTCACTTTTTTGAATAAAAAAATAAGAAAACAATAAATTTGGCCCAATTTTTTTTTCATATTGTGAAAGATAATGTTACGCCGAGTAAAATGATACCCAACATGTCACGCTTAAAAATTGCGCCCGCTCGTGGCATGGCGTCAAACTTTTACCCTTAAAAATCTCAATAAGCAACGTTTAAAAAATTCTATAGGTTGCATTCTTTGAGATACAGAGGTCTAGAATTATTGCTCTCGCTCCAACGATCGCAGCGATACCTCACGAGTGTGGTTTGAGCGCTTTTTTCATATGCGGGCGCTACTCGCGTATGCGTTCGCTTCTGCGCGCGAGCTCGTCGGGACGGGGCGCTTTTAAAAAAATTTTTTTGGGGGTTTCGGATTTTTATTTATTTTATCATTTTTAACACTGAAATAAAAAAAAAATGATCACTTTTATTCCTATTACAGGGAATGTAAACATCCCTTGTAATAGAAAAAAGCATGACAGGTCCTCTTATATATGAGATCTGGGGGTCAAAAAGACGTCACATCTCATATTTAGGCTTAAATGAAAAAGAAAAAAAGGTAAACAAAGAAATTGTCTCTTTAAGACGCAGGGCGGGACTGACGTTTTGACGTCACTTCCGCCCAGCAGAGCTATGGGGACGGGTGGGGGACATTTTTCCCTCAGTCGCATCCCCGGACAGCAGGCGAGCAGACCCGATCGCATCTGCCGCTACCGACGGCAACGGTAAGCGCCGGAGGGCGCGGGAGGGGGGCCCCTCTCCCGCCACGATAACACCGATCTCGCGGCGAATCCGCCGCGGAGACCACCGTTATCGTTGACAGAACCGCCCACTGTAAAGATAGATATCTCGGTTGTGGCAGAAGCTGCTGCCGTTACCGAGATATCCATCTTTAAAAAAAAGGATGTATATATACAGTGGGTGGTCGTTAAGTGGTTAAAGTTGAGAAGCGGGGGGAGGGGGTGTTCTGCTGTCGGAAATGACATCTTACATTAAAGTGAGAAGTTGGGGGGTGCTGACTTCTTACCTCTTCTCCCATGCAGCCAGCGGGTTGAGAAGCGGGGTGAGGGGCCGAAAATGACTTCTCACGATTTGGGGGGGGGGGGCCCTCCGCGAATTTGTGGGGCCCCCAAGCGGCTTGCATAGTGAGCCAATAGGGAGGATCGGCCCCGATCGTTTGGGTCATTTAACCACTTGCTTACTGGGCACATACACCCCCCTCCTGCCCAGGTGAAATTTCAGCTTCCGGCACTGCGTCGCTTTAACTGACAATTGCGCGGTCGTGCGATGTGGCTCCCAAACAAAATGTACGTCCTTTTTTGCCCACAAGTAGAGCTTTCTTTTGGTGGTATTTGATCTCCTGTGCGGTTTTTATTTTTTGCGCTATAAACAAAAAAGAGCGACAATTTTGAAGAAAAATACAATGGGGCAGATTCACAGAGAATTAGATTCTCGTAGAGTATCAGAAATACACTACGCCGCCGTATTTCACCTGGTTCTACGTGGAATCCAGGTAGATTTTGTCCAGTAAACGACGGCGGCGTAGTGTATTTCTCCCGTCGCAATCCATCTGCGCGAGTAGGGGGCGTGAAGCATTTAAAATAGGCGCGTTCCCGCGGCGATCGAACTGCGCATGCTCCATTCGCAAATTTCCCGCCGTGCATTGCGCGAAAACACGTCGTTACGTCGTAGTAGCGTCGTTTACGTACATTCCTATTCCCGAACGAGTTACGTTAAAAAAAAAATTTAAAATCGACGCGGGAACGACGGCCATACTTTACATGGGTTACGCACCGTTAGACCAGCAAAAAGCTTCTCTAACATTACGTAGCCAAAAAATGACGTAGGCGATTGCGAGGGACACTCGTACCTTCGTGGATCGCCGTAAAAAGTCATTTGCATATCCCGACGCATGAAAACGACGCGAACTCCTCCCAGCGGCCGCAAAAATATCGCAGCGTAGATCCGAAGGCTTACGAGGACGTAAGCCTCTCGGATCAAAGCCCGACGCCGCCGTATCATGGTTTGAGGATTCAAACTAGTGATACGGCGCGCGAAATTTGAAATTACTCCTGTCTAACACTAGTTACACAGGCGTAATTGCTCTGTGAATCTGGGCCAATATTTTTTACTTGTTGCTATAATAAATATCCCAATTAAAAAAAAAAAAACACAGGAAGGAACACAGATCGGGCTCCACCCCTCCAGAGACAGGACGCTGTCTCTGTGTAAAACGGCAATGAGAGAAGATCTGTGAGATCATCTCTCATTCGCCCACAGATCGCATCGCAAACGGCCACTCTGATTGGCCGTTCGCCGCGATCTGTGATTGGCCGTGTCCAAGGGACACGGACAACACAGGGCTTCCCCGCAGCGCGCTCTACAGCGCGCACTGGGAACGCCCAAAGGAGATGCCGTCAAATGACGGCATGTTGGATATTCAGACCCGCGCTGTTGCCGTCATTCAACGGTAGCGCGGGCCTGAAGTGGTTAAACCCCAACTTTGGGCAACTATAGTTGTTTTAAAACAATCGCTGGTCAAACTAGCAAAAAAAAAAAAAAAGTATATTTTTCTTTCTGTGTTTAGTAATGTGTTTTTGTTCTGCAGATTGCAAAGCAAATAAACAATTTTTTGAAAGATAATATTGCTAAAAGGAAGCCTGGCGTTTCCCCAAAAAACGATACTATGGATGACTGCGGTATGGCCAAACCAATAGGCCCGTAGGGGATATTACTATTTGCTCCGGTACATAGAGGGCTATACAGGCGCCGGAGCTGAAATGGATAAAGTCTCAGGAAAAAAATGTCATGCAGTAAGTAACTAGCAATGGGGTTTCCCATGTGGAGAGGTGATGGTATTTGGGGGGGGGGGCAATGTATTTTTAAACCTGGGCAGGTTCCTGGTCTGGGCTCATTTCCCCCATAACTGACTTCCAGGGGTGAAACGAGCAGAGGGCCATTGTAACAGAATGGCCCGTGGGACCCGGAGGCTCTTGAAGGGTCTGAGGTACTCCTGTTTCAGCTTCACCAATGACTCTTGTGTCTAGGGTCATCCTATGTCCACTAGGGGCATAGGATGACTGAGAAATGATATCTTGAATTACATGAGATGGGACAGTAACGATAATTCACAAATGTATTGCAGGATATCTTGAAATATTACAGGTTGTTAATTCTGAACCCAACAGGTCAATAGAAGAGTGATTCATTCAATGTGGAACATAGACTGTTAAAGCGGAGTTCCACCCAAAAATGAAACTTCCGCTAATCCCACTCCTCACCTCCTTACATGCCACATTTGGCATGTAATGTTTTTTTGGGGGGGGGAGTAGGGGCTTCAGGAGGAGTGGGACTTCCTGTCCCACTTCCTGCTTCCGCCGAGGGGCTGGTTAGGCGATTAAGCTTAATCGCCTACAGCAGCCCCTCCCTGTAGGCGATCGCACGGGACACATGACAGGTCCCATGCGATCGCCTGTCCAATCAGCGGCGGGCCACCCTGCTTACGCATGCGCAGTTCCGCTCGCGCATGAGCAGTGGGTGCCCGGCCGTGAAGCCGAAGGCTGTCACAGCCGGGTGCCCACAGTTGCGATGAGGACGCCGGCCGGGGAGGGGGGGAGAGGAGCGGAGCTCGGGTCGGCGCGTCGCTGGAACGCTGAAGCAGGTAAGTGATCGTTTATTAAAAGCTAGCAGCTACACTTTTTGTAGCTGCTGACTTTTAATAAACACAAATATTGGCTGGAACACCCCTTTAAGGGGGTAATGAAGTCTGCTACTGTCATGTAAACGAGCCTTAGCCTGACCTTTTTATTGTGTGATGCTAATTAACACTGTATTGTGTAAAAGTTCTATTGATGATAGATGTGGAGTGTGAATTAGCACAGTCTAAAAGGTCAGATGTCTGACTTATGTTTACTAAAGGAATGTGTATTGTATTGAGGTGAAAAGAGCTTATCTCTGAGTCACCTTGTCTGGGTAAAAGGATTAGTAATTAACTCATGTAGATTATATCGGTGCCAGAAAGTCTGACTAAAAATGTGTAGAGTTCCTTGTGTCATGTTGTGGGTGGAGTTGAGTCATTGTTCATATTTGGTTTCTAACTGTATAAGAAACCTGAGTTTACGATTAAACTATCTATCCGTTTGGAACCAGAGAATAGAGCTGCGTGTCTCGTTTCTGGGGGGAAATCCCTGTGGATTGTGTTTGCCGGATTGTGGAGTGTCGATAAGCTGTCGTGGGTTGGTGGAATGGAATATGGTAAACGGCGTTAACGCCTGACCGTTACAGCCATGAAAGAAGAAAACGTAGAAAGGTGATCGGGTATATACATATATACACACACACATCCTATATGTCCTTACCGTGCAACGTGGGCATAACCATTCACCGTTTGGTATTTCAGGCAGGGGTGGGTTAAGACAGTGCAAATGGTAGGAGGAGGGGCAAGTGTCACAGCACAAGAGCTCCCCTCCGTCTTTACAGACACGACAAAACTCCATATGGTCATCCTCCTCATCCTCCTCTTCAACTCCATCATCTTCATCCTCCTCTTCCTCCTTTGGCTCCCATTGGATGCCTTCTTTTTCCTACAAGACCATTCAAATGTCACAGTATGCTTAACCACTCGCTTACCGGGGGCACATTTTTAATTTTAAAATCTGCACTGCGTGCTAAAAAATTACTACAACCTAAAGTAAATATTTTCTGAAAGCAGAGACCCCAGAGAATAAAATGTTGGTAATTTTAGATTAAAAAGAAATAAAAATAAAAATCAGGTTGAATCGAGTAAATGTCTGCTCTCCCAAGACCCTTCATTCACTATATCTGGTCTCCCCAGGACCCCCCATTCACTAGATCTGGTCTCCCCAGGAGCCTGCAGTCACTATATCTGGTCTCCCCAGGAGCCTGCAGTCACTATATCTGGTCTCCCCAGGAGCCTGCAGTCACTATATCTGGTCTCCCCAGGAGCCTGCAGTCACTATATCTGGTCTCCCCAGGAGCCTGCAGTCACTATATCTGGTCTCCCCAGGAGCCTGCAGTCACTATATCTGGTCTCCCCAGGAGCCTGCAGTCACTATATCTGGTCTCCCCAGGAGCCTGCAGTCACTATATCTGGTCTCCCCAGGACCCCCCATTCACTAGATCTGGTCTCCCCAGGAGCCTGCAGTCACTATAGCTGGTCTCCCCAGGAGCCTGCAGTCACTATAGCTGGTCTCCCCAGGAGCCTGCAGTCACTATAGCTGGTCTCCCCAGGAGCCTGCAGTCACTATAGCTGGTCTCCCCAGGAGCCTGCAGTCACTATATCTGCTCTCCTCAGGAGCCTGCAGTCACTATATCTGGTCTCCCCAGGAGCCTGCAGTCACTATATCTGATCTCCCCAGGAGCCGGAAGTCACTATATCTGAGCTCCCCAGGAGCCGGCAGTCACTATATCTGGTCTCCCCAGGAGCCTGCAGTCACTAGATCTGGTCTCCCCAGGAGCCTGCAGTCACTATAGCTGGTCTCCCCAGGAGCCTGCAGTCACTATAGCTGGTCTCCCCAGGAGCCTGCAGTCACTATAGCTGGTCTCCCCAGGAGCCTGCAGTCACTATAGCTGGTCTCCCCAGGAGCCTGCAGTCACTATATCTGGTCTCCCCAGGAGCCTGCAGTCACTATATCTGGTCTCCCCAGGAGCCTGCAGTCACTATATCTGGTCTCCCCAGGAGCCTGCAGTCACTATATCTGGTCTCCCCAGGAGCCGGAAGTCACTATATCTGATCTCCCCAGGAGCCGGAAGTCACTATATCTGATCTCCCCAGGAGCCGGAAGTCACTATATCTGAGCTCCCCAGGAGCCTGCAGTCACTATATCTGGTCTCCCCAGGAGCCTGCAGTCACTATATCTGGTCTCCCCAGGAGCCTGCAGTCACTATATCTGGTCTCCCCAGGAGCCTGCAGTCACTATATCTGGTCTTCCCAGGAGCCTGCAGTCACTATATCTGATCTCCCCAGGAGCCGGAAGTCACTATATCTGGTCTCCCCAGGATCCTGCAGTCACTATATCTGATCTCCCCAGGAGCCGGAAGTCACTATATCTGGTCTCCCCAGGAGCCTGCAGTCACTATATCTGATCTCCCCAGGAGCCTCAAATCACTACTGTATATCTGGTCTCCCCAGGAGCCGGCAGTCACTATATCTAATCTCCCCAGGAGCCTCCAGTCACTATATCTGATCTCCCCAGCAGCCTCCAGTCACTATATCTGATCTCCCCAGGAGCCTCCAGTCACTATATCTGATCTCCCCAGGACCCTGTATTCACTATATCTGATCTCCCCGGGAGCCTTCTAGAGGTATCCCACAGGTTTGGTGTATACATAATTACAGCTCAAGCTGAAACAAAGTAACTATATATAAAATACCCATGCCCGGAGTTCCTCTTTAATATTACAATAAACATATAACGGCACCTATTGATGTTTGTTTGGATCTGTTCGCGTTAAGCTTTAAAACTTCATATTATTAGACTGATTCCTTTGTACTCGGCGGCGGCGGATCAGACATCGTGTTCTGACCATGTGCAGTCCCCGCCTGATGAAAATGAACACCTCGTTGGTTGCTATGGTTTCCCAGCATATCTTCTGTTCTTTTGGTTTTATTAAAAACATTTTAATGGGCTTCGCAGATCATTCGCCCAGATACCCTGCGAGACGCGATTAAGCCGTATTCCAGGAATAAAAACACGGCCGCGTTACATAATGGATTGGCGGCGTTCCCCCCCCCCCCCCCCCCCCTCAAAATCATTAGATATCAATATTCAGCTCATCCCTCCTCCTAGCAAGACTCGATTTGTGAGTTTAAATCAATCGTTTGCTTTTTATTTATTTTTTTCTCTCCCACCAAATGAAATTTTTAGGGTACGAAGTTTGTTTTATTCATCAGAAGCGACTTTTATCTCAACAAACACGCAGAAAAAAAATTAACCTGGATTTAGAAAGATCGGCGTAACTTTGTGCGGGCGTAGCGTATTCCTATTTACGATACGCCGCCGCAACATAGAGAGGCAAGTGCTGTATTCACAAAGCACTTGCGCCCTAAGTTACAGCGGCGTAGCGTAAATGTGCCGGAGTAAGCCTGCGTAATTAACCAGTTGCCGACCGTCCACCGTCATTATACGGCGGCAGGTCGGCACTGCTGGGCGAGAGCATGTAGCTCTACGTCCTCCCTTTAGCGGCCGCTAGGGGGCGCGTGCGCGCCGCCGGCGGCCCTCCCGTGCGCCCCCCCCCCCACCGAGTGCGTGCCCAGCGGGCGCGAACGCCGCCGGGCACGCGCGCTTGTTCGTTACAGAGCGGGGAACGGGAGGTATGTGTGTAAACACACAGCTCCCAGTCCTGTCAGCGGGGGAAACGCTGATCTTCTGTTCATACAATGTATGAACAGAAGATCAGTGATTTCCCCTAGTGAGGCCCCTCCCCCCCATACAGTTAGAACACACCCAGGAACACACTTACCCCCTTCCCTGCCCCCTAGTGTTAACCCCTTCACTGCCAATGGCATTTTTATAGTAATAGTTACAATGCATTTTTATAGCACTGATCGCTATAAAAATGCCAATGGTCCCAAAAATTTGTCAAAAGTGTCCGATGTGTCCGCCATAATATCGCAGTACCGAAAAAAAAACGCTGATCGCCGCCATTACTAGTAAAAAAAAAAAATTAATAAAAATGCCATAAAACTACCCCCTTTTTTGTAAACGCTATAAATTTTGCGCAAACCAATCAAACGCTAATTGCGTAGAAGAATACGTATCGGCCTAATCTGAGGAAAAAAATTATTTTTTATATATTTTTTGGGGATATTTATTATAGCAAAATGTAAAAAAAATATGCATTTTTTTCAAAATTGTCGCTCTATTTTTGTTTATAGCGCAAAAAATAAAAACCGCAGAGGTGATCAAATACCACCAAAAGAAATCTCTATTTGTGGGGAAAAAAGGATGCCAATTTTGTTTGGCAAGCCGCACATGAAGTCCCACAGACGTCAGCAAGCCGCACATGAAGTCCCACAGACATCAAGCCGCACATGAAGTCCCACAGACGTCGGCAAGCCGCACATGAAGTCCCACAGACCTCAAGCGGTACATAAGGTCCCACAGGCGTCGGCAAGCCGCACATGAAGTCCCACAGGCGTCGGCAAGCCGCACATGAAGTCCCACAGACGTCGGCAAGCCGCACATGAAGTCCCACAGACGTCGGCAAGCCGCACATGAAGTCCCACAGACGTCGGCAAGCCGCACATGAAGTCCCACAGACGTCGGCAAGCCGCACATGAAGTCCCACAGACATCAAACCCCACACATGAAGTCCCACAGACATCAAGCCGCACATGAAGTCCCACAGACGTCGGCAAGCCGCACATGAAGTCCCAGAGACGTCTGCAAGCCGCACATGAAGTCCCACAGACATCAAGCCGCACATGCTGTCTATTGAATAAAAGACCACCCATCAGGTTTTGGAGTGCGGCTATCCATTTTTCTTTGTCTTCATTTTGCTTAGTGCACCGCCAGCACCCTCGGTATCCTGCACCACCTGTAACCATTTAGTGATCCCACCTGGAGCGGTGACTCCTTTCTCTAAGCCGCACATGAAGTCCCACAGACCTCAAGCGGTACATAAGGTCCCACAGACATCAAGCCGCACATGAAGTCCCACAGACATCAAGCCGCACATGAAGTCCCACAGACATCAAGCCGCACATGAAGTCCCACAGACATCAAGCCGCACATGAAGTCCCACAGACATCAAGCCGCACATGAAATCCCACAGACGTTGGCAAGCGTCACATTAAGTCCCACAGACGTCGGCAAGCCGCACATGAAATCCCACAGACGTCGGCAAGCCGCACATGAAATCCCACAGACGTTGGCAAGCGTCACATGAAATCCCACAGACGTCGGCAAGCCGCACATGAAATCCCACAGACGTCGGCAAGCCGCACATGAAATCCCACAGACGTCGGCAAGCCGCACATGAAGTCCCACAGACGTCGGCAAGCCGCACATGAAGTCCCACAGACATCAAGCCGCACATGAAGTCCCACAGACATCAAGCCGCACATGAAGTCCCACAGACGTCGGCAAGCATCACATGAAGTCCCACAGACGTCGGCAAGCCGCACATGAAGTCCCACAGACGTCGGCAAGCCGCACATGAAGTCCCACAGACGTCAAGCCGCACATGAAGTCCCACAGACATCAAGCCGCACATGAAATCCCACAGACGTCGGCAAGCATCACATGAAGTCCCACAGACGTCGGCAAGCCGCACATGAAGTCCCACAGACGTCGGCAAGCCGCACATGAAATCCCACAGACGTCGGCAAGCATCACATGAAGTCCCACAGACATCAAGCCGCACATGAAGTCCCACAGACGTCGGCAAGACGCACATGAAGTCCCAGAGACGTCGGCAAGCCGCACATGAAGTCCCACAGACGTCGGCAAGACGCACATGAAGTCCCACAGACGTCGGCAAGCCGCACATGAAGTCCCACAGACATCAAGCCGCACATGAAGTCCCACAGACGTCGGCAAGCCGCACATGAAGTCCCACAGACATCAAGCCGCACATGAAGTCCCACAGACGTCGGCAAGACGCACATGAAGTCCCACAGACGTCGGCAAGACGCACATGAAGTCCCACAGACGTCGGCAAGCCGCACATGAAGTCCCACAGACATCAAGCCGCACATGAAGTCCCACAGACGTCGGCAAGCCGCACATGAAGTCCCACAGACATCAAGCCGCACATGAAGTCCCAGAGATGTCGGCAAGCTGCACATGAAGTCCCAGAGACGTCGGCAAGCCGCACATAATATTGCACTAAAGGTTTGAAATTGTGCTGAAGTAGAAGCCGCATTCAGTGTGAACTGGGGGGGGGGTTAGAAGTCCCATATTTGTAAGAAATTGTTTTAGGTTATCCTTTAAAAGCTCGCTACATTGACAATTGACATCATTGATTCTAGGAGACCATTGGTGATACAAATACTACTGGCAGGTAAGACAGCGCTTGCATGCAAGTTAGCGGTTCGCTTGGCGTTCAGCTGTGAAGACGCCAGTATGCGATTCAGCTTGCAAGCAATTATGCCATAATGACATAGCAACTGGGGGGGAGGAGTCGGCCTGCACTGGATACCCTTTGTGTAGCGACACAGAGCAAGGCCAATACAAACATCACCGCCGACAGGGACGGGTTATGGAGAGAAACTCTGACTGACGGCCCCAAAAATCATTACATTTGTGCAGCTGCACAATAAAAGGTTTACAATCGCTTCCTGCAGCAAGGAGGAGGATTACATTACGCCGCGCATCCCCAGGAAAGGGGAGGAAGAAGAGATGCTGCTGTGTCAGGCAACATTAAAAACAAGGCTGTGCTACGCCAAACAGATTTCTGATATTTTTATACCTTCATTCAACGTGGTGCAGATGAGCTACAGTTGTGCTCAAAAGTTTGCATACCCTAGACATTTTGAAACTCAGGCATTTATACTGAAAATATTAGGGTTGTCCCGATACCACTTTTTTTTAGGACCGAGTACAAGTACCGATACTTTTTTTCAAGTAGTCGCCGATACCGAATACCGATACTTTTTTTAAATGTCCCCCACAAATGCAGCCATGCCCCCCCACAAATGCAGCCATGTCACCCATATATGCAGCCATGTCACCCCTACCTAGCCACCGCCGCCCGGGGAACATCACAGCATTCATTTGAGTAGCTGTAGTGTTCCCGCCCGTATAGACACTCCCCCTTGCTCGGGATTGGACAGATCACGATCACCCATCCAATCCCGAGCAAGGGGGAGTGTCTATACGGGCGAGAACACTACAGCTATTCAAATGAATGCTGTGATGTTCCCGCATGATGTTTAACCCATGCGGTGGCGGGTTTCGATGCCGCGGCGGAGTTCGGCGGCGGGGGGGACGGGGACGGAAAAAGTATTCTATTTAGGTATCGGGAGAATTTGCGCGAGTACAAGTACTCCCGCAAATACTCGGTATCGGTCCCGATACCGATACTGGTATCGGTATAACCCTAGAAAATATGACTGTTCATGCCAAAATTCAAGGATAGTGATCACATGAAGCCATTTATTATCACTTTTTTTTTTTTTGCTCCTTTTAAAATGATAATAGAAATCACCCAAATGGCCCCGATCAAAAGTTTACATACCCTGGAATGTTTGGCCTTGGTACAGACACACAGGTTAAAATGTGAATTAAAATGTTAATTTCCCACATTTGTGGCTTTTTAAATCCCAATTAATCAATGAGCGTGTTAGCTCTCACAAGGATGCACTAAACAGGCTAGATACTAAGCCATGTGGAGCAGAAAAGAACAGTCAAAAGGCCTGTGTAACAAGGTAATGAAACTTTACAAAGACGGAAAAGGATATAAAAAGACATCCAAAGCCTGGAAGATGCCAGTCAGTACCGTTCAATCATTTAATAAGAAGTGGAAAATTTGGGGGATCTCTTGATACCAAGCCGAGGTCAGGTAGATTTCAGCCACAACTGCCACAGGAAGTGATCGGGATCCAAAGAAAATCCCACAGGTAACCTCAGGAGAAATACAGGCTGCTCTGTATTTTAATGAGATGATACTTGAACAAAAAAGAACAAAAAAGAGCTGCATGGTCAAGTTGAATCAAAAAATTGCATAATCAATGGTATTCTTAACCACTTAAGGACCGCCTACTGCACATTTACGTCGGCAGAATGGCACGGCTGGGCACATCAACGTATATATACGTTGATTTTAGTACCCAGCCGTGGGTCACGGGCGCGCGCCCGCGGCCCGGTCCGAAGCTCCAGGACCGGGACCGCGGGATTTGCGGACCCGATCGCCGCTGCAGTGCGGCGATCCGTCCCTGGAGCGGAAGAACGGAGAGAGCCGTGTGTAAACGCGGCTTCCCCGTGCTTCTCTGTGGCCGTAGCATCGATCGCGTCATCCCTGTAATAGGGGGACGCGATCGATGACGTCACACCTACAGCCACACCCCCCTACAGTTGTAAACACACAAATAGGTCACACATCCCCTACAGCGCCACTTGTGGTTAACTCCCAAACTGCAACTGTCATTTCCACAGTAAACAATGCAATATAAATGCATTTTTTGCTGTGAAAATGACAATTGTCCCAAAAATGTGTCAAAATTGTCCGAAGTGTCCACCATAATGTCGCAGTCACGAAAAAAATCGCTGATGGCCGCTATAAGTAGTAAAAATAAAATATAATTAATAAAAATGCAATAAAACTATCCCTTATTTTGTAAACACTATAAATTTTGCGAAAACCAACCGATAAACGCTTATTGCGATTTTTTTTTTACCAAAAATACGTAGAAGAATACGTATCGGCCTAAACTGAGGAAAAAAAATGTTTTTTTTTATATATTTTTGGGGGATATTTATTATAGGAAAAAGTAAAAAATATTGCATTTTTTTTTAAATTGTCGCTCTATTTTTGTTTATAGCGCAAAAAATAAAAACCGCAGAGGTGATCAAATAACACCAAAAGAAAGCTCTATTTGTGGGAAAATAGGACGCAAATTTTGTTTGGGAGCCACGTCGCACGACCGCGCAATTGTCAGTTAAAGCGACGCAGTGCCGAATCGCAAAAAGGGGCAAGGTCCTTTACCTGCATTTTGGTCCGGGTCTTAAGTGGTTAAGTTCCACCTCCTATCAGTCAACTGCAAATACAAGAGCCCCTCCTGGTCATAGAGTGACTTTAACCACTTTAATAGTGGAAACTTTCACCCCCCTCCTGCCCAGGCCAATTTTCAACACTGTCACACTTTGAATGACAATTTCACAGGCATGCAACACTTTACCCACATGACATTTTTATAATGTTTTTTTTTTTTTTAACAAAATAGAGCTTTCTTTTGGTGCCATTTAATCACCTCTGTTTTTTTTTTTTTTTTTTAGGCCAAACTGTATTCTGCTCCATTTCTTTGGTGAAAATAACCCGAATCAGAATATATTATTTAGTCTGTAGGAAATAGTCGACAATTTATGGGATATATATCTGAAAATCGATCAAGCCTGATGTACTAATGGCCGATCTCATTTCTTGAGAGACTTGCCAAGACAGTACAAATACCGACAAAATGACTCCTTTTGGAAAGTAAGACAGTCCAAGGCATTTAATAAGAGGCACTGCAAGGTTTTTGAAGCTGCAATTTATTATTTTTTTCAAATTTCTTGGTAAATTTAGGATTTTTTTTTCTACATTTTCTTTTTATTCGTTACATACTGTCACGGGTGCAGCATAGCGTCCTTATATAACCGGTTTGGCTGTGACAAGGAACATTAACTAGTGACAGTATTTAAAAAAAAAAAAAAAAAGTTTATATATATATTTTTTACATTTTTTAAAAAATATTTTTTGTTTTTTTTATATACTGTGACCAGAGCAATGCATAGTAACACTGTACTACTCTGAGAAAGCAATTACATTTTTTTTTACACACTTTATACGCTTACATCTTATTTATATATCTTTTTTAATAAGAGGCATGTTAAGGTTTTTGAAATTGTATTTTTTCAAAATTTTGGGGAAAATTAGGATTTTTTTTGTACATTTTGTTTTTATTTGTTACATAATTTTTTTTTTTTTTTTTAACAAAATATAGCTTTCTTTTGGTGGCATTTATTCACCTCTGGGTTTTTTTTTTTTTTAGGCCAAACTGTATTCTGCTCCATTTCTTTGGTGAAAATAACCTGAATCAGAGTATATTATTTAGTCTGTAGGAAATATTTAGAGTCCACAATCTATGGGGTATATATCTGAAAATCGATCAAGCCTGATGTACTAATGGCCGATCTCATTTCTTGAGAGACTTGCCAAGACAGTACCAAATACCCCCAAAATGACTCCTTTTGGAAAATAAGAGGCACTGCAAGGTTTTTGAAGCTGCAATTTATTTATTTTTTCAAATTTCTTGGTAAATTTAGGATTTTTTTTTTTACATTTTCTTTTTATTTGTTACATACTGTCACAGGTGCAGCATAGCGTCCTTATATAACCGGTTTGGCTGTGACAAGGAACATTAACTAGTGACAGTATTTAAAAAAAAAAAAAAGTTTATATATATTTTTTACATTTTTTTTATATATACTGTGACCAGAGCAATGCATAGTAACACTGTACTACTCTGAGAAAGCAATTAATTTTTTTTTTACACACTTTATATGCTTACATTTTATTTATATATCTTTTTTTAATAAGAGGCATGTTAAGGTTTTTGAAATTGAATTTTTTTTTAAATTTTGGGGAAAATTTAGGATTTTTTTTTTTACATTTTCTTTTTATTTGTTACATACTGTCACAGGTGCAGCATAGCGTCCTCATATAACCGGTTTGGCTGTGACAAGGAACATTAACTAGTGACAGTATTCAAAAAAAAAAGAAGAAGTTTATATATATTTTTTACATTTTTTTTAAAAAATATATATTTTTTTTTTTTATATACTGTGACCAGAGCAATGCATAGTAACACTGTACTACTCTGAGAAAGCAATTATTATTATTTTTTTACACACTTTATACGCTTACATCTTATTTATATATCTTTTTTAATAAGAGGCATGTTGAGGTTTTTGAAATTGTATTTTTTTCAAAAT
The DNA here is from genome assembly GCA_029574335.1 of Rana kukunoris. Classification (NCBI taxonomy): domain Eukaryota; kingdom Metazoa; phylum Chordata; class Amphibia; order Anura; family Ranidae; genus Rana; species Rana kukunoris. The sequence goes on along the minus strand of CM056058.1, from coordinate 159,314,844 downwards.
TTTGGGGAAAATTAGGATTTTTTTTGTACATTTTCTTTTTATTTGTTACACACACACACTTTACATACTGTGACCAGAGCAATGCATAGTAACACTGTGCTACTCTGAGAAAGCGATCAGATTTTTTATTTTTTTTTGTTTACACACTTTATATGCTTATAGCAGTGAATTTCACTGCTATAAGCAAAGAAACTTAGTGGATGAAAGTGTGTATTGTTGTAATTAGCCACACCAAATCACATAATAGAGATAGCCTGCTTTTTAACCTCTCTGTACAATGTGATCACTGTGACGAATCACAGCTAGCAACATACTTGTACACAATGACTGGCATGAAAGGAAGCCATTCATGGTTTACAATTCTCATGTGATCTGCTCTGATTGGTCACAGTGATCACATGAAACCAGCAGCGGGCTGGTACAGTGATCGGTCATCACCCATGTCCGGTGGACACAGCGGGTGGCAGATCGCGCCTGACATGGCCTGGCGGGGCCACATGAGGCGCGTCCTGCGAACAACGTCATATGACTTCCTCCCAGAACGATAGGGATCCCCCGTCCGGTTGTCATTTTACAATGGCCCGGGTGGGAAGCAGTTAAATGACTTTGGGTCGACTAAGATTTTCCTTTTTGTTATTAAAGTGACACTCATAGTCAAATAAAACGATTAATTGTAAATATCAGATTTCGCCAGAAAGCAGAACTGAAATCAGACATTTGCCTCGGGTAATACAAACAGTTGCACTGTCCGGGGTCATCACAGGAGATAGAAGAAATTCCTTACACAGTGTGGGCAGCTCCACTTGCCCTCGGGGGCTTTCTCCAGCTCTGGATCCAGGCAGACAAGGTGATAGGCACGAGGACAAGTGTCACAAAGTATGATCTCCCCTCCTTGCTGGCAGACTTCACAGTAATCCTGATGGTCCGTCTCATAGCCGTCTCCTTCTCCTCCTCCGACTTCAGCTACCCAAAGAAAACAACGCATGTGTTACTTTAAACCTGAAATCGCCCCCCCCCCCCCCCACGCTGCAGAAAACGCATGCCGTCTATAAGGTTTGGCATTTGAATAATGCAGAGGGGGGAATCCTGCAGTTTGGTGTAACAGACCCAAGACACAGGCAGCACCTGTGAGAGCCGATAATATAACATCGCTAGTGAAAAGTACAATGGGTATATGGGGGGGGGGGGGTTACAACCACTTTACTGTATAATAATAATTTGTCATTTGGTAATCATCTGCATTTGGAATGTTGGGGGGGGGGGGGGGTAAAGGTAAAGGGGTTGTAAATGTTCATGTTTTTTCACCTTAATGCATCCTATGCATTAAAGTAAAAAAAAAAAAAAATCTTATGATTACCGCCCCCCCCCCACCCCTTTTACTTACCTGAGCCCTGGTAAGTCCTGCGTCACAAACGCCCTCCTTCTTTGCCAAAGACGCGGGCGCCGGGCCAAGTCCTGTACTCAGCAGCAATGGACGCCCGATAACAGGACTCAGGAGCGCGCCCGCAAGGTAACCCCCTTGGGAGAGCGCTTCCCGGTTATCTGACTCAGGGAGAAGCCGAGACAGCCGCTGTGGGACCCCAGTAGGGGCCACTCAGCTGCACAGTGAAGGTAATTATGACATGTTTGTTACTTAACCACTTGTCTACCAGCCACCGTCAAATGACGGCTGCAAGGTAGCTCTGTTGTTCTGACAGGACGTCATATGACGTCCTGTCTTTGAAAGCCGCTAGGGGGCACCCGCCGCTTTTCTGGGATCACGATGCGCGTGCCCGGCGGCAACAATCGCCACCGGGCACCCGCGATTGCCCAGTAACTGAGCAGGGACGTGGAGCTCTGTGTGTAATGACGGGGTGTAAACACAGAGCTCCACGTGCTGTCAGGGAGAGAGGAGACTGATGCTGTGTCCCATGTACCTCCCCCAGTCAGTCCCCTCCCCCCACACAGTTAGAACACAAGCTAGGCTACACATTCAACCCCTTCCCCGCCCCCTAGTGGTTAACCCCTTCCCTGCCAGTCACATTTATACAGATATCAATGCATATTTATAGCACTGTTCACTGTATGAATGTGATTGGTCCCAAAAATTTCACAAAAGTGTCCGATGTGTCCGCCATAATGTCGCAGTCCCAATAGAAAAAAAAAAAAAAAAACGCAGATCGCCGCCATTACTAGTAAAAAAATAAATAATAAAAATGCCATAAAACTATCCCCTGTTTTGTAAACGCTATAGATTTTGCGCAAACCAATCGATAAACGCGTATTGCGTTTTTTTTTTCCAAAAATAGATAGAATACGTATCGGCCTAAACTGAGGAAGACATTTTTTTTATATATATTTTGGGGATATTTATTATAGCAAAAAGTAAAAAATATTGTTTTTTTTTTTTTAAATTGTCGCTCTATTTTTGTTTATAGCGCAAAAAAATAAAAACCGCAGAGGTGATCAAATACCACCAAAAGAAAGCTCTATTCGTGGGGAAAAAAGGACACCAATTTTGTTTGGGAGCCACGCCGCACGACCGCGCAATTGTCAGTTAAAACGACGCAGCGCCCAATCGCAAAAAGGGGCAAGGTCCTTTACCTGCATTTTGGTCCGGGTCTTAAGTGGTTGAGGAGTTATTTAACAAAAAAGGCTTACCTCGCTTTTTTTTCCTTCTCCGTTTGGCTCTTTTTCCCAGCCCAGACAGATCCGATCGGATGGAGGAACTGTTAATACTGGCACTATCAAAATCCGACTCATCCCTCTCGTCTTCATCACTCTGGATATACAGGGATACATAAATAATTATAGGTTTCCTTGTTAGAATCCTGATTACTTTCACTTATAAGGTAGAGTATCCGTGTTTCCATTAGGAGCCAATAAGATTCAGAATTGCATTTTCCCCAGAACCAACAAAACAAGGAGTTGCGTCATTTGCTACAGGTGATAATATTATTATTATTATGTCTTTGAGGGTTTTTTTTGGTTTTTAAGAAACAGCACCCACCGTATTGGTTTTGCAATTAGGAAAAACACTCACCCTGATGTAGTATATGTTAAAGCAGAAGTAGGGGATTAAAAAAAAATAAAATAAAAAAAAAACACCTACCGTATTTATCGGGGTATAGCGCGCTCCCGCGTATAGTGCGCACCGCTAAAGTTGCTGCCATTCCTGTGGAAAAAAAGTTTTTTGTACTTACAGTTTTGGTGTCTTGCACGGCGTCCATCGGCAGCTTCGGGTGTCCTCTTCGCCGGGTCCGGCGTCCGTCTGCGGCTCCGGGTGTCCTCTTTGTCGGGTCCGGCGTCCTTCTGCGGCGTCCTCCTCGCTTTCCTGCACCGAGTTTCGAATACTGCCCGGCATATACCGAGAGCAGTACACTCGCGTATAGTCGGGCAGGCTCGGCTGCTCTTGCGCTCACGTCCTGGACGTACAGGACGTGAGCGCGAAAGGAGCCGAGCCTGCCCGAGCCTGATTTTCAGGGCAAAAAAGTGCGCGGTATACGCCGATAAATACGGTACATACTTATTCCCATGATCACATTACAGATGCTGCAGTTGTCCTACAACGGCTCTAAGACCGAGAATGGAGATGCAATAACCAGCCTAATGCAGGTCAGAAGGAAGTCCACTGCAGACAGGGATGGACTGGCCATTGGGACTACAGGGAGTTTCCCGGTGGGCCGATGGACCAGTGGGCCGGCTTCAGTGACAGCGGACCACCTTCCCCCCTTCCGCTCCTCTGTCTCTCCCTTCCCGAAGCGCTCACCTCCTTTCCCTCGCCGCAGCGCTAACCTGGGGGGGGGGGACAGAAAAGCAAGGGGAGGACCAGAGGAGCAGGGGTGACGACAGGGGAGCAGGGGCGACGACAGGGGAGCAGGGGCGACGACAGGGGAGCAGGGGCGACGACAGGGGAGCAGGGGCGACGACAGGGGAGCAGGGGCGACGACAAGAGGAGCAGGGGCGACGACAAGAGGAGCAGGGGGGACGACAAGAGGAGCAGGGGGGACGACAAGAGGAGCAGGGGGGACGACAAGAGGAGCAGGGGGGACGACAAGAGGAGCAGGGGGGACGACAAGAGGAGCAGGGGGGACGACAAGAGGAGCAGGGGGGACGACAAGAGGAGCAGGGGGGACGACAGGAGCAGGGACGACGACAGAGGAGCAGGGACGACGACAGAGGAGGGGCGCGAGAGGGCAGGGGCGACGAGAGGAGAGGGGGAGCAGAGGGCAGGCGACGACAGAGGAGCAGGGGCGACGACAGGAGCAGGGACGACGACAGAGGAGCAGGGGCGACGACAGAGGAGCAGGGGCGACGAGAGGAGCAGGGGCGACGACAGAGGAGCAGGGGCGACGACAGAGGAGCAGGGGCGACGACAGAGGAGCAGGGGCGACGACAGAGGAGCAGGGGCGACGACAGGAGCAGCAGGGGGGACGACAGAGCAGCAGGGGGGACGACAGAGGAGCAGGGGGGACGACAGAGGAGCAGGGGGGACGACAGAGGAGAGAGGAGGAGCAGGGGGGACGACAGGGGAGCAGGGGGGACGACAGGGGAGCAGGGGGGACGACAGGGGAGCAGGGGGGATGACAGGGGAGCAGGGGGGACGACAGGGGAGACGACAGAGGAGCAGGGGGGACGACAGAGGAGCAGGGGGGACGACAGAGGAGCAGGGGGGACGACAGAGGGACAGACAGCTGACTCAACAGCTATGGCCTGGGAGTTTCTCACTTCTGCCTAATCTTGTCCCATAAGGTGGGGCACTGAACTGATTCTTTGCCCCGGGTGAAATAATGTCTAGCTTCCCCACTGGTAGTGGCTATAAGAGTACCAGTATCAGCCGTTCTACTCTAATACAGTAGGATGGCTAGTGAAGGGGGAGAGGGGGCTGGGGTGGCCGGGGGGGGGGGGTGCGGGAGTTGTCCTGCCACCATAGGAGACACCTGTCAAAGTGGGCCAGTCTGGATGAAGTCCAGGGCCAAATTTTTGTCCCAGTCCAGCCCTGACTGCAGATCAAATGTCAAATTCTAAATAAGCTACAAAAAATCTCGACCTGCTGCAATTAACAGAAGCCCAAAGCCCAGCCACGTAGGCCGGGAACTGCTGGGAAATGACCGATATCGATCACGTTTCTCCGTTTCGCTTACCGAAGATCCCTTTTTTCGCTTGCTCGCCATCCCTCCAAATTTAAACTTTAGAGTTGAAGTCTTCTTGCCTTTGCCCTTCTTTTTTGCATCTTTGGATTTCGATTTTTTTCTGACACCAGGGCCTGAAAAGAAAAAAGAAAAAAAAAAAAAAAAAAAAACACATATAATGGTAATAAAAACACCACACGGATATAAAACAGATTTCTAAGAAAATTACGATTTACAAAGTCTGGATCAAAGAAAAGTGGGCAGATATTCTCAGGAACTAGACTTCAATCTGATTGGCTGCTTTGGGCAACCACTATAGTTTTCACTGCTGCAGGTATTCTGCGAGTCCCATCGACAGAAGGAATAAATACAGATAAAACAGTCACACCTTTGCACCCGAAATTTACACATGGGGATTGCACCATCCTGACCTCGGCAAGGAGTGCAAACAAACAATCTGGTACAGCTACAAAAGAGAAGAAGCACTTCGGGATGGAGAGTATCACAAATTTATATATACGATTACAAAAGCTCAGTGGTCAACCTTCTTGATATAGGGTCCAAGTACGGCCCCCCAACATCACCAAAGAGCCTCACATACAATACAGTGAATATTTATCAGAGAGGGCAGACACACAACAGGATATAGTTAAAGACTTTGGGCCAGATTCTCAAAGGAATTACACCGGTGTATCTACAGATCCGACTGGCGTAATTCGAAATTCCCGACGGGGTATCATTGTTTTCTATTCTGAAAAACAAGATACGCCGGTTTTACGCTTGGATCCGACTGGCGTAAGTCACTTACACCGTCGGATCCCGCACCGCGTCGACGTAGTTTGCGTAAGGTTACCCCTGCTATATGAGGGGTAACCTTACGCCGGTCCGCCGTATGCCATGTTAAGTATGGACTCGGGACAGCGTCAGGTTTTTCCGTCGTTTACGTAACTCGGCGCGAATAGGCCTATACGTTAATGACGTTCACGTCGCAACCAATATATTTGCGGCGTACTACGGAGCATGCGCAGTGGCCTACGTTTAAGGCCGGCGCATGCGCAGTTCGTTCGGCACGGGGGCGCGCTTAATTTAAATACAAGCCACCCCCTTTGCTTTACGCGGCCTTACACCAGGCCATTTACACTACGCCGCCGCAAATCACGGAGCAAGGGCTTTAAGATTACGGCACTTGCTCCAGTAATTTGCGGCGGCAGAGTGTAAAGGACATACGATACGCCCCGCTCGTAGATACGCAAATCTACGAGAATCTGGCCCTAAGGTCATGATATATGTTCACGTTTGACCTATTAGGTTTTCTTGTTCATTTATTATGGCATTGGGTGGACTTCACTATTAGCAATTGTGGTTTTGTATTTCACTATATTTCTTGATATTACATTGTGCCATCAATAAGCATTGTCTCACGTCTAGCGCGACTCCCCTCCCTGTTTCTAGTCTATTTTATGTTGTATAACATTTTTGAGTCGCAGCTTTTATCTATTTTATGTATATTTGGTATGCGCAATTTTCTTTCCATTCATCATACTTTGTTCTTATACTACATATTGCAGCTACCTTTTTTTGTACTTTGTCATAGAGTAAGATTTCCTCTGGTGAAATCATTTTGTAATTATGGATATTTTTGAGTTCAGGGCCACACGTGTTGTTAACTCCGAGGGAGTGTTTGAAACATTTAAGGATGGAGAGAATGACATAGGAGGTCTATTCATGAGACTTAAAAATCTCACCATCTCCGAACTACATACCCAGTGGGATGTGTTTTTTTTAGAAACATACCTCAAACACCAGATGGTGCCGCGGAGCCTCAGATGGGAAATTGCTCCCCAGAAAGGGGATTTGGACCTAGAGGGGTGGTTTAAATACTTTAATGACATGGGGCTTAATCTTTTGAGGTTTCTAAGTGACCGTAAAGCCACAAAACTTAAAAAACTGGATGATGAGGTCAAGCTCATCAAAGAGAAACTCTCCCCCTTTATGTCTAGTGCAGATTATGCTGATAGATCAAAAAATCTTCTTAAGATACTAGAGAAGGAGGAAAGAGAACAGAAAATAAAAAAGAAGAAAAAGTTTAATAGGGATTTTGGTGATTACCACTCTAAGATCGTGTTTGAGTGGCAAAAGAAATTGGCGACAGACACCAATAATCCAAACTCCTCTGGGATGGAAATTACCCCAGCCAATCCACAAATAGCCAATGAGGTTGCCAGCCTGCTTCCAGCACCGGTGGTTAGGAATAAGCACAATCGTGCGGGGACGGGTGGCACACCCAAAAACCAGTTTAAACAGAAAAAGGGCTCTTTGCAAAAAAACTTTGCTTCACAACCCCAACATTTGGGATTGTCTGGAGGGCAACGTAATTATTCTGGTCCACCCCCAGGCTACCGGCCCCAATATTGGGGACCAGAGATTGTAGGGGGTCAAGTCCCCCTCCCCTCTCGGGGTCGTGGTGACTATGGGGGCCCCCCCCCCATTTTTTCCGCCTGGGTATGGCAATAGCCAGATTGGTTCTCATGGCCCAATGAGAGGCAATATGTATAATCAGGGGCCTAACCCCAATACTACACAGGCATTAAGAAATAATGATGTGGTCCACTATACTGGTAATTTTGAACCGGAATACAATGTTTTGACTCAAAATAGTTTTTTACCCTTAGGGGATATTGACAACATGGGGAATGAGAATTCGTTTCCTAATTCCCACCATACCATGTCGTCTGCACCATATGAACTCGGTTATGGCGACCAATCTATGAACTTTGTCCAGCCCAATTGGGGTTTTCCCGAGCTGGTCAAGGTCTAAAAAGATTGGCAGAGTTAAAAGAGGGGTCAGAGGGGGGAGGCACGCTAAGTCCCAAAAGACCAAAAATTTAACCAACTCCGGGATTTTTAATTTGAGTTCTCATGAGTTAACCGAATCTGAACTCCTTGTACTGGATAAAGGGTTGAAATATGCCCCTCCAAAAAATATGAGTAAATTTAAGACTTATATGGATATCCATAAGTATGTCCGGAAATTAAATATTCAACGGTACATATCATCCAATCCCTTTAGTCCATCTAAAGTGTCTGTCCATAATTATGTCCATTCTGGCTTGGCTAATGCTTCCACATACAATCCACCAGGACAATTACCGGCCTCTCTGAAGGTCTTTAGAGATTTATCCCTCAGGGATCTAGACAACATACATGTCAAAAAAGTTCGGTGTAAATTGGATATAGAAATTGGTATAAAAACTCTTTGTGATAATAAGAATCTTGTGATCCGCCCCGCTGACAAAGGGGGGGGGCATTGTAGTCTTAAACAAACAAGACTACTTACAGGAGATGTCCAACATCTTGAGCGATGGGGAGAGGGGTGTATGTGTCCCTCTTAACCCGGGAGAGAAATACAGAAGGGCCTTGGTTGAGATTGTAAATAAGGGTTTTCGGTCTAATATACTTAACCTTAAGGAGAAATCCTTTTTGGTTCCCAAGGCTCCTCGAGTACCGATTATGTATTACCTGCCTAAGGTGCATAAGGACCCTATTTGCCCCCCGGGTCGCCCCATAGTCAGTGGTATTGACTCTGTGACGTCCCGGGTGGGCAAATATATTGACTTTTACCTCCAGCCTTTGGTGAAGGCCATGCCCTCGTTTGTCAAAGATACCAGTCACATCATTGGTTTATTGGCTGGATTATCACTCCCCCCAAATGTATGGCTTGTGACCGCTGATGTTACATCACTATACACCATAATCCCCCATGAGGTGGGTTTAGAGGCAGTCTCACACTTTCTTAAGAGGGATTCAGGCCTTGTTGATGGGCAAATTGCGTTTATTATGGAATTGCTTCTCTATGCAGCATCCCATAATTTTTTCTGGCATGATGGACGTTTCTATCGCCAGGATAGGGGAGTTGCGATGGGGGCCAAATATGCCCCTAGCCTGGCCAATTTATTTATGGCCAAGTGGGAGGAGGATGTGGTCGATGTGCCCTCTAGACCCCAGGTGCTCCTGTGGGCTAGGTACATCGACGACATCCTCCTCCTATGGGAGGGCAGTGAGAGTGACCTTACCCAGTTCATGCAATTCCTCAATACTAACGACATCGGGATTATTCTCAAGTATGAGGCAAGCATGAAAACTATTAATTTTTTGGATTTGGTCATCTCAAGAGAGGGAGACCAGCTGTCTACGTCTACTTATTTTAAATCCACGGACCGAAATTCCTTCATCCCTCATGATAGTTGCCACCATGCCAGTTGGCTGACGGCCGTCCCCAAGGGTCAATTTCTTCGATTGAGGAGAAATTGCAGTGATCAGGCGACCTTTTTAAAACAGGCTGAAATCTTGAATAAACAGTTCTTGGAGAAGGGCTATAGTCCCTCCTTTTTGACTGAGTCTTTAGCATCAGTAACCAATACTAATAGAGAGGTTATTTTGAAAAGTAAACCTAAGTCCACCATGATGGACAAGTATAGATACCCCTTTGTGACAGACTATTCATGTCAGCATGCCACTATAAAGCACATTCTGAATAAACACTGGCATGTTCTTAAGAGTGACAGAATTCTGAATAACATCTTGCCTGACAAACCTCAGGTAGTGTTTAGGGGCGCTACATCATTAAGGAACAAATTGGCCCCCAATGTTTTGGATCCACCCAAGACTCTGTCTATGTTTTCATCTGATCTGAAGGGTTTCTTCAAATGTGGACGATGTAAGGTGTGTATGGTCAGTAACCACACTCCTAAGAGGTCTACTAGTTTTTGTTCCAGGTATTCAACCAAGGTTCACCAGATCAAATCCTTCATAACGTGCTCTACAGTGGGAGTCATTTACATGATCCAGTGCCCGTGCGGGCTACAATATGTGGGTAGGACTAAACGTCCACTGCACATACGCCTAAACGAGCATCTGACCAACATATGTAGTGGCTTCCCTGACCATTCGGTCTCTAAGCATTTCCTAATCACACATAATAAAGACCCAAGGGGCACCATTTTTATGGGGATCGATAAATATCAGGCCCAGTGGCGAGGAAGCGATCTTGTCAGGAGTATTTCCCGCTCTGAGATGACATGGATCCATACTCTCAGATGTTTTGAACCACATGGCCTTAACATAGAAGTGGATGTGAATTGCTTTATAGACAATTCCTGAGGTACCATGTGGGATAGCCACTAACCTTGCTAAATTCTTTATATAGAACAGTTATGATTTCTCCACTCCACTTTATGTGGACATATGCATGCGGTCCGTAGTTTTCGTATTTTACTTTATTCTATGACAAGATACGCCAGATAGGGGTTGCTTATTATCAGCCAAATATGCCTTCATCCTGTTGCCCTGTATGTTCTAAGCGATATGTGACATATCACAGTATGATATATAATATATATCTACCTGTATCATTTCAAGTGCATTGCCTGACCTTGCTTGTCAGGTATATTGCATGGGTAATAAGTGATATGTGTATGGGTAATAAGTGATATGTGACATAGGTTAGTGTGATCTATAGTGCTTAGTATAAGTGCATTGTCTAACATTGTTCGTCAGATATATCACATAACTTAGTTTGTTAGACATATATTATACCAGCGGTTTTGAAACTGGTTCCATATGGTAACATGATCTTTTTTGTTTATTTGTTTTTCTTTCTCTAGTATCTAGTACCATATTGTGATTTACAATGTATATCTATATCTAGTATCATATTGGGATTTACAATGTATATCTACCTGTTTCATCACAAGAGCATTGCCTGACTTTGCTCGTCAGGCATATTGCATGGGTGATAAGTGATATGTGACATAGTACATTGTGATCTGTTATGTATTTCTACCTGTTTCCATATAAGTGCATTGCCTAACATTGGTTGTCAGACATACTGCATGACTGAGTCCGTTAGTCATGTAGTATACCGGCGACTTTGAACTGGTTTCACATGGTAACATGACCTTTTTGTTTATTTGTTTTCTCTAGTATCGCGCTGAGCTCCAGTGTCACTCTAATAAGTGCCTGGGGTGTGCGAGCTCCTCTTTTAAAAATAAAATTCTGTTTTTCCGCTCCCGCGCCATTACACGATTGACAGTGGCTGCCCATGTGATTAGCTAATCGTGTTTCTCTATGTCAGTCTTTTTTTCTCTGTGTTTACATGGGAAATACGGGTAGAGATCGTTTTTCCCTTACTTTATCCCTTATCCAATATGGCGGGGCTATGTCCATGTGAAACTAACTCCGCCCATAGAGGGTTCTTATGCGATGACGTGGTGCGTCGTCCTTATCCCGTGATCAAGTCTTTTGTAAGACGAAACGTTGGGAGGAGACGTTCCCACGTCATCGCAACAACACGAGGGGACATCCGCGTTCCACAAGCCGGCCGACATCTTTTATGTATCGCCTTGAATTTGCATCTGTTTGTAAGTGCGCATTTTTGGCTTTTTTTAGAATAAATCTTTTAAGGATTTCACACTATTTTTAGTTTCCTTTTGTTTTCATGCTGTGATTCATCGAGGACTGGTCTTTGATACAACATACACAGTGCATTCACCTCTTTGCTGCCTTTATTGATCCTAGAGTGGATCTCATTATCTGAAAAACATGATGTTATAAAACGAAGCCCATTTTCACCATCCTTAAGGCTGCATTTGACCTCGAGAGGGTCTTACGATCTGGTAAGGGTCAGTGTGAACTGTGCCCTATGGTGAAGGGTTGTCACTGTTTTTTGTCTACCTAATAGTTATTTTCCACGGGTGCATATATTTTTTATAACAGTATCACACTATGAAAGTTTTCTTTTTTCTTTCCGGTGTTGTCATTCCCTATTGAAATTCTACAAGTGCAAGACTTTCATGAATGTAACGGGACACTGTTTTTTTCACGTTTTTTGTGTATCAAGATTCAACACCATTGACTATATAGATGGACTTCTGACCAACATCAAGAATTTAACCCCTTTTGTTCACGTTTGACCTATTAGGTTTTCTTGTTCATTTATTATGGCATTGGGTGGACTTCACTATTAGCAATTGTGGTTTTGTATTTCACTATATTTCTTGATATTACATTGTGCCATCAATAAGCATTGTCTCACGTCTAGCGCGACTCCCCTCCCTGTTTCCATGATATAAGAAGGTCCGAAAATTACAGAGCTGGTCAGAGACTGCAGACATGATACAGGAAATGGTCAGAGACTGCAGACATGATACAGGAGATGGACAGAGACTGCAGACATATCACAGGAGATGGTCAGAGACTGCGGACATGGTACAAGAGATGGTCAGAGACTGCAGACATGATACAAGAGATGGTCAGAGACTGCAGACATTTTACAAGAGATGGTCAGAGACTGCAGACATATCACAGGAGATGGTCAGAGACTGCGGACATGGTACAAGAGATGGTCAGAGACTGCAGACATGATACAAGAGATGGTCAGAGACTGCAGACATGATACAAGAGATGGTCAGAGACTGCAGACATGATACAAGAGATGGTCAGAGACTGCAGACATTTTACAAGAGATGGTCAGAGACTGCGGACATGATACAAGAGATGGTCAGAGACTGCAGATATGATACAGGAGATGGTCAGAGACTGCAGACATGATACAGGAGATGATTAGAGACGATCAGAGACTGCAGACATGATACAGGAGATGGTCAGAGACTGCAGACACGATACAGGAGATGGTCAGAGACTGCAGACATGATACAGGAGATGGTCAGAGACTGCAGACATGATACAGGAGATGGTCAGAGACTGCAGACATGATACAGGAGATGGTCAGAGACTGCAGACATGATACAGGAGATGATCAGAGACTGCAGACATGATACAGGAGATGGTCAGAGACTGCAGACATGATACAGGAGATGGTCAGAGACTGCAGACATGATACAGGAGATGGTCAGAGACTGCAGACATGATACAGGAGATGGTCAGAGACTGCAGACATGATACAGGAGATGGTCAGAGACTGCAGACATGATACAGGAGATGGTCAGAGACTGCAGACATGATACAGGAGATGGTCAGAGACTGCAGACATGATACAGGAGATGGTCAGAGACTGCAGACATGATACAGGAGATGGTCAGAGACTGCAGACATGATACAGGAGATGGTCAGAGACTGCAGACATGATACAGGAGATGGTCAGAGACTGCAGACATGATACAAGAGATGGTCAGAGACTGCAAACATGCTGTGAACATGTTATAGGAGTTGTTTGGAGACTGTAGGCATTCTTCAAAAGACAGTCCTAGACTGGAGACATATTACAGGGGCTGCTACAAATCACCACTATAAAAGTGCCAAAAAGCCACATGTGACCCCCAAAGCCGTAGGTTGGGCACCTGGACCCTAGCTCATAAAACAAAAATTAAAACACAACATTTTTGGGCAAATAATACACTTTAACAAATAGAAGGAGAAAAGTGGAGTTACCCTTTAAGGAGTAGCCAATTTTATTTTTATTTTTTTTCCCTACAAAAAATACATTTTGACCACCTTCCTGCTGCTCATTCTGTACAACCATGACCGCCGCACCTCACCTTTCCCTTCCTTAGTCTTTGCCTTCCTTATAGGCGGAGGCTGAGGAGGCGGCTGAGGCTCAACAAGGAGGGGAGGAGCGACCGCCACAGTCTCCACAGCAGCCGCCACCGCCGCTGCAGCTGCCGCCGCCGAGCTGCCTTTCAGTGGGTTGTTGGAGCTGAACTCCCGCCATTTGGCACCGAGCACGGTCATCATCTTAGACATGGGGATCTTGGGATTCTTCTTGGCTATTAAAGGCCTGGAAAGTATAAGAAGATGAAGCGGTTTATTATTATTGATAAGACATAAAATAGGCCTAAAAAATAAAACAAATTCAGAAGAAAGAAATAACACTGAAATGGAAAGCATAAAAAAAAAAAAAAAAAAAAAAAACTCCTGTGGTTTAGTGACTGATGTGCTACAGGTGGAAGGATTATGCATTCTACATTCTGTGAGCAAATATTCAAAACTGCTAAACACAAAGCGTGAGAAAACTGTGTGCCCCATCACACTCTTCAATAGTTCTGTTATAAGATGTACTACAGACAGAAAAAAAAAAAAATACCCTCACAATGAGGTCTCTCCCTCCACACTGCAAGCGTTAAATGCCCAACAACTTTAAGGTAGTGGTCTCCAAACAGTTGCTCGTTGCTTGTCTTTATATGGCCCCTACTTTTACTGACACCAACAATGGGGTACTGTTTCTCCCACTGAAACCAACGATGGGGCCCAATTCCTCCCACTGAAACCAACGATGGGGCACAACTTATCCCGCTGACACCAACAATGAGCAATATTCCTCCCACTTACATCAATGATGGGGCACTATTCCTCCCAATGACACCAATGACGGGACACTATTCCTCCCACCGACACCAATGATGGGACACTATTCCTCCCACTGACACCAATGATGGGGCACTATTCCTTCCACTTACATCAATGATGGGGCACTATCCCTCCCAATGACACCAATAATGGGACACTATTCCTCCCACCGACACCAATGATGGGACACTATTCCTCCCACTGACACCAATGATGGGACACTATTCCTCCCACTGACACCAATGATGGGACACTATTCCTCCCACGTACATCAATGATGGGGCACTATTCCTCCCAATGACTCCAATGATGGGACACAATTCCTCCCACCGACACCAATGATGGGACACTATTCCTCCCACTGACACCAATGATGGGACACTATTCCTCCCACCGACACCAATGATGGGACACTATTCCTCCCACTGACACCAATGATGGGACACTATTCCTCCCACTGACACCAATGATGGGACACTATTCCTCCCACTGACATCAATGATGGGACACTATTCTTCCCACTGATTCCAATGATGGGGCACTATTCCTCCCACTGACACCAATGATGGGACACTATTCATACCTCCAATACAAAACCCCGAATACAAACTACCCTGTGCCAGGGGCATGAATGGAGAGGAAGGTGCAGGAGGACTTCCCTGTGCCGGGGGCATGAATGGAGAGGAAGGAGAAGGAAGACTTCCCTGTGCCGGGGGCATGAATGGAGAGGAAGGAGCAGGACGACTACCCTGTGCCAGGGGCATGAATGGAGAGGAAGGTGCAGGACGACTACCCTGTGCCAGGGGAATGAATGGAGAGGAAGGAGAAGGAAGACTTCCCTGTGCCGGGGGCATGAATGGAAAGGAAGGAGCAGAAAGTCTACCCTGTGCCAGGAGCATGAATAGAGAGGAAGAAGCAGGAAGCCTACCCTGTGACGGGGGCATGAATGGAGAGGAAGGAGCAGGACGACTACCCTGTGCCAGGGGCATGAATGGAGAGGAAGGAGCAGGATGACTTCCCTGTGCCGGGGGCATGAATGGAAAGGAAGGAGCAGAAAGTCTACCCTGTGCCAGGAGCATGAATAGAGAGGAAGAAGCAGGAAGCCTACCCTGTGCCAGGAGCATGAATAGAGAGGAAGAAGCAGGAAGCCTACCCTGTGACGGGGGCATGAATGGAGAGGAAGGAGCAGGATGACTTCCCTGTGCCAGGAGCATGAATGGAGAGGAAGGAGCAGAAAGTCTACCCTGTGCCAGGAGCATGAATAGAGAGGAAGAAGCAGGAAGCCTACCCTGTGCCAGGAGCATGAATAGAGAGGAAGAAGCAGGAAGCCTACCCTGTGACGGGGGCATGAATGGAGAGGAAGGAGCAGGATGACTTCCCTGTGCCAGGAGCATGAATGGAGAGGAAGGAGCAGAAAGTCTACCCTGTGCCAGGAGCATGAATAGAGAGGAAGGAGCAGGATGACTTCCCTGTGCCAGGAGCATGAATAGAGAGGAAGGAGCAGGATGACTTCCCTGTGCCAGGAGCATGAATAGATAAATACCCCCCCCCCCTGACCCCCCCAGCCCAGCCCTCTGTAAAATGCAGATCATATACAGCTTAGAACACACAATTACTCCATCCTTCCTCCATCTCTCACCTCAGGAACTGGCTGAAGGCCTTGTAGTTGGTCAGCGTGTGATAATCCTCCTCAGAGAAACCGTATTCCACATTGTCCAGCCCCCACTCCTCCATCAGCTGGGCCGAGGTCTTTGGCTCCTAAAAAAAATGAATAAAAAAAAAAAAATATATATATATATATATATATATATATATATATCTGTACATTGCAGAGATTGTGACAAACTTTGTAGCAGATTTCGACCTTTCGTTATTCTGAAGAAATAGCTGTTTGTTTTTCTGTGTCCATGTGCGGAGTGAATGCAAATATCTTTAGAATTACCGTATTTGCCGGTGTATAAGGCGACCAGGCGTATAAGACGACCACCTAATTTTACATTTTTTTACGATTTTTTGCCTGTACTCACCGTATAAGAAGACCCCCCTTCCAAGGCTTCCGACGCTTCATATTCTTCTTCCTTCTTGCTGGAGCTGGAGCCAATCACGGCGAGCAATGTATTCTATTAATGAATACAAAGCCTGATTGGATTGGCAGAGGCTGTAACATCATCAGCCCACGCCTCTCTGACTCTCAAAGCCAATCCGAGCAGGCTACTGTATGTAGCCTGCTCGGATTGGCAGAGGTTGTTACTCCAATCCGAGCAGGCTCTGTATTAATTTGAATACATCCCTCACCGGGATTGGATAAGTGGTATATACTGTATGTAGCCAAAGTTACATAAAGTATTACCGCACATCCAGCAGGCATCCAAGCAGCTGACCCGGCGTATAAGACGACCCCTGCTTTTTGGCCAGTTTTTTTAAGTGTAAAAGGTAGTCTTATACGCCAGCAAATACAGTACCAACCAGCTGCTGCACTTGCAGGGTGCCAGTGAGCAAAGTGATAAGATCTGCATCCTCTGCATTACACATCCACTCCCACCACTCCAACTCCCTTTACTAGCAAAAATGCATCCCCTAAATTTCCCCTCCTAGCACTTATTCGCCTGAAACAAAAATGCCCCCCTCCTAAAACTAGCCCCCCCCAAACAAAAATGTCCCCTCCTAGCACTCCCAACACCCCCGTACCTCCCCTCAATTCCCCCTCCTAGCACTATTCCCCTGAAACAAACAAAAATGTCCCCATCCTAAAACTACCCAACCCCCCCAAAACAAAGATTTCCCCTCCTAACACTCCCAACCCCCCCTCCCAAAAATCCCAACCTCCCCTAAATTTGCCCTCCTAGCACTATTCCCCCTGAAGGAAAAATGTCCCCATCCTAAAACTACAGAACCCCCCTCCCCCAAAGAAAGAAAGATTTGCCCTCCTAGCACTACCAACCCCCCCCCTCCCCCAAAAAAATACACCTCCTCTAAATTTGCCCTTCTAGCACTATTCCCCCTGAAACAAAAATCTCCCCCTCCTGAAACTACCCGACCCCCACCTAAAAAACACCTCCCCTAAATTTGCCTTCCTAGCACTATTCCCCCTGAAACAAAAAATCTCCTCCTCCTCCTAAAACTATAAAACTACCCAATCCCCCCCCCCCCACCCAAAATGTTTGCCTTCTAGCACTATAGCCCCCCCCCCCCCCCGAAAAAAGAATCCCCACCCAGTACGATTCTCCTCCCCCTTTACCATATCACCTTTTCCAGCACAAACTCCCAAAACCTCCCTCCTAGCAAAAATTGTCTTCCAACAACCAAAACACAAATTCACCTAAATCACCACTCCTAGCAATTCTTACCCCCCCCCCCCCCTTCCCCCCCCCCCACACACACACACAAATGCCCTCTCTCTCTCTTGCAATCCCCTTGTGGTGCCCGCATGTCACGTGATGCCGTGTGACCCCGCCCCTTACCTTTATACATCCTTCTTCGTTATCCTCGTCTTCGCCGTCTTTCTTTTTGCGCTTGGTTTTTTTCTCTTTCTTTACCTTAAGCTTTTTCTTCTTTTTCTTGTTGGGAGCGTAGTCACTTCCTTCACTATCCGACTTCTCCAGCAACATTTCCTCCTCGTTGTCCGACAATTCCTCATCGCTTCCCTGCAACACAGAGAACAAGAGTGACAAGGGCCGTCTCCAACATAAAGTGTCCAATCAGGAGAGGGGGGGGGGGAGTGGCAAGGAGGAGCTTATTAAGTATAAGTGTGGTTTCATAGGGGAAATTATCTAAGCTTTGAGATTTAGGGCTGATCCTAGGCAGGTGTGTGGGGTGCAGTGCACCCAGGCGCCACAAAGGTGGGGGGCACTGAAGCACCAGAGTGCTCCCCTCCCTCCTCCTCTCCTCATCTAGAGGTGGCTCTCTCCGCCGGTCACCGCCGCCGCCACTGTGTTTCCTGCTCAAGCCCGTCCCCCCTCCCTCCTCCTGTCAGAGGAGGAGAGCGAAGCAGCGGCTGTCTCTGTGTGGAGAGAGACCAGCCATGCAGTGACGTCGCTGGGGGGGTGGTCCGTGCCTAACGTGTTATCCTTGTCCGTGTTAGGGGAGCATCTCTGTGTTTGAGTCGTTGCCATAGAAACATCTGTAAAGGGGAGGAGTTGGTGAGATGACCACGCCCATGTGGGGGGCACCAGAAAAGCCGAGTTAGGCTTACCGGTAACTCCTTTTCTGAGAGTCTTCCAGGACAGCCCATGAGACCTAGGGCTCCTCCTACCAGGACAGGAAACACGTCACCCCCACCAGATAAAAGGGCGGTCCTCCAGGCCCCATGTCAGTCTTCTCGAGAACCGTAGGACTTCCCTGAAAAACATATGCATAATACACATAACTTCCATACAAAACCGGGTGGGAATCCGGCTGTCCTGGAAGACTCTCAGAAAAGGAGTTACCGGTAAGCCTAACTCAGCTTTTCTCTCAAGCGTCTTCCAGGACAGCCCATGAGACGATGAGCCAGAACTTACCAGTCTAGGGTGGGACAACTGCCTGAAGGACCTTTCGACCAAACGCCTGTTCTTGAGCAGATAGCAGATCCAGGCGGTAATGTTTAATGAAGGTCGAATAACTGGACCATGTGGCAGCCTTGCAAATTTTGTTCCGAAGAGGCGCCAGCCCTCTCAGCCCAAGACGCAGACAAAGCTCTCGTTGAATGCGCCGTGACAAAAAGGTGTAGGAACTTCATTAATTTTGTAAGCTTCCGAGATGGCTAGTTTTATCCATCTAGCCAATGTTGCTTTAGATGCACTCTTACCCTTGTGCATACCTGAAAAGAAGGACAAATAAAGCATTTGTCTTCCTAAAAGTCTTGGTGACCTCTAGATAGAGAAGGATTCTTCTCACATCTAAAAAAATAAAAAATAAAAATAAACTTATTTTCTTGGTCGCCCTGTGGCAAACTACAAAAAAAAAGGATGGCAGTACAATGTCCTGCAATCTGTGGAATGTACTGGCTACCTTAGGCAAAAAACCTGGATCAGTATTTATAACTACTCGATCCTCCAAAATCGTGAGGACTGGCTCCCTCACTGATAAGGCCTGTAACTCGCTTACTCTACGAGCTGAGGTAATTGCTACCAAAAAGATAGTTTTTAAAATAAGTAACTTAATAAAAATATCCTCTTAAGGGCTCAAAAGGAAACTCTACCTGAGTTTGAAGTACCAGGGACAGGTCCCAAGTTGGACAACTTCTTACCACTACTGGCCTGGCCCTAGAAATGGATTTGAAGAATCTGGCTACCGTGGGATTTTCCAAAAGGGAAAACTGAAGGAAAACACTGATAGCTGCCGTCTGTACCTTCAAGGTACTAACTGAAAGACCCTTGTCGACACTCTTGAAAAGATTCCGAAAAAGAGGACACATCACGCGTTGATCTTTGATTTCCAGACAACCATGAATTGAACTTTTTCCAAACCTTGGAATATGATGCCGCGTACACACCATCACTTTTTGTGATGAAAAAAAATGACATTTTTAAAAATGTCATTTAAAATGATCGTGTGTGGCCAAAATGTCATTTTATGTCTTCTGAAAAATGACCAAAAAAAAAATTCCAACATGCTCGAATTTTTTATGTCATTTTTCAAAATGTCATTTTTTGTGTCATAAAAAATGATCGTGTGTGGGCAAAACTACGTAAAAAATGACGTTTTAAACCCGCACATGCCCAGAAGCAAGTTAGGAGACGGGAGGTAAAACTACCATTCATAATGGAGTAAGCACATTCATCACGCTGTAACAGACAAAAAAGCAGGAATCGTCTTTTACTAACAAGTAACCAGCTAAAAGCAGCCTCAAGGCAAATAGAACTTCTCCTTTAGAGTGCCATCACTTTGTTCATCATTTTCCAAAAATGATGGTGTGTACGCAACGTCATTTTTAAAAATGAAGTTTGAAAAATGTCATTTTTTTTCATGAAGAAAAATGACATTTTTTTTCATCACAAAAAGTGATTGTGTGTACGGGGCATAAGGCTCTAGTAATTGGTTTTCTGCAATTCACCAGAGTCTTGATTACTTTGTCAGAAAATTCCTGAGCCTTCCGTATCTTTTCTTTAGATACCAGGCCATCAAGTTTAAGGAAACCACCTGTGGGTGTGTGACTGAACCCTGTGATAGCAAGACCTCCCTCTTCTGAAGCCTCAGTGGAGGCTCCGAGACTAGAGTATGTAGGAGAGAAAACCATGACCTCCTGGGCCAAAAGAGGGTGATCAGAATAAGGTCTGTTTCTTCTCTGAGAAACTTCCGGAGCACCTCCGGAATAAGTCAGATCGGCGGAAAGGCGTAGCAGAGGTCGAATAGCCACGGATTCGCCAAGGCATCGATCCCCAGTGATTGATCCTCTGGGTTTAGAGGAAAGAACTCTTATGTCTTGCGGTTGCCCTGATTTGCGAACAGATCTGCTTCGGGACAACCCTTGCAAAAATCTCTGGATGAAGCGACCAATTGTCTCGCTCCACCTTGCGTCCCCTTCAGGTGCACTGCTGTAATTGAGGCTAGATTCCCTTCTGCCCATGACAAAATTTCCTGGGCAATTGCTTGAAGGATCCAACTCCTCATGCCTCCTTGTTTGTTGAGGTACGCAACTGTCGCAATATTGTCGGATAGGATCTGGAGATTGTGAACCCTGATTTCAGACTGAAAAACCTGCAGGGCTCTCTGACCCGCTAAGAGCTCTCTGATCCGATGAGGCTCTTGCTTCTCTCCCGGACCAATTTACCTGTTCGACTTTGTGGCTGAGGCGTGCTCCCCATCCCCAGGAACTTGCGTCTGTCGTGATCCTCTTGGATACAGGAATGGACCATGGCAGGCTTCTTGCTAGGTGAAGACTTGTTCACCACCGCAAGCTTCTTTTTACCTTGGTAGGTAACAGAGCTCTTAAATCCAGAGACCTTGCGTTTCCATCCCCGTTTCTCAGGAGAAACATCTGTCAATGTTCTTTGATGGAATCTTGCCCATGGTACTGCAGGGAAACATGAGGTCATCAGACCTACCATTCGTGAAATTTTCCCTCAGCAAGACCGACTGATTGGTCTGTAAAGCTGAAACTGCTTGTACCATCTTGGAGACCTTCTTCTCTGGGAGAATAACTTTTGGTCTACTGAGCAAAAATCGTAGCCCAGATACTTCACCTTCTGGGCTGGATTTAGGGAAGACTTCTCCCTGTTTATTAGCCAGCCTAGGGATTCAAGGAAGTCTTGTACAGTCTGGAGATCTGTCAGTAATTTTTGGAAAGACTCTGCCATTATTAATAGGTCGTCCAGGTAAGGGATGCTAGTTGTCGCCTTTAACCCTAGTGGAGCCAGTGCCTCCCCCAATACTTTTGTGAAGATGCGTGGGGCTGAGGACACACCAAAGGGGAGGGCTTAAAACTGAAAAGTGACAGATTTCTGTTCCCCTTTTGACCGCTATTCTCAGGAATCTTTGGAATGCTGGGTGGATCGGGACATGCAGGTAAGCATCCCTTAAGTCCAAAGTGGCCACGAAGCAGTTTGGGTAAAGCAGGTTTTTGATAGAGAACACGGTGTCCATACGGAAGTGCTTGTACCTGATCGATCTAGAGGCCGAAGATTCAGAATGAGTCGATACTTTCCTGAAGGCTTTCTGATAACAAAAATATGGGAATAAAACCCTTTGTTCTGTTCTGAGCAGGGAACAAGAATCAGGACTTTATGGTCGAACAAGTCTCCTATCTGGAGACCCAGAGCCCTCGCTTTCTCCCAATCTTTGGGAGGAGGTGACCAATAGTCGCTCTGGTGGTTGGCAGGGAATTCCCGCCTGTATCCATTTGCCACTAGATGAAGGGACTTGAAGTGACCGCTGCCCACTGTGGGAGAAAGGCCCTCATTCTTCCTCCCACTGGAAGATGCTGGTCACTGTGGCTTGGCGGGCTGTTGAGGCGTGTAAACAAAACACCCCCTCTACCTTTGCCATTGTACCCGGTCCAATGCTTCTTGGGCCTATTGTCCTTTTCTCTAGGACTCTGTTTTGGCCATGAAAACATTTTCTGCCCGTCTGCTTTTTATCGTTTTCTGGAAAGGCCTTTTTTCTATCGGCCGTACATTCCAGTGCCTCCTGCAGCCCAGGACCAAAAAGATGATACCCTGTTAGGGGAAGCCCACATAGGCGCAAATTAGAGGCTGCATCGCCTGACCAGGTTTTAAACCAAAGTCTTCTTCTGGCTAAATTCACTAAGGCCGAAGTCCTAGCCGTCATTCTTACCGACTGTGGAAGAATCAGCTAAATAACCCACATCACTAAAAAGGAGAGGAAAGGATTTTAGAATCTCTTCCCTAGAGGTACCTGCCAACAGATGGGTTTGTATCTGTGTAAGCCATTCTTCCAGGTTTCTGGCTACACAAGTGGAGGCAAGAGCTGGCTTGAGCTTTCCCATAGCTGAATCCCAGGCTCTGTGAAGAAGAAAAATATCTCCTCTCTTGTCCATCGGGTCCTTAAGCGTGCCACTCAAACGCTAGGTCCGAAACTTTAAAACTTTTGAAAGAGGCGCGTCTAACTTTGGATTTTTGTTCCACAGCTGCGCTGCATCCTCATCCAATGAAAACCTTTTTAGGTTACCAGAAAATAAAGGTTTTCTCTCTGGATTTTCCCACTCCAGCTTGATAATATCAAGGAGGGAACTGTGCACTGGAAAGATTTCTTTTGTGCACACCTTTGTACATAAGGTCATGCTTAGACAATTGTACCTCCTCCTCTACCATTACCAGAGTTGTATAATAGCCTTTAATAAGTTGTCCACGTCTTCCAAAGACAACTTAAATCTTGAGCCCTTAGAGAATTCTCTATCCCTGGGCCCTGTATCTGACCCTGATTCTTCAGGAGAAGAACGGGTAGATCTAACTTCAGTCTCAGTCTTCACTCTCCACATTTTGTTGCGGAATGCTAACTGAAGTTTTCCTGTTTGACCCTCTGTGGGAGCATGCAATTTATCAATTAGAGTTTTGAAAGAGCATCACTAACTGAAGTCAGTATTTTCTGACATGAGGCTACCGGGTAATCTTTTATTAGGCTTCTAATACAAGAGCGGCAAACTGGTTTATTCCATGAGGAGCTCAGTTTACTTCCGCACACTGCACATTTATTTATTTCTATTTTGGTGGCTGCGCTTGGGCTTTGCCTGCAAGAGAACAAGACTGACCCTGTAAATCTACAGCCGCATACCCTCCATAACACCCCGTGCAGGAGAAAAAGAAACGTGCACCCTTCACCTAGTCCTTACTAGTTACAAGGGAAAAAAGACACTCACAGGTTTGTGCAAGAAAAGTACATACACTTTCAGGCTTACCTGTGAGGAGCTGGCGTTAGGGTTTGATTCCACTGCCTGTGCAGGTATCTCAAAAGGAGTCCATCCTTTGCCTGTAATGATCCGCAGCCTTTGCTGGGTTTCACCTTACAAACGACCAGCCTCCCAGCATCCCTGTTCGCGCCGTTCTGAGACTGGAACCAGCGTCTCCGGCGCCCGTCGATGACGTCACACGCCCCGGAAGTGACCCCTCCGGGACTTCCTGTAAGCCAGCTTGGAACGCAAGTTCCGCCCCTTCCTGCGCGCGGCTTCCTCCTTCCCCTGCATGTTCTAGCCTGGCTGTACTGGCAGGGAAACAAGCCGCCACTGCTGCTACAGCAGCCGAAAACCATGCGGTTCTGCAGGGGGGAGCTTCGGACCCCATGACGGTACTGACATTCCCCATGTACCGAGAAACAGGGACAGCAACCACAAACCAACTCCCCCGGTGGATGTGTCACTCTGGGACCTAAGGAAGAGGTAGGAAAAACTCACCCATCGCTCAGGGAGCCATGCTCTTGAGACCTAGGGGAACCAGTTCCAGTAACATGTTACCCCCCATCCGGAGGAAACACTAATACTGACATGGGGCCTGGAGGACCGCCCTTTTATCTGGTGGGGGGTGACGTGTTTCCTGTCCTGGTAGGAGGAGCCCTAGGTCTCATGGGCTGTCCTGGAAGACGCTTGAGAGAAAAATTTCTGCACCCAGGAGCCTGTGACCCTAGGATCGGCCCTGGCTGGGGCTAACGCAAACAGAGACGGCCTTATAAACTACAGAGGTGCTGAGAGGAGGAGCTTCAGGGGGCGGAGTCAGTACAGGAATCACAGTACAGGCAGCAAGGTACCATGGGATATGTAGTCCTTAGAAATGGAGGGGACACTGCAAAGCATGCTGGGAATTGAGGAAGTTGTATAGACAGACAACCAGCAATACTCACAACATGAAAGATTTTTCAAATACACTTGTTTGTATTACTATTATTACAATGTTGTTGAGGTTATAAGATACAAAGTATGCTGTGACCATGGAACTTTTTACAGTAAATCATATCAACATTGTTACAAAGTAAACTTTTATGGGTATTTTTAATTTTACCAGTCCTAATTTTATTATCAGTTTACCTATTCTTTTTATAATTATATCTCTTGACCTCTCCCTGAGTACTTCCATTTAGTTATGTATACAGTATATTGTATTCCTCCACCCTGAGGAAGAGAGAACTCCATGACCCCTGAAACACAGCGGCTTGTTACAAGGAATGTTCTAGAAGAAAATTAAATGTTTGACTCCTAAGTCAGTGGTGTCCAAACTGTGGCCCTTTGCTTGTCTAAAGGCAAGCCCTTGGGGCACTATTCCTCCCACTGTCACCAATGACGGGACACTATTCCTCCCACTGTCACCAATGACGGGACACTATTCCTCCCACTGTCACCAATGACGGGACACTATTCCTCCCACTGATACCAATGATGGGACACTATTCCTCCCACTGATACCAATGATAGGACACTATTCCTCACACTGACACCAATGATGGGGCACTATTCCTCCCACTGATACCAATGATAGGACACTATTCCTCCCACTGACACCAATGATGGGACACTATTCCTCCCACTGACACCAATGATGGGACACTATTCCTCCCACTGACACCAATGATGGGACACTATTCCTCCCACTGACACCAATGACGGGACACTATTCCTCCCACTGACACCAATGACGGGACACTATTCCTCCCACTGACACCAATGACGGGACGCTATTCTTCCCACTGACACCAATAATGGGACACTATTCCTCCCACTGATACCAATGATGGGACACTATTCCTCCCACTGACACCAATGACGGGACGCTATTCCTCCCACTGACACCAATAATGGGACACTATTCCTCCCACTGATACCAATGATGGGGCACTATTCCTCCCACTGACACCAATGACGGGACACTATTCCTCCCACTGACACCAATGACGGGACGCTATTCCTCCCACTGACACCAATGACGGGACGCTATTCCTCCCACTGACACCAATGACGGGACACTATTCCTCCCACTGACACCAATGACGGGACGCTATTCCTCCCACTGACACCAATAATGGGACACTATTCCTCCCACTGATACCAATGATGGGGCACTATTCCTCCCACTGACACCAATGACGGGACACTATTCCTCCCACTGACACCAATGACGGGACGCTATTCCTCCCACTGACACCAATGACGGGACGCTATTCCTCCCACTGACACCAATGACGGGACGCTATTCCTCCCACTGACACCAATGATGGGACGCTATTCCTCCCACTGACACCAATGATGGGACGCTATTCCTCCCACTGACACCAATGATGGGACACTATTCCTCCCACTGACACCAATGATGGGACACTATTCCTCCCACTGACACCAATGATGGGACACTATTCCTCCCACTGACACCAATGATGGGACACTATTCCTCCCACTGACACCAATGATGGGACACTATTCCTCCCACTGACACCAATGATGGGACACTATTCCTCCCACTGACACCAATGATGGGGTATTTTGCACTCCCACTGGCCACAGTCTGTCCTCCCTAATGTCTGAATGACCCTTTATGAGGCGCGGCTTTTTCTGGATAACCCAAGTAGTTCCCTGATTGCTTTTACTTGTTGCCAGACCTCCTTTTTAATCTGCAGATATGGAGGTTTGGGGGTCACGTGTCCGTTTAATACCAGTCCGCCTCTCTCCTTCATTCTCCGCAGGAAAAGCTATAAAAGTCCATCAGCAAATAATCTTTATTGGATGTAGAGAGAGGCGAGTGTCGGCACAAGGTCAGGAGCGAGAATTACAAGTACCGGGCAAGTTATCTCATCAGAGAAACAGTCTGCTGGAGAGAAAATCCATCCGCTTCTTCAAAGCCGAGCCAACAATCAAAGTGTCAGCGCCCCGCGCAATATACCGATCCGGTTTCTACAGGCGCAGCTACGGTCTGCGGCAGAGCGGCCCGGATCCTCGTAAAAAAGGTTTATGGCGGCGGCGCTCCGGCTTCACAAAGCTGTAACTTGTCACCAGTGGCGGGTGGTGCTAAAAAAATTGAAAAATTCTGAAAAAAAAAAAACATCAATTGAAGCCTCACTGTGCCCCATAAAGTGCCGCGACTGTACCATATCACTGTGCCCATCAAGTGCTGCATCACTGTGCCCATCAAGTGCTGCATCACTGTGCCCATCAGATGCAAACGCAGAAGAAAAAAAAAAGAAAAACATCAATTCCAGCCTCATTGTGCCCCATCAAATGCCGCCACTGTGGCCCATCATATGCCAACATTGTGTCCATCAAATGCCGCCACTGTGTCCATCAAATGCCGCCACTGTGCCCATCAAATGCCGCCACTGTGCCCATCATATGCCAACATTGTGTCCATCAAATGCCGCCACTGGGCCCATCAAATGCCGCCACTGGGCCCATCAAATGCCACCAATGTGGTCCATCAAATACCAACATTGTGTCCATCAAGTTCCTCCAATGTGCCCATCAAATGCCGCCACTGGGACCATCAAATGCCGCCACTGTGGCCTATCATATGCCAACATTGTGTCCATCAAATGCCGCCACTGTGCTCATCAAATGCCGCCACTGTGGCCCATCAAATGCCGCCACTGTGGCCCATCATATGCCAACATTGTGTCCATCAAGTTCCTCCACTGTGCCCATCAAATGCCGCCACTGTGCCCCATCAAATGCCGCCACTGTGCCCCATCAAATGCCGCCACTGTGCTTATCATATGCTGACATTGTGTCCATCAAGTTCCTCCACTGTGCCCATCAAATGCCGCCACTGTGGCCCATCATATGTCAACATTGTGTCCATCAAGCTCCTCCACTGTGCCCATCAATTGCAGCTACTGTGCCCATCAATTGCAGCCATTGTTCCCC
The DNA here is from genome assembly GCA_029574335.1 of Rana kukunoris. NCBI lineage: Eukaryota > Metazoa > Chordata > Amphibia > Anura > Ranidae > Rana > Rana kukunoris. The sequence continues at coordinate 159,287,097 of CM056058.1, read as the reverse complement.
ATCAAATACCGCCAAGTGCTCATCATATGCTGACATTGTGTCCATCAAGTTTAGCCACTGTGCCCCATCAAATGCAGCCACTGTGCCCCATCATATGCTGACATTGTGTCCATCAAGTTTAGCCACTGTGCCCCATCAAATGCCGCCACTGTGCCCCATCAAATACCGCCAAGTGCTCATCATATGCTGACATTGTGTCCATCAAGTTTAGCCACTGTGCCCCATCAAATGCAGCCACTGTGCCCCATCATATGCTGACATTGTGTCCATCAAGTTTAGCCACTGTGCCCCATTAAATGCCGCCACTGTGCCCCATCAAATGCCGCCACTGTGCTCATCATATGCCGACATTGTGTCCATCAAGTTTAGCCACTGTGCCCCATCAAATGCCGCCACTGTGCCCCATCAAATGCCGCCACTGTGCCCCATCAAATGCCGCCACTGTGCCCCATCAAATGCCGCCACTGTGCCCCATCAAATGCCGCCACTGTGCCCCATCAAATGCCGCCACTGTGCCCCATCAAATGCCGCCACTGTGCCCCATCAAATGCTGACATTGTGTCTGTAACGGAATGGCCCGTGATACCCAGAGACTTTTGAAGGATGTGGGGTGCTCCTGTGCCAGCTCCACCAATGACTCATGGGTCTAGGGTCATCGTATGTCCAATAGGGGCATAGGATGACTGAGAAATGATATAATGGATTACATGAGATGGGACAGTAATGATAATTCACAATGTATTATAGGATATCTTGAAATATTACAAGTTGTTTATTCTGAACCCAACAGGTCAATAGGACAGTGACTCATTCAATGTGGGCCAGTTTATGAAGCTGTGATCTGAGAGCTTCACTGGCGATCTGTGTCAGAATTCACACTCCCCGATTCACTATCTCAGAGGTGGTGAAGCGGAGAGTGAAGAGGGAATCCTGGGGGTTCTGAGGAGGAAGATTTACATTATATATATATATACACATACATTTTATATGTGTACATGTATATATACCGTATACAATGTGTGTGTGTGTATACATATATATATTATGTAGGGGGACTCGTTATTTTAATTACATTAACCACGCCATCTGTCAGTGTACTGAGCAGTGATAATTTATCACCGCTCAATAAACTGACATCTCACTGTTTCTGTCAATTTCTGGTACTGTAATCTCGTAAAGTCTCACAAGATTCCAGTATCAGGGGCCGTTCTCCACTGTTTGGAAGAGTTGGTAGATCACTTCACTCCTCCAAGGGTGAAGCGATCTTCTCCGCTTCATGAACAGGCACACAGAGGAGAAAAATCTCTGTGAATGCCGGTGAAGGAAACAGTGAGTAGATTTCACTGCTTCACAAAAAGGACACCAAAGAGAGAAGAGAGAAAAAGTAAAAAGAGAAAAAAAAAAGAGAAAAAATAGAAAAAAAGAAGAAGAAAAGAGAAGAAAAAGAGAGAAAAGAGAAAAAAAAAAGAGAGAGAGAGAGAGAGAGAGAAAAAAAGAGAGAGAGAGAAGAGAAAAAAAGAGAGAGAGAGAGAAAAGAGAGAGAGAAGGAAAAAGAGAGAGAGAGAGGAGAAAAGAAAAAAGGAGAAAAAGAGAGAGAGAGAAGAGAAAAGAGAGAGAGAGAGGAGAAAAGAGAGAGAGAGAGGAGAAAAGAGAGAGAGAGAGGAGAAAAGAGAGAGAGAGAGGAGAAAAGAGAGAGAGAGAGAGAGAGAGAGAGAGAGAGAGAGAGAAAAAAAAAGAGAGAGAGAGAGAGAGAGAGAGAAGAGAGAAGAGAAAAAAAGAGAGAGAGAGAGAAGAGAAAAAAAGAGAGAGAGAGAGAAGAGAAAAAAAAGAGAGAGAGAGAAGAGAAAAGAGAGAGAGAGAGGAGAAAAGAGAGAGAGAGAGGAGAAAAGAGAGAGAGAGAGGAGAAAAGAGAGAGAAAAAAAGAGAGAGAGAGAGAGAGAAGAGAAAAAAAGAGAGAGAGAGAAGAGAAAAAAAGAGAGAAGAGAAAAGAAAAAGAGAAAAAGAGAGAAGAGAAAAAGAGAAGAGAAAAAAAAACAGAAGGAGAGGAGAGAGAGAAAAGAAAAGAGAGAAAGAGAGAAGGAGAGAAGGAGAGGAAGAGGAGAGAAAGAGAGAAGAGAAGGAGAGGAAGAGGAGAGAAAGAGAAGAAAGAGAAATAGAAGAGAGAAAGAGAGAAATAGAAGAGATAAAGAGAAGGAGAGAAGGAGAGAAGGAAAGGAGAGAAGTAGAGGAAGATGAGAGAAGTAGAGGAAGAGGAGAGAAAGAGAAGAGGAATAGAAGAGAGAAAGAGAGAAATAGAAGAGAGAAAGAGAGAAATAGAAGAGAGAAGGCGAGAAGGAGAGAAGGAAAGGAGAGAGCAAGAGGAGAGAAGGAGAGGAAGAGGAGAGAAGGGGAAGAAAGAGAGAAAGAGAAAAGAAAGAGAAATAGAAGAGAGAAAAAAATAAAAAAAAGAAAGAGAGAAGAAAGAGAGAAAGAGAAAAGAAAGAGAAATAGAAGAGAGAAAAAAATAAAAAAAGAAAGAGAGAAGAAAGAGAAAGAGAAGAGAAAAGGAGAGAAGTAGAGGTGAGAAGTAGAGGAGAGGAGTAGAGGAGAGAAGTAGAGCAGGGGTGTCAAACTGGCGGCCCTCCAGCTGTTCTGAAACTACAAGTCCCATCATGCCTTTGCCTGTGGGAGTCATGCTTGTAACTGTTAGCCTTGCAATGCCTCATGGGACTTGTAGTTTTGCAACAGCTGGAGGGCCGCCTGTTTGACACCCCTGAAGTAGAGGAAGAAGATAGAAAGAGAAGAAAGAGAGAAAGAGAAAAGGAGAGAAGTAGAGGAAGAAGATAGAAAGAGAAGAAAGAGAGAAGAGAAAAGAAAAGAGAAAAAAAAGGAGTGACTGTGGGGCTCTAATGAAAGGAGGGGCCCCATTTTAGACTGGGATGCCCTGAGATGTATCGGTTATAAAGGGTGCTGTGACTGGAGCACCGTTTTATATAACCCCCCCCCTCCATCCCCCCCAATTCATACAATACAGGACACCGGCAAGAAGATGTGTTATACCCCGAGGGGTGAATGTGCCGCACGTGTGCAGATGTGTACTGTACATAAAAAAAATGTAAAGAGAAAAGTGACGATTGTGTCGGATCGGTTCCTGTGATTGAAGGCGTCACGTGTGTCGGATTCCTAACGACACAGTTTTATTAATAAATACAAATTCTTCCATCATAATATTGTGACGGGAATGTCAGTCTCCCCCGCACATCGCACACAGAAGTGCAGAACATCCCGCTATACGGCGGCGGCGGCGGGGACACAGGTGCTGCGAGACAATTTGCATCTTATAAAATCAGTCAGAGAAAAGATCTGTCTAAGATTTTCTGGAGGGTAAGTGGTTAATATATATATATTTAAAAAAATGGATTATGCTCTTTGGGGTCTTTCTCTCCTCATTGGCTAAGACTTAGCAGCGAGAGCTTCTGTTAACCACAGCCAGTCAGCCAATGAGGAAAGAGCTGGGGCTGAGCGATGGTTCTATGCATCTTATGGATGTATAGAGCGAGGCTTGGGAGCAAGCACGTACCCAGTGCCCCCATAGCAAGTGGCTTGCTATTGGGGGGGGGGCTGGTCAAGGGGGAGGAGCCAGAAGCACCGGCAGGGAACCCAAGAAGAAAAGGATTGGGGCTGCTCTGTGCAAAACCATTACACAGAGCAGGTAAGTATAACATGTTTGTTATTTAAATAATAACAATAATAAATAATAATAATAACAACAACAAATAACAATGATAATAATAACAACAATAATAATAATAATAATAATATATAACAAAATATTAAATAATAATAATACGTATAACAATAATAATAATAACAATAATAATAACAATAACAATTAATTATAAATAATAATAATAAAAATAACAACAATAATAATAAATAACGTTATTATCATTGTTATTTATTATTGTTGTTGTTATTGTTATTATTATTATTATGTATTATTAATTGTTATTATTATTGTTATTATTATTATTGTGTTTATTGTTATACGTATTATTATTATTTTGTTATTTATTATTATTATTGTTCTTATCATTGTTATCTATTAACAATAATAATAAATAACAAAATAATAATAATACGTATAACAATAACAACAATAATAATTATAACAATAATAACAATTAATAATAATAAATAATAATAACAATAATAATAATTATTATAACAATAATAATAATTATAACAATAATAACAACAACAATTAATAATAATTAAAATTAATAAAAAAAAAAAAAACTGTCGACTCACTTTAAATTCTGAAGCACATCTAAAATGAGCCCCTCCCCCCATTCTGTATGTAGATTTTATACATCAAACAAACAAAAATGTGAGTTTGTCCCACCAGTCCTCCCAGGTGGCGGTTTATTTGCAGCAACGCTCTCATTATTTGGCGGAACATTCCGTCAATATTTTATTAATGGCCCCAAAAAAATAAAAATAATAAAAATAATTTACACACAATGGTCGCACCTTTCGGAGATCCCAGTAATTGGAAAGTGGAGTTTTTTTTTTTTTTTATAAACCGTTATAATTTAGCCATTGAATAATTGGTTGCTATGGAAACGGATTCAGTACAGGTTCAAATCATTTTACTCTTTTCACCAGCGCTCGCCACCCCCTCCCCCTCCCTCCCCCTCTCCACAACTCCATTATACATGTGAATAAGAAGGGCTTTCAGTTCTGAGATTAGACATAAAAAAAAGGAAAGAAAGTCATTAAGTAAATGGAAGGGGAGGAGATTGCGGACGCGGCGACACCCCCTCCTCCACATCGCTCCACAACGCGCCCGCTACTAGAAACCTTTAAAAGCAGAGAAATCTTTTATTTTTTATTTTATTTTATTTTTTAATCTTTACAGAAGACGGTGATCACTTTTCTCATTAAGATGTAACAATGTATATATATATAATATATTATTATTATATATATTTTAGCAAAATTAAGTAAATGATATTCCCTAATGGACTCCGCACAGCGCGATCCCCGCTAATGGATCCCCAATAATAATGGCGGCAAAGAAATGAGACGTCTCTCTGTGCCCAGCAATCAGAATATTCTACAGAAAAACTCCAATCACAATGAAAGAATCATTTCAGGGGCGGGGATTTCATATAGGATTACATTGTTCCAGCGTAACCAGGTTCATATCATAGCGGGATAATGCCACCCATAGCTGCAAATCACTGCTACTACACCGATATACTGCTACTACACCGACATTATACTGCTACTACACCGACATTATACTGCTACTACACCGACCTTATACTGCTACTACACCGACATTATACTGCTACTACACCGACATTATACTGCTACTACACCAATATTACCTCAATCTTATACTGCTACTACACCAACATTATACTACTACTACACCAATATTATACTGCTACTACACAAATATTACCTCAATCTTATACTGCTACTACACAAATATTACCTCAATATTATACTGCTACTACACCAATATTACCTCAATATTATACTGCTACTACACCAATCTTATACTGCTACTACACCAATATTACCTCAATCTTATACTGCTACTACACCAACATTATACTACTACTACACCAATATTACCTCAATATTATACTGCTACTACACCAACATTATACTGCTACTACACCAACATTATACTGCTACTACACTGACATACTGCTACTACACCAATATTATACTGCTACTACACCAATATTATACTGCTACTACACCAATATTATACTGCTACTACACCAATATTACCTCAATCTTATACTGCTACTACACAAATATTACCTCAATATTATACTGCTACTACACCAATAATATACTGCTACTACACCAATATTACCTCAATATTATACTGCTACTACACCAACATTATACTGCTACTACACCAACATTATACTGCTACTACACTGACATACTGCTACTACACCAATATTATACTGCTACTACACCAATATTATACTGCTACTACACCAATATTATACTGCTACTACACCAATATTACCTCAATCTTATACTGCTACTACACCAACATTATACTACTACTACACCAATATTATACTGCTACTACACAAATATTACCTCAATATTATACTGCTACTACACAATTATACTTACCTACACATATTATATACTGCTAATTCTACCAATATTTATACTGCTATACTACACCAATATTACCTCAATATTTACTGCTACTATACACACAACATTATACTGCTACTACACCAACATTATACTGCTACTACACCAACATTATACTGCTACTACACTGACATTATACTGCTACTACACCAATATTATACTGCTACTGCACAAATATTATACTGCTACTGACACAATATTACCTCAATTTATACTGCTACTACTACCCCAATATTACCTCAATATTTTATACTGCTACTACACCATATTATACTGCTACTACACCAATATTATATACTACTGCTACTACACCAATATTATACTGCTACTACACCAATATTATACTGCTACTACACCAATATTATACTGCTACTACACCAATATTATACTGCTACTGCACAAATATTACTTCAATATTACACTGCTACTACACCAATATTACACTGTTACTAGTGTTACAGGTACATGATTTAGCGCTTAAGGGCCGCCCTGCGAGCCCACCGCATCACTGAGGACACGATGTGCGTGCACAGGGGCCGCAGTTGCCCAGTAACTGAGCAGGACCATTGATCTGTGACCGTGGATCTGTGTGTGTAATGATGGGGTGTAAACACAAGAGATCCACGTCCTGTCAGGGAGAGGAGACCGATGGTGGGTCCCTTGTACATAGGAACACAGATCGCTCACCTCCTCCAGTCAGTCCCCTCCCCCCACAGTAAGAATCACATCCTAGGGAACACATGAACCCCTTGATCGCCCCCTTCCCTGCCAGTCGCTTTTATACAGTAATCAGTGCATTTTTATAGCTCTGATCGCTGTATAAATGCGAATGGCCCCAAAATTGTGTCAAATGTGTCCGATGTGTCCGCCGTAATATCACAGTCTAAAAATCGCTGATCGCCGCCATTATTAGTAATAATAATAAAAATGCCATAAAACTATCCCTTATTTTGTGAACACTATAAATTTTGCGCAAACTAATCAATAAAACGCTTATTGAGATTTTTTTTACCAAAAATATGTAGAAGAATACGGATCGGACTAAACTGAGGAAACAAATGTTTAAAAAAAAAAAAAAAAATGGATATTTATTATAGGAAAAAGTAAAAAAAATATATTTTTATTTTTTTCAAAAGTGTCGCTCTATTTTTGTTTATAGCGCAAGTAATAAAAACGCAGAGGGGATCAAATACCACCAAAAGAAATCTCCATTTGTGGGGGAAAATTATAAAAAAAATGTCATTTGGGTGCAGCGTTGCATGACCGCGCAATTGTCATTCAAAGTGTGACAGCGCTGAAAGCTGAAAAATGGCCTGGGCAGGAAAGGGGGTGAAAGTCCCCGGTAGGCAAGTGGTTAAAGAATGGTGTGGTGTGGGTTATTGTATACATAATTGCTGCAACTGACACTGCTACTACACTACTACTACACCACCATTTAATACATGAGTACTACTTCACTATTTCACCATTACTACAGGATATAATAACCCCAAAGCATTTTTTTTTTTTGGGGGGGGGGGGGTCATTTGGGTTCTACATGAGGATTGAGCAGGAAAGGAGTTGTACAGATTAAAAAAAATATATATATATAATATATATCTATATCTATATCTATTTTACCCTTTTAACATTCTTTTTTTTCTTTCTAAAGCATGTATATAATATTTTTTTGTGTGTGTATATATATATATATATATATATATAATTATTATTTTTATATATATTTTTACCCTTTTATATTACATAACTTTTTTTTTCATTTTATATATATATATATATATATATATATATATATATATAAAATGAAAAAAAAAGTTATGTAATATAAAAGGGTAAAAATATATATAAAAATAATAATAATTTATATATATATATATATATTATATATATATATATATATATAGTATATATATATATATATATATATATATAATGTATTAGATAACTTTTTTATATATATATATATATATTTATTATCCTTTTTTTTTACCCTTTTTTACATTTTTTTTTAAATCATATATATAATCTTTGTGTATATATATATATATATATATATTATAAAAAAAAGTTATGTAATACATTATATATAATTATTATTATTTTTTGTCCTTTTAACATTCATTTTTTTTCTAAAGCATGTATATAATCTTTGTATATATATATATATATATGTTAAAAAACAAAGTTATGTAAGTTATAAGTTATATATATATTTTCTAAAGCATGTATATAATCTTTGTGTGTATATATATAATAAATAACTATAGAACTATATATATATATATATATATATATACACATACACACACACACACAGTATTAGGGTTGTCCCGATACCACTTTTTTAGGACCGAGTACAAGTACCGATACTTTTTATCATGTACTCGCCAATTCTTTAGAATTATGAAGAACTCCAACTCAAGACATTTTCTTGTCACGCAGTAGGAAAAAAACTCAAAGAATTTTCACAGAACATGTTGATAAATACAAAAAAAGTATTCTATTTGAGTATCGGGAGCATTTGCACGAGTACAAGTACTCCCGCAAATACTCGGTATCGGTCCCGATACCGATACTAGTATCGGTATCTGGACAACCCTAATATATATATATTATCCTTTTAACGTTCTTTTTTTTTTTTTAAAGCATGTATACAATCTTTTCTCACACATCTGTATTCCCTTTTCCTTTCCACGTGAAAAAACGTTCCAGTAATACATTTTGTACAAATTAACAAAAATAAACAAGCAGTCACACTCTGATCGAAGAAGACGCCATGTATGAGAAGATCCGACGCACGTTTTCTTTTTTTTTGCTCTCTCCTGGAATTCCCGGTTTGCTCGGATTTTGTGTTTATTGTACAACTTAACTGCCCACATGTTTTACATTATACATTTTTTTTTTAGCATGCTCTTTCAGCGACAGGATTTTCCAAAATGCTACAATCAGCAAAAGTTTGTGAAAATATTTATCATGGTGGGGAGCACAATGCAATTCAATTGTTAATAACAAATAAAAAAACTATTTGGAGGGAAACCTGCAATCATTTTGTATCAACTTTGTATCAACTTTATTTTTTATTCAATTTTTTTTTTTAAATCAAATCAATTCAGCAA